>CM034152.1:126646857-126985822 GCA_019776745.2 Taxus chinensis
GATATTAATATAATTCTATTATTTTTATTATTTACATTCCAATGTTATATTTGTTATCCATGAAATATTTAATTTATTAACTTTCACACATATGCATGATGGTCAATTTTTGAATATACATATCATTTTGACATTTTAATTATATATTTACAAGTCAATCATAACAACCATATTTTAAAAGTGCCTTTATTTTGACATCTAAAATGAGCTCCTTGCAACATCCAACACATTATGGTATAAGATTTAAGAAACATACTAATTACATTGATGAGATTAATAAATGAGGCAAATCAAACCAATTTTAGGACCTTTTTTTCATAAAACAAATTGATGATATTCTAATATTTATTAAAACGTTGGAGAAAAATTTAGAACACACGTAAAGTGTTGGGATGTTTAGAGAATGATAAGTTTGTCATACATGTGAAGAAGTTTAGTTTAATTAGAAAAGAGATGGTATATGTAGGTTTCATGATTTCCCATAGCAGTTTGGAGATGAATCTTTAAAAGGTTAAAGTAATGAAGATTGAAATTTCGTGGTTTGGTAAGTTTTTACATGAAGTTGATCTAGTTGCTAATAGATTTTGTGCACGTATTCCATAGAAAATCATACATATAATAAATTACTTGCATGGGAAATTACTATAGAATAAAGTTTTCATCTTGCAAAATTCATTTCAAATTAATTTCAACATCAGGGGCATTTTACACCCTACGCAACCTAGGCAGCTGCCTAGGGTGCATAATTTGTAGGGGCGTCATAATAATTTTTTTCAGGTCTGCTTTCCAGGAAGCGTCAGCTCTATTATTCGTATATTATTCAAGCCGAATTTTCAGGAACGATAGTTTGAAATAATATATAACCGTCATTCATTATTCAAATGTAAGTAAATTCATTGGACACAAAAATTGAAAGATAGGTTTATACGATCAAGCAAGTAAATTCATTATATTCCATTTCTGTAGATCCGTAGACTTTGACACAATTTTATGCAGAGTCCAAACTTCAAAGAGTGGGTTCCCTGTCTGTAGGACAGCCACATGAAAAAAAATTACTGTTAATTAACAATAACGTGAACAGTGAATCATGAGGCCAAGCGCCAAGTTGCTGAGCGTGCCGGAGGAGCATTTTATTTGGGTTTATTTAAAGGGAGGAGCTAGAGAATATTAATAATGCTATTTTTGGGTTGTGCTTAAAATTTAAGACATTGTAAGAGTAATATATAATATTAATATTATTAACTCAGTTTTATAATCAATATAATATTCTTAATTGTATTATTATTTTGTAATTGATTGTGTTTGAACATGCTTGAATTGATTTTATATTTAGAGATTACAATTGCATTTAAATAATATATATTAACACTTACTAATGTTTCTTTAATAATTTTCGAATGAATGTTTGTAACAGGTATTTCATTCGCATTTCAAAAAATATCTTCCTAAAGCATACATCCGATAAAAAGGGTACTAAGTTTCTAACAATCTAATTTTATTCACAAAACAAATAATTTTTAATAGTAAATTTAGTAATATAATTTTTCCTCTTATGTAAATGCATTTAATTATTCTTATCATGTAATTGTATTTATTTAATTTGACTTTTGTAATAGTATTGATTATAGCATCAAAAAGTATACGAAGGCTAGTGCACAACCACTATATAGGACAAGTATTTAGTTAAAATGGATAAAATTAAAAAATTAAGTGATGATGAATTTCAAAAAAATATGCACATGCACGCACATGGGTATTCCTGGAGGAGGGGGCATTTGCTTCAATTATTTCCCAAGGCATTCTGAAACCTTAATTTGACCTTGTTCAACATGTTGGGTTGAGGGACTCCCCGACATGGGATCACAAAACTATAGGCGCTCCCCCCCAGCCATGAAGTCACATCATTGAAGAGAAAAAGCATACAAGAAACAACATGTTATAATTAAGAAATACATATTTTTTGGACCCATTACATAAACAATCATACAAATAATAAATAACATGTATGGGAAATTACTATAGAATAAAGTTTTCATGATCATTGTAGAGAAAAAACATACACGAAATAACATCGTATAATTACAAAATATATTGAAGGTTTTTATGTTGATTGTGATACAATTAGCAATCGTACGTGAAATGTATGACTGAAATGTTGAAGGATATCAATTAATGATGTCAAATTGGAGGGAGATAAATAATGGGAGAGGAAGTGGGATGAAGATGAAGGATTCGAGGGTTGAAAAGTGCGAGGGAGATGAAAGTGGATTTGGGGAGAAATGCGAAATTCTACCCTTGAATAATGGCATGACAATAATGGTAATCGAATGAAGGAGAAATTTTTTGTTCTATAAGACGTAGGGCAAGTGTTTCCAGAGACAAAATAATATAAGGAGTGCTCTAAAAGAACTATTGAAGAAAACAATTGTTTGAGATTATAGCTTCTTGTAGAGCTTTGCAAGCCCCCTTTTAAGTTTTTAGTTGGAGAAATTTCAAGGAAGTAGGAAATGTAAGAATAATCGTTGAAAATTAATCATTTATAATAGATGGCCATAAGAGAGAAATTATGTACTTACTATACCATGTATTTTTTTAATGTATTTTTTAAAAGCTTCAAAGTCGTCAAATTGGTGATGTTTAATTCGGTAGATAAGAGAAATACATGAATGGAAAGTTTGAAATTATGGTTGTATTTTAAATATACAAGTCATATGTGATGATTATCTCAAATGTGTACAAGTATTTAATGATTAAAATCACAAAAAACATCTAAATGGTCATCAAAATCAACCCTTACTTATGACCATGGCTTATCTCAATATACAAATATAAAACACGTGTCAATATTGAATGTATCCTTGCACTTTAGTGTGATTATGTTTGTTAGAGTCAACAATCTCAACCTTAAGAGTTGTTTTGAAATGCCTTCATCGTAAATATAGGTGTGCATATATATGAATTTACATTCCTAAAATATAGGTTTTTAAACTTTACAAAATGGAAAAGCCACATAAAAACGTAACAACATGAGAGTTTGTAGAAAACTATAATATAAATTTTCTCACACATATGAAAATGTTTCACTCGATTTGGAAACCATAAATTCTAACATTTGACATAAGAAGGACTTAGTTTCGATGTATTTTTCTTGTAAATGGATAGAAAAACAATGCTCATATTTTTTGTTCAGAAATTATGCCATTGCGACCTCCAAGTGGATGAACATAAAGAATTTTGTACCTCTATGTCAAAGGAAGCCCTTGTTGGAAAACATCGTCTTTTCAATGGGATTTCTTACTGGGAATGTTTCCCTTTGAATGGCAATAATAGTGTTGTCAACAAATTTAGATAAATAATATGACCTCAAAGAACTATCATTATGCGGTCCAACCATGCAATAGCACCAAAGTGGTTTCCCTATATTTTTTTCTTATCCCCTCTTAACTTCTTGTATCTTGACTGGTATTTGAGGTTGTTTCTACCCTGAGTTATTTATGGAGATTGTGATGGCAACAGTTGGCTATAGCTCTGTATATTCTCCATGTTTATCTTCTTTCCCAATGAATCCATCATCTTTGTGTGTATATCATTGTTTTGACATGGAACGAATAGAACATGTTGGTATTCTCACACAACATTGACATTCTATCACCAAGTGCACCCAACATGATGAATATGATCATTTCACATTTGCTAGTAAGCTTCTACCATGTGCCAATTAAAAAGCTTGGATATAGGTTGTGGACACCCACCAAAGCATCATCAAAGTGAAAGGTTTTTACTTTCAAATAATATTGATCTATTTCTTCATAAATTTACAAAAAATATAATGAAGAAACTAAATAAATAAGAATTATTTTATTAAATATTAGAAAACCCATTTTCTTAATGGAAAAGTAAAAACAAGTATTACATTGTTTTAATATATATATATATATATATATATATATATATATATATATATATTATTGATAAATGTGGAAGGGCAGTTGGTGAACTTTAATTTCTTAAGAATGATTTTATTTGCTAATGGAAAAATAAATATAATATTTGATTTTTTCTAACTAATTTTGTAAGAGTGACAAAACTGCACACCAAGCTCATCCATCATGAAATTTGGCTTGAAAAAAGGTCCGACATTTGGAATTTGAATATTGTGGGGCTCTTCCTTTTCTTCTTCTCAAATTTTTTTAATGGATACATCATTGAACTATGTAATTCCCACTAAAACAACCCACTTGAGACCCAAGAACAACCTAGGATTAGATTGGAAAAAATTATGGAATAATTTTTTTGATTAAAAGAATCTACAACCAAGTTACAAGGTAACAAATGTCACTAACAAGTTCCATAACAATTATAATCTACTAGAGCATAATTTTCTTTTATTAATAATTATTAGAGGTCACAAGGTCCAAAATTTAGGGTTAGAAGTTTTAATTAGGTTCAGAGGGTAATTCCTCACCAAACCCACTCCTTAACAGGCTTAAAGTTTCAACTTAATTTTTCTCACACTTAATGCATTAAATTTTTTCCTAAATTACTCCCATTGGATATGAAATTTCCTCATCTTTCCAGTGATATAAATAAGTCCTCCTAACTCCTCATAAAACTCAATTTATGGGCCAGCGAGCCTTGGGGTGAAAATTTTCCCCAAGGGCAGGCCTGTGGGCCTAGAGGAATTTTTTTCCCTTGCGCAGGTTGGTGTAGCGGGGAAGATTTTTGGCATTCTTTCCCTTTTTGGGGCAAAAGAGTGATTTTCCTCCGCATGCCCGTGCGCCCAAAGAGGACACATGTCGGCTTGAAAAAGCTCTGGCAGGAAGTCGGGCCATTAGAGATATTTAAGGCATTAAGCCTTTTGGGTTGCAAAATGCAAGGGGAAACTTGCCATCACCCTATTGGCCACAGGCTAGCGGAGGAAACTTGGAAAATTTTACAAAAAAATTTTGAGACTCAAAAGATAAAAAAGGGATTCGTTCCCCTGTCGATGCCTCGCGATGCCATGTGGCATCACCTAATTGGTTATGGGCCAGTGGGGTGACAAACAAATTTTTTTCCTAAGTGCATTAAGGGAAAAATTCGAGTTGCGGGCCTGCTAAGGAATTTTTTCACAAAATTTTAACGCGAGGTGAAGAAAACTTTAAAATTCCATAACTTTTGATAGAGAGCTTGGTTTTGGGAAAACAAGGAATTTATAGAAAGCTCTCAATGCCCTCCTTTCATAGCAATAATCAATATTTGGTTTTGATAAATTTTAAGAGGTCAATTTTAAGAAAACTGCCTACAAGATTATATAGTGCGAGTTGGTAAATTTTAATTTGTTAGATCTATTCAATTTGATCTTCTCCTTCATTCAACATGCCAAAAAAGATGGAGAATTATTCTAAGAAGAATTTAGGATGCATTTGGAAGCTAATTTTTCTTGATTGATTTCTAATTCGAATTTTTACAACTTCATACAACAAAATAACTATGAAAGGTTTCGGCCTAATTTTGCAATGATTGAAGGATTTTTCCCTAAGTTTTTTAGCCCAATTGAGTACATTGATAACATAGCATGCTATATTTTAATGTTTAAATGTTGATTATTGTATGTAGGTTCAAACTGTGCATTTTAGAGAAGTATTTACTAGTTTTAAAATTTAAAATGAAGATCAGATTTAAAAGGACTATTTATCATTTCTCATATTCCAAATATGGAGATTCATTTCCATTCTAGCCTAAGACATTTAGTTGATAAAAAAAACCATTTAACAGATAAAATGTAAGGTCTAATTTCAAATTTTAACATATTTCAAAAGAAAAGAGTTCCATATATTTCCTTCATACGCATTCGTCTTTCAATTTTCCAAACAAAGGTTTCAAATCACATATTGATGATCTAGTTCAATGCAACAATGTAAATTGATAAAGGTAATGCAATCTTTTATTGATTTCTATTATACGATTGTACATCTTTACATTTCTTGAATGTAAATAATAGATTTTAGTTTCTTTCTTTCAAAAAGAGATTTCAGTAACAATTAAATAATTGTATTTCAATATAACATTACAATTTGAGAAAGATAGGATACCATTTACTGATTCCAAAGGACAACTTACAACTTCCTTCTTTCATACTTCAAAATTCATCATATAAATTACATTTCCTTCACATTCTTTGAAAGTAGAAACAGAGTCTATCTGTAATGCCCCGTTTGGTAGTTACCCTGTTCTTGTTGCAATGACCCTCTTGTGGAGCGTCAAACGGCTGTGTGTAATTCTAATGTCTTGGCTCCATGGTCGGTCTTTGCTTCGTGTTCACCTTCGAACGTTAACATCTAGTTTATCCCCTTGGTTTCTTAGGCCTGTTCACATGTTGTTTTAATCATTGTAAGTAATATTCTCCTTTTACTTTTCTCTATTCATTCTACACGTCTAAATTTGTAGAACATGAGAAATCGTTTCTCTTTTCCCTTTTTGGTTGTTACCTATGACAGCTATTCCTTGTGATATGCTTATTTAATAGAGAATGAATAGCCAAATGTTATGGAAGACTTCTACAAACTTAGGTTTTGCTAAAGGATTTTTCTCTGAGCTAGGGTGCATTTGTTCTAAGCCAACATTTTATTAGTATAATGGTCAAAGCGTTTAACAAAAGAAGCGGTGACAAGGATTCTGGGCAAAAGCTATTTATTATTTGTCCCTTACTTGAGAACGTATATTCATAAGTTTCAAACAGAATATACAAAAGTATCATTATCAGTGGGCTTGGAGTAAATATATTGAGGCCCATTTGTTTTATATCCCATTCTTATAACCTTTTATCCACTGTAATAATGTCACATACTTTAACCTCTCCAAGTTATATAACACAAAGTTAATTTATTATTCTTATTATTTCCTTCATTGATATCGATGATTGACCAAGACTATTGAAAGATGAAATCATGGTTCTGAATCTTTTTTGTTGAGCTCTCAGAGGTTCATTCCTATGTGTGTACTGAAAAATCCTCAAATGATTTCCTTGTAAAGATCGAAGTGGTTATTGACCTTTGGTCAAATATTTTAATTACAAACTACAGAAGGACTATTTGGCAGTTTATTGTGGTTAGAGTGGGTATCGATGGAAAAGCAAGGATGGACCAAGTAGCTGGCAACTGAGTATAGGAGAAGCTTCATCCAATGCAAATTTGCTGGGATCTTAAAAGCAAATTCAACCAACATTGAAGCTGTCACCGGGATGCTCTCAAATGAATTGCATTGTGTTAGAGCACAATAAAGAGTGGTGGCGACAGCCTATCTTTAAATATAAATTTAGGGCTACTCATGGGTGTGGAACGAGTAAATCTAGGGGGTGTTTGTAGATAGGAACTTAGTCTCTCTCATATTTGGTTGGAAGGATAGACTTTGAATAAGTGAATGCTGATTGTGTTTGTGAATAGGATTTAGTCTCCTCCCAACCACCTACCCTGCAGACCGTAATGGCCATTATGTTTGTACCTTGCGTGAGGGAGATGGGAGTCGGTGGAGTCCCGTTTTTCTTCACCTTGATCTTATTTTGATTCTTTTATTCAATGCGTATGGGCGCAGTAATGGGTATCTGCCCGGGCTGTAGACGGCTTTCTGTTGCTGTGGGTTTTCCAACGTTTTTATAGATGAGTTCAACATTGTTTTGGCCTTTTTCCCACCTTGACTTTTAGTACGCTTGTCTATTTTGACTGCATTGGGATTTTTCCATTATTTGTTGATCAAGGCTGCTCTTCATTCTGACTCTTATCAAGCTTTACTTAACTCAAAAACAACTAATTTTAGTTTCAATATATGCAAACCTAATTGATCAGAGATCTGGTATATTGGCCCACCTACTTTCCGTATTGGGTCCGCTAAATTACTGAAAAATGATGGAAGCTTAACCGATAGAGCTTAAAGGAATTTGACATTGGAGTCGTTAAAATTAAGCCTTGATTGTTTCGTTTACGACCCTGCGTGCGTGGTTTTAGATGAAGCTTCAAGCTAGTGAAGCAGGCGTGTTACCTCCACTTTCATTGGATGCTACGAGGTGTGTTCTTGCCTGGGATTCACAGCAACAGCCTGCGATAGTAATTAGCCGGACAGCAGGCATGTTGCAGTATAGTCGAAGCCTTTGTGAGCACTTCCAACAAGCAGGTTGTCCAACTATGTTGTTATCTGTGCAGTATCAAATGCATCCTCAAATTCGGGTTTCTCCTTCAAGATATTTTTATCAAAATCGACTTTGTGACAGTGAGAGTGTTACTAGGAGACCGGATGAAGTTTATTGCTAAGATTCTCTATTGAGACCTTACTTGTTTTACGATGTAACTCATGGAAGAGGATCTCATAGAGGCGGATCTGTTTCATATCAGAATATTCATGAAGCAAATTTCCTTGCTGCGTATTCCTACCTTTTTTCCCCCCCATCGATTTGTGGCATTTTGTCACATTTTACACGCTTCGTGGATTCTCTTTCTCCTTGCATACATTAGTTTGGAGGCGTGTTCTTCTTCAAATTTCCATTATCCTTGTTCCTTGTGCTGTTTCGATGTCTCTTTCCTTCTCTGGTGCCCCATCTTTAATGCAGACTGGAAGGTTGTTTAGAGGGTTGTACAGTCTGGCCTTGTCCCTTTCTTTCATGTATGTGCTGGACATTTTGTCATTAAAACCATATTGTGCATACCAGAGTCTTGACATCACCTGAGACCACCGTTCTTTCTGTTCGACGTTTCTTATAAAATGGAGCTCTCTGCCCAGGCTAAGCATAGATGAGAATGGAGCTTGAGTGCCCAGCCTATAAAAAGGGGAGATTCGACCTGAGGATTGTTGTTGCTGTTCCAGGTGGTGTCCATGAAACCTTTTGAATCTGGAGAAAAAGGCAAGATATTTCTACACTTTTCTACTGTTATTTTATTTAAAATTATTGTGAAATCGAACAAATTTTTCCTTGCATTGATTTGTCAATTGGATATCATGATGGGAGATTTCCCCTTTCTGCTTGTTTCTTCTTGTTTTAGCTTTTATCGTTGTCAGTATGTTGGTCGAAAGGATGCGTGTGCCCTCTCCTCTGGGTGTTATGTTTCTCTTGCTCGAGTGATAGACCTTCATCTGTTTGTTTATGTATTTATTCTTCTCTGCGATTGAGTTGCAAGTTATTATGTTGATCAAACTAGTATTTTCGATATCATGGAAGTAAGTTTACGATAACTATGAAGCTCCTCCCTAGCACCCAAGTTTGTCTTTGACGTTTTTTGTTAGCTCCTTCGCAAGTCCCTTTGATAACCTTTTGGCATCGAGAAAGAAAGGTTGTAGGATTAGTGTGATCAATGCTTGGGCTAGCCAGCTTAGAGTTTTGGTATTAAAACTTTTAGAATGAAAAGGTTTGTGTGCAATGTGTTTTCCGTCTCGCGTGTAGACTCTTATATTATCTTTCATCTTGTTTCTAGGCTTTTAAGGCCATCCTCAAGAAGTACCTTGACCATCCCTATCAACTTGAACCATAACTAGCTTTTCGGATCAACTAAGCTCGAGGTTTCTTTGTGCGAATCCAGTACCTCGTTGACACTAGAATAGTTTTGGTCTAATCCCCCTCTCAGAATT
The DNA here is from genome assembly GCA_019776745.2 of Taxus chinensis. Classification (NCBI taxonomy): domain Eukaryota; kingdom Viridiplantae; phylum Streptophyta; class Pinopsida; order Cupressales; family Taxaceae; genus Taxus; species Taxus chinensis. The sequence goes on from CM034152.1 coordinate 126,656,452, forward strand.
ATTGTTGATGGCGCTCTTCTATTTTTCCTAACTTGCATTATTTCTCCTTTGTAGTGTTAACGCTATTAATTAATATTGGTCAGTTTTTATGCACGTAATTACCTTAATATTTTGTGATGGAAATTTCCTTAAATGTGATTAATCTTCGGGAAAAAACTCATCTTTCATTTGATAGTCTTATGGATTCATAGTGGAAGGTTTTGTTTTGATAATGTCACTTACAAATTATGTTTGTATCTATGTGTGACGGTTGACTGTGTTACCAAGGGTTGCCTTAAAATTTTGTTGTTTTGGGAAATAGGTAATTTATTTTAAATTAACCAAACATTAGAATTGTCGTGGAGGTTTGCAAATCTTTAGTGTTATAAAATTTGTTGATGACATTATTGTATACTCTTGTTTGACGGAACTCCCTTCTTCTCTCGTGTGTTTGCTACTAGCCTGTAAGACATTGGCCCTTCTTGAATGATTGGAAAATCTTTGTAGTTAATGGTCAAAACTAGTATACTTTGCCTTCGCTTCGAAACTTATGTTGTGTGTATACTCTATTTGATTTCCGGTTTGAAACTCAATTATACATGGCTTTTTGTGTTAATTTTTGAAACCCGTGGTTGCCCTTTCTTGGGCCGATCAACTCTTGTTCTTTTAGAAATATATTATTTTAGCCTATGCTTTTGGTACCTTTGATAAATTTCTAGATGGTTGGTCTATATATCAAATCTCAATCTTGTAATTATTATTTAATTACTTACTTGATGGGAATTCTGTTTTTGCTAGATTGTTTATTTTCTCCTTATAGGGCCAAGGGCCATTCTCATACGATTGCTATACTTTCGTTGCTTTTACTCCTAACTGAAGTACAAGGTCTTCTCCTTCTTGATAGGCATGATAGAGACTTTATTATAACTTGATGTGTTGATAGTGTTTAGAGGTTTGACCCAATTCTTGTAATAAAGTGCTTCCTTTTGTGGTATTGTTAGATAATAGTTATGGTGGTTTTGTGTAGCCTTATCTTGCTCAGTTCTCGCGAACTGACTCTTGTGGAAAAATTTGTTGCAGATGGATTTTGTGAGTAGATGAGGGATAGACTTGTAGATTTTTACATCAACCTCAGTTGAGAAGTTCTTTTGCATGAATCCTTTTTATATTGTTCAACTATTGATAACATCTAGTGGAAATTTTAGAAGAGGATCAATGTCTTAGTATTTTGTATCGTGGATTATGTCGTCTTAACTTTGGAACCTTGAATTGTCTGTCTATCTTGGAAAATATAAGAAAGTTGGATTACCGCTTGTTGAAGTGACCTTATTGGATTATCGGTATTCTAAGAGTTGATGTAACCTTATTTCGTTTTCGTAAATGAATATTGTTAAAACTTTTCCCCCTACGATTAAATGTTGAGTTAAATCTTTCTAAGACTTAGTAATTGTGTGTTATAAGTAAAATAAAATGGGTTGTTTAATACTTATAGAAGTTAAACTAAAATTTATATTGCAAATAAATTAGTGTAGAGGTGACCAACTTGAGAGCATGTAATTCCATAAGTGATCAAAGATGAAACTATCCTTTGCTAAGTAACATTATATAACTTGATATCCCTAGCTACACTAGTGAACACTATCCCTTTCATGGTGAAATTCTTAAACGAACTTAAAGGAAATCTATGGTTAGTTCTGGAAGATAATAAGATTTAATAAGCAGGAGAAAACAATTTAGAAACCACACAATCTATCTCTCAGCCATTGGAAGGTAAGTTGTTTTATTTTTATAAAACTCATTTAGTAAAGCCTAAGTGAAATCTTTAATAATTCTGGTTAAGTCCTCAAGTTTCAATTAAATCTTGGTAATAACAAATGAGGTTTTAAAGATGATTACTCAGTGTAAAAATAATAAACTTAGCTTGGTAAGATGAATTGTATGAATCATATCTTGAGCCTCCTTGAAAACGTAAGCTAAGAATTGCAAGATGTCTTTTTAAAATAAATAACCCTCAAGAATATCTCATCGTGGTTGGCCCTAACTGTAAGTGTGTTCTGTGGTTGGACTTCTATGTTGTCATGTCAAAAAAAAAAAATGTATTATCCTTTTGGGTGTGAACGTTCCGTGCTGATCTTGTGGTCATCCCCGTAACAAGTGGTTCCCAGAGTTGGTTGTAACTTTGTGACGACATGTTGTGTCGTGTTATGTGTGGAAGCAAGTCAAAAAAAAAAATTATCCTGTCTTTTACTGTGTTGTTCGTGTGTGAGATTTTTGGGTCGTTACACTTGGTATCAGAGCATAGGTTCATGCTCTCGAACCTCTGGGCCAGCTTGGAGTGGTGGTGGTGTTACATGATGATACTGCATGATGATGATGATGCTATTGCATGATGGTGGTAGATATTGGAAGAGTAATGTGCTTTAAGCGTGATGTGATCCATGTCGTAATTGTGATTTTGTGAATGCACATGATGTGTATGTCACTTTGTGCGTGTTTGTAATCATGTTGATATGTTGGGGATGGGAGTATTCTCTCTCCTTCTTGTGGATTCTATGAAGAGTTCACGTGTGAATTACTGTTTGTGGTGGGTGAAAAGAATTATAATGTGGATGACGTAGTGTTGGAGCATTGTTACATATTGTGATATGTAGGTGTATCAATGTGTTGTATGACTAGATTGATGTTAAAAGAAATGATTTGTATCATGATGTTTTTACCATGTTTTGAAGAAATGTGTGTACCACCTTGTTATGTAGCAATGGATGTTATGTTGAGATGTACTATGTTCATCGTATGTATGATTTGTGCAAATATGTAATGCTTCATGTTGTGATTTGGGGTCATACGGTGAGTGTATGAACCCTATCGTATGGTGATTGCACTTTGGGTGCAGAATGTGGTAAAGTGATGTGTTACACTCAGTGAATGTATGATTGTGATCTACCTTGTATATGTATATGTACCACCATTGTGTTAGTAATGTAGTTACATGTTATGTTGTGAACCTTACGCTAACCGACCCTGAGGGAAATCGGTAGAAGTGTATGTTGAGAGTGAGGAATGGTGTACCATGGGTCAATAACTCGAGCCAAAATTCAGTTTAGTAGATAACAACCTGTGATTCTTTCCTCTCTCCCTATGTGGTTGTATGTATGCAACCTAAGTGCAACTATGACTATGTTTAGCCTTGTCGAAGTGGTGGCGGGATGATTCAGATAGAGGTGATGACAGTTGTATTATTGATATGTATTTTACGAGCTGAGGCTCGATGTTCCGAGTGCTAGCAACTCGTTGAGTACCCCTTTGGTGGCCAGATAAGGCCACACAGTTATCGTAATGTGACATTATTATAAGTTGATTTTATTCGTAAATTGAGCTTTTTACTTTATTTTGTAAGGACCAGCAACTTTTCTTGATTGCCATGCTTTACAATTTTGGGCATTTCCTTGGTTTTGGTACTAACATGTGGATTTTGACACTAACTATGGCTATTTGGCCATTTATTTTTCTTGGTTTTGGATCTTATTTTAAATTTTAAGATTTTACCGCCTTGCCCAAGGCTTGTACTTTGCCACTTGGCACTTAGATTGGATTGTTGTGCTGGTTCTATTGTCGTGATGTGTGGAATAGGGTCATGGGATGCACCATGGAATGGTTGGACCTATGGACCCGCTTTGTTGTATGGGGGTACGCCCCAAGGAGTTACAGATAACTAGCGGGTTGTTGAACCACGCGTTATTATGTCACTTGGGTTAGGAGTGTTCGAACTCTATGTGTCTTGGGCCATAGGGTCAACCGGCCTCCTTGAGGGAGGCATAAGAGTTTGAGGGAGGCATAAGAGAGTTGAGGGAGGCATAAGAGTTTTGAGGGAGGCATAAGAGACTTGAGGGAGGCATAAGAGACTTGAGGGAGGCATAAGAGTTTGAGGGAGGCATAAGAGACTTGAGGGAGACATAAGATATTTGTCTGTATGGTTGATGTTTCAGGATATATGTTGAGTTATTGTGATGTTTTGGTAGTGGTATTTTGATGTATGTGTTACTCATGTCAGAAGGATATGTGTTGTGATGTTGTGGTTATGTCATTGATGCCCTTGTGGACCCTATGTACATGTAGTTTTTATGAGTCATGGAAAATCCTCATATGTGGAATTGAGGAAATGTCTGGTGGATTGTAGTACTCTTTTGTTTGAGTATTTTGTATGTCAGTCATTGATGTGTGACGAGTACTATGTTATGTGGACTGTGCCTATTCCATTCCGTAATTGAGTAACCTTTTGTGGTGTAATACAATCTTGAAGTATATACTTGTGTGCTTGTGAATCTGTAGTGTCTTGTGAACCTGATAGGGTGTTGTGTTAGCAGTTCATGTTGGGCACCCACAATAAGGAATAAACCAAAACTCTTCAATGATGAAATTTTTAAAAGAAATTAAACTAAGAATAATGCTAATGGAAAGGAACTAATGAAATAAATAAGAGGGAACTGCCAATCTTCACAGAACGTTGAAAGTTAAAATTTCTACCAAATGTTCCTAAGGCTACCCTGTGGCCGTGCTTTAATCAACTAAAATTTTAAACCATAGGGTGTACTTTCTCCTTTACCTGTTCTTGGTTGCGAACCATTCCTTATTTCCTTTCCTCTGTATAATGTCGCATCGAGGACGATGCTTTCTTAAGGGGAGGAGAATGTAATGCCCCGTTCGGCGGTTACCCTAGTTCTTGTTGCAATGACCCTCTTGTGGAGCGTCGAACGGCTGTGTGTAATTCTGATGTCTTGGCTCCATGGTCGGTCTTTGCTTCATGTTCACCTTCGAACGTTAACATCTAGTTTATCCCCTTGGTTGCTTAGGCCTATTCACATGTTGTTTTAATCATTGTAAGTAATATTCTCCTTTTACTTTTCTCTATTCATTCTACACGTCTAAATTTGTAGAACATGAGAAATCATTTCTCTTTTCCCTTTTTGGTTGTTACCTATGACAACTATTCCTTGTGATATGCTTATTTAATAGAGAATGAATAGCCAAATGTTATGGAAGACTTCTACAAACTTAGGTTTTGCTAAAGGATTTTTCTCTGAGCTAGGGTGCATTTGTTCTAAGCCAACATTTTATTAGTATAATGGTCAAAGCGTTTAACAAAAGAAGCGGTGACAAGGATTCTGGGCAAAAGCTATTTATTATTTGTCCCTTACTTGAGAACGTATATTCATAAGTTTCAAACAGAATATACAAAAGTATCATTATCAGTGGGCTTGGAGTAAATATATTGAGGCCCATTTGTTTTATATCCCATTCTTATAACCTTTTATCCACTGTAATAATGTCACATACTTTAACCTCTCCAAGTTATATAACACAAAGTTAATTTATTATTCTTATTATTTCCTTCATTGATATCGATGATTGACCAAGACTATTGAAAGATGAAATCATGGTTCTGAATCTTTTTTTGTTGAGCTCTCAGAGGTTCATTCCTATGTGTGTACTGAAAAATCCTCAAATGATTTCCTTGTAAAGATCGAAGTGGTTATTGACCTTTGGTCAAATATTTTAATTACAAACTACAGAAGGACTATTTGGCAGTTTATTGTGGTTAGAGTGGGTATCGATGGAAAAGAAAGGATGGACCAAGTAGCTGGCAACTGAGTATAGGAGAAGCTTCATCCAATGCAAATTTGCTGGGATCTTAAAAGAAAATTCAACCAACATTGAAGCTGTCACCGGGATGCTCTCAAATGAATTGCATTGTGTTAGAAGCACAATAAAGAGTGGCGGCGACAGCCTATCTTTAAATATAAATTTAGGGCTACTCATGGGTGTGGAACGAGTAAATTTAGGGGGTGTTTGTAGATAGGAGCTTAGTCTCTCTCATATTTGGTTGGAAGGATAGACTTTGAATAAGTGAATGCTGATTGTGTTTGTGAATAGGATTTTGTTTCCTCCCAACCACCTACCCTGTAGACCGTAATGGAAATTATGTTTGTACGTTGTGTGAGGGAGATGGGAGTTGGTGGAGTCCCGTTTTTCTTAACCATGATCTTATTTTGATTCTTTTATTCAATGCATATGGGCAGAGTAATGGGTATCTGCCCGCGCTGTAGATGACTTTCTGTTGTTGTGATTTTTCCAACGTTTTTATAGATGAGTTCAACATTGTTTTGGCCTTTTTCCCACCTCAACTTTTAGTCTGCATCTCTGTTTTGACTGCATTGGGATTTTTCCATTATTTGTTGATCAAGGCTGCTCTTAATTCTGACTCTTATGAAGCTTTACTTAACTCAGAAACAACTAATTTCAGTTTCAATATATGCAAACCTAATTGATCAGAGATCTGGTATATTGGCCAACCTACTTTCTATATTAGGTCCGCTAAATTGCTGAAAAATGATGGAACCTTAACCTGTAGAGCTTAAAGGAATTGACATTGGAGTTGTGAAAATTAAGCCTTGATTGTTTCGTTTACGACCCTGCGCGTGTGGGTTTAGATGAAGCTTCAAGCTAGTGAAGCAGGTGTGTTACCTCTACTTTCATTGGATGCTGCGAGGTGTGTTCTTTCCAGGGATCCACAGCAACAGCCTGCAACAGTAATTAGCCAGGAAGTAGGCATGTTGCAGTATAGTTGAAGCCTTTGTGAGCACTTCCAACAAGCAGGTTGTCCAACTATGTTGTTATCTGTGCAGTATCAAATGCATCCTCAAATTCAGGTTTCTCCTTCAAGATATTTTTATCAATATTGACTTTGTGACAGTGAGAGTCTTACCAGGAGACCGGATAAAGTTTATTGCTAAGATTCTCTATTGAGACCTTACTTTTTTTATGATGTAACTCATGGAAGAGGATCTCATAGAGGCGGATCTGTTTCATATAAGAATATTCATGAAGCAAATTTCCTTGCTGTGTATTCCTACCTTTTTCCCGCCCCATCGATTTGTGGCATTTTGTCACGTTTTGCATTCTTCGTGGATTCTCTTTCTCCTTACATACATTAGTTTGGAGGCATTTTATTCTTCAAATTTCCATTATCCTTGTTCCTTGTGCTGTTTCGATGTCTCTGTCCTTCTCTGGTGCCCCATCTTTAACGCAGGTTGGAAGGTTGTTTAGAGGGTTGTACAGTTTGGCCTTGTCCCTTTCTTTCAAGTATGTGCTAGACATTTTGTCATTAAAACCATATTGTGCATACCGTAGTCTTGATAGCACCTGAGACCACTGTTCTTTCCGTTCGACATTTCTTATAAAATGGAGCTCTCTACCCAGGCTAAGCATAGACAAGAATGGAGCTTGAGTGCCCAGCGTATAAAAAGGGGAGATTCGACATGAGGATTGTTGTTGCTGGTCCGAGCGGTGTCCATGAAACCTTTTGAATCTGGAGAAAAAGACAAGATATTTCTACACTTTTCGACTGTTATTTTATTTAAAATTATTGTGAAATCGAACCACTTTTTCCTTGCATTGATTTGTCAGTTGGATGTCATAATGGGAGATTTCCCCTTTCTGCTTGTTTCTTCTTGTTTTAGCTTTTATCGTTGTCAGTATGTTGGTTGAAAGGATGCATGTTCCCTCTCCTCTAGGTGTTATGTTTCTCTTGCTCGAGTGATAGATCTTCGTCTGTTGTTTATGTATTTATTCTTCTCTGCGATTGAGTTGCAACTTATTATGTTTATCAAACTAGTATTTTCGATATCATGGAAGTAAGTTTACGATAACTTTGACATTTTTTGTTAGCTCCTTCGCAAGTCCCTTTGATAACCTTTTGGCATCGAGAAAGAAAGGTTGTAGGATTAGTGTGATTAATGTTTGGGCTAGCTAGCTTAGAGTTTCGGTATTAAAACTTTTAGAATGAGAAGGTTTCTGTGCAATGTGTTTTTTGTCTCACGTGTTTAGACTCTTATATTATCTTTCACCTTGTTTCTACGCTTTTAAGGCCATCCTCAAGAAGTACCTTGACCATCCCTATCGACTTGAACCATAACAAGCTTTTCGGATCAACTAAGCTCGAGGTTTCATTGTGCGAATCCAGTACCTCGTTGACACCAAAATAGTTTTGGTCTAATCCCCCTCTCAGAATTATTGTTGATGGCGCTCTTCTATTTTTTCGTAACTTGCATTATTTGTCCTTTGTAATGTTAATGCTATTAATTAATATTGGTCAGTTTTTATGCACGTAATTACTTTAATATTTTGTGGTGGAAATCTCCTTAAATGTGATTAATCTTTGGGAAAAAACTCATCTTTCATTTGATAGTCTTATGGATTCATAGCAGAAGGTTTTGTTTTGATAATGTCACTTGGAAATTATGTTTGTATCTATGTGTGACGGTTGACTGTGTTACCAAGGGTTGCCTTAAAATTTTGTTGTTTTGAGAAATAGGTAATTTATTTTAAATTAACCAAACATTAGAATTGTCGTGGAGGTTTGCAAATATTTAGTGTTATAAAATTTGTTGATGACATTATTGTATACTCTTGTTTGACGGAACTCCCTTCTTCTCTCGCATGTTTGCTACTAGCCTGTAAGACATTGGCCCTTCTTGAATGATTGGAAAATCTTTGTAGTTAATGGTCAAAACTAGTATACTTTGCCTTTGCTTCGAAACTTATGTTGTGTGTATACTCTATTTGATTTCTGGTTTGAAACTCAATTATACATGGCTTTTTGTGTTAATTTTTGAAACCTGTGGTTCCACTTTCTTGGGCAGATCAACTCTTGTTCTTTTAGAAATATATTATTTTAGCCTATGCGTTTGGTACCTCTGATAATTTTCTAGATGATTGGTCTATATATCAAATCTCAATCATGTAATTATTATTTAATTACTTACTTGATGGGAATTCTGTTTTCGCTAGATTGTTTATTTTCTCCTTATAGGGCCAAGGGCCATTCTCATATGATTGCTATACTTTCGTTGCTTTTACTCCTAACTGAAGTACAAGGTCTTCTCCTTCTTGATAGGCATGATAGAGACTTTATTATAACTTGATGTGTTGATAGTGTTTAGAGGTTTGACCCAATTCTTGTAATAAAGTGCTTCCTTTTGTGGTATTGTTAGATAAGTAGTTATGCTGGTTTTGTGTAGCCTTATCTTGCTCAGTTCTCGCAAACTGACCCTTGTCGAAAAATTTGTTGCAGATGGATTTTTCAAGTAGATGAGGGATAGACTTATAGATTTTTACATCAACCTCAGTTGAGAAGTTCTTTTGCATGAATCCTTTTTATATTGTTCAACTATTGATAACATCTACTGGAAATTTTAGAAGAGGATCAATGTCTTAGTATTTTGTATCATGGATTATGTCGTCTTAACTTTGGAACCTTGAATTGTCTGTCTATCTTGGAAAATATAATAAAGTTGGATTACTGCTTGTTGAAGTGACCTTATTGGATTATCGGTATTCTAAGAGTTGATGTAACCTTATTTCATTTTTGTAAATGAATATTGTTAGAACTTTTCCCCCTATGATTAAATGTTGAGTTAAATCTTTCTAAGACTTAGTAATTGTATGTTATAAGTAAAATAAAATGGGTTGTTTACTACTTATAGAAGTTAAACTAAAATTAATATTGCAAATAAATTAGTGTAGAGGTGACCAACTTGAGAGCATGTAATTCCATAAGTGATCAAAGATGAAACTATCCTTTGCTAAGTAACATTATATAACTTGATATCCCTAGCTACACTAGTGAACACTATCCCTTTCATGGTGAAATTCTTAAACAAACTTAAAGGAAATCTATGGTTAGTTCTGGAAGATAATAAGATTTAATAAGTAGGAGAAAACAATTTAGAAACCACGCAATCTATCTCTCAGCCATTGGAAGGTGAGTTGTTTTATTTTTATAAAACTCATTTAGTAAAACCTAAGTGAAATCTTTAATAATTTTGGTTAAGTCCTCAAGTTTCAATTAAATCTTGGTAATAACAAATGAGATTTTAAAGATGATTACTCAGTGTAAAAAGAATAAACTTAGCTTGGTAAGATGAATTGTATGAATCATATCTTGAGCCTCCTTGAAAACGTAAGCTAAGAATTGCAAGATGTCTTTTTAAAATAAATAACCCTCAAGAATATCTCATCGTGGTTGGCCCTAACTGTAAGTGTGTTCTGTGGTTGGACTTCTATGTTGTCATGTCAAAAAAAATAAAAAATGTATTATCCTTTTGGGTGTGAACGTTCCGTGTTGATCTTGTGGTCATCCCCGTAACAAGTGGTTCCCAGAGTTGGTTGTAACTTTGTGACGACATGTTGTGTCGTGTTATGTGTGGAAGCATGTCAAAAAAAAAATTATCCTCAAGAATATCTCATTGTGGTTGGCCCTAACTGTAAGTGTGTTCTATGATCAGACTTCTATGTTGTCTTGTCAAAAGAAAAAAAAATGTGTTGTCCTTGATAGGTGTGAACGTTTCCGTGCTGCCCTTATGGCCATCCTTGTATAGGAGAAGCTTCATCTAATGTAAATTTTCTGGGGTCTTAAAAGAAAATTCAACCAACATTGAAGCTGTCACCGGGATGCTCTCAAATGTATTGCATTGTGTTAGAAGCACAATAAAGAGTGGTGGCGACAGCCTATCTTTAACTATAAATTTAGGGCTACTCATGGGTGTGGAACGATTAAATCTAGGGGGTGTTTGTAGATAGGAACTTAGTCTCTCTCTTATTTGGTTGGAAGGATAGACTTTGAATAAGTGAATGCTAATTGTGTTTGTGAATAGGATTTAGTCTCCTCCCAACCACCTACCCTGCAGACCGTAATGGAAATTATGTTTGTACGTTGTGTGAGGGAGATGGGAGTTGGTGGAGTCCCGTTTTTCTTAACCATGATCTTATTTTGATTCTTTTATTCAATGCATATGGGCAGAGTAATGGGTATCTGCCCGCGCTGTAGATGACTTTCTGTTGTTGTGATTTTTCCAACGTTTTTATAGATGAGTTCAACATTGTTTTGGCCTTTTTCCCACCTCAACTTTTAGTCTGCATCTCTGTTTTGACTGCATTGGGATTTTTCCATTATTTGTTGATCAAGGCTGCTCTTAATTCTGACTCTTATGAAGCTTTACTTAACTCAGAAACAACTAATTTCAGTTTCAATATATGCAAACCTAATTGATCAGAGATCTGGTATATTGGCCAACCTACTTTCTATATTAGGTCCGCTAAATTGCTGAAAAATGATGGAACCTTAACCTGTAGAGCTTAAAGGAATTGACATTGGAGTTGTGAAAATTAAGCCTTGATTGTTTCGTTTACGACCCTGCGCGTGTGGGTTAGATGAAGCTTCAAGCTAGTGAAGCAGGTGTGTTACCTCTACTTTCATTGGATGCTGCGAGGTGTGTTCTTTCCAGGGATCCACAGCAACAGCCTGCAACAGTAAATTAGCCAGGAAGTAGGCATGTTGCAGTATAGTTGAAGCCTTTGTGAGCACTTCCAACAAGCAGGTTTGAAAACATAATTTTTATTTATGTAAATCTCATCAAGTGAAACCTTTAATTATTTTGGACTGATTCTTAGCCCAATAAAATCTTGGTTAATAACCAATGAGATCTTAAAGATGAATCCAATTTGATGTTATTCTCCTAACTTCTTCCAAAGAGCTTGTAATATTCTCTTTTCTTGTTAAATGTTTGATCCTTTCTCAAGGAGGTGGTAGTTCCGAAGCTCAATGGTACCGTCTCTTCCATATTTTATTAGGATCTTGTGGTGTGGTACCATCATGAAATTATGTAAAATCATGCTTGTGAATCATTAGTGTTGTGTATGACCCTGGTAGGGTGTTGTGATCGTAGTTCATTTTCGAAACCCACAAGAAAGAATAAACTTAAAACTCTACATTATCCATGTTCCTTGTAAAAGTACTTCGATGTCTAGGAATAATGTAAATGGAAAGAGACAAATTAAATAATGAATAAGAGTTGGAAGGTACCAATCTTCACAAAAATTGTCAAAGTTTAAACATTCTCCCAAAATATTTCTAAAGGATACCCCGTGGCCATGCCTTAGCATCTAAAATTTAAACCATATCATGTGCATACCGTCGTCTTTATTTGCACCTTAGTTCCTTACCATTCTTTTCCGTTCGACATTTATTAGTAAAATGGAGCTTTGCTATCGAGGCTACGCATAGATTTCTTAAGGGGATGGAGAATGTAATGCCCAGCGTATAAAAAGGGGACCTTTGACCTGGGGATAGTTGTTGCTGGGTTTGTGGGGTGTCCATGCGACCTGGTAAAAGATGGAGAACTAGGACAAGATAATCCTACTCATTGCTACATGTTATCTAGATTTAAAAATATAATGAAATAGAACCACTTCTCTTCCCTGAGATTGGTTTGTCTCACTTGCTTTTTTTGTGGGTTTGGATGAAATTATTTGAAATCTCCAACTTTCCCCTTGAATTCTTCATTGTTTAAGCAATAATAGTTGTCACGTATGTTAAAGTTGAACAACATAGCATGTACTCCTCTCCTCTAGGCTATTGTGTTTCTCTTGCTTAAGTAATCAGACCTTCGACCTGTGGTTTATGTATTTATCTACATTCTCTTCGATTGAGTATTCATTTTATTACGTTGTTTATCAAGCTAGTAATTTCGATATCATGTGAAAGCAAGCCTGTACGGTAACTATGAACCTCTTAGTTTAAATATGAGCTTATTCGCAAGTCCCTTTAAATTTGACTTTTTTTCTTCTTAGATAATCAAGTAGTTCCTAGGTTCTATGACTTCTAGATCTAATGTTACTCAAGTTGCTTACTCTATCAGAGAATTTCTCCTTCGGATATGTGAGATGTTTTGATCTTCAAGGTTTATAACCCTTTCCCCCCTTCTCTGTTATTCCTTAAATAAACCAGATTAGTGGAATCAAATCCAATATAATCTTTCACCTTGTCATTCTACAAGCTATGTTGAGGCAAATTTTACACATGTCATGACAGTACCTTAATTTAGCGAAAAACCACTATATTAAATTTGATCCAGGTTGACTATAGCTTTTAAGGATCACCTAAGCTCGACCCTTTTGAGTTAGTGCGAATCCAGTACCTCGTTGTACATTATAGTTATTTCCTTTGGTGTAATTCCCAACTCATGGATTATTGTTGATGGCGCTCTGTCTAGGTCTAATCGTAACCTCCATCTTATCTTGTCCTTTGGACCATGTATAATGGCCCCTTAGATATCCAATCAATCCCGCAGGTTTACAGAACTTTATGCATGTGGGTGACTTTAACATTTTGTGGTGAGAATAATGTACTTAAATGTGAAGTAATCTTTGGCTAAGGTAACTCAATTTCTTAGTCATTCTGATAGTCCTATGGTTATTCCTAGCAGAAGGTTTTGATTAGGATACCATGTCACTTGGACCTAATTATGTTTGATAATCATTATGTGTGACGGTCCAAATGTTTAAGATTTTACTCAAAGGGCGCATTGACCGTCCCTTACAAATCTTGAACCGCATCTTGGGATTCTTGGTAATCCTGATTTTAAGTTAACCATATGTTCATTAGAATGGATAGTGGATCTTTGCAATTATTAAACTACCTTAGCCTAAATTTTATTACATGATGACTATTTATGGTATACTATATATATGTGTTCGGATCTCGCTGATTTTGTCTAGAAAATTTGCTAATAGCCTTTATTAGACAATTGAATGCCCTTCATGTATGATTGGAAAACCTAGTTGTACTTATGATAGAGCTCTTAAGATTACTAGAGATACTTTGGGGGTAATTCGATATTTATAGATGTATTGTATGACTTTATGGTGGAATTTTTTGTTTGAGATATTGGTATTTCGTGATTCATGGCTTTTTGTGCATTAATTTTATTAAAAGAGTGGTTTGACTTTCTTGGGTAGATCGAGGGTTGTTTTTTTTAGAAGGATCTATGTGATAGAAAGGAGTGATACATTTTATTTAAATCATAACTATAGTCCTTTCTGAGGAAGATTGGTCTAAATATTATAGTGTTACAAATTTTGTAATGGATGTATTAAATTGCTTAGCTTGTATATTGAAAGTTTCTGTTTACACTCGAAAAGTTTATTCTAATCTCCTTATAGGGCCTATGGTGCCATTACTTGTTTGATGGTTAAAATTTCATTTCTTTGGAAACAATGCTCATAACTGACAGTATAAGGACTTCTCCTTCTTAGGTTGGCATGGTGGAAAGTTTATTAGAAGTTAAGGATGTTGTTAGTATTTATAGCTTCGATCCAATTCTTGAAATAAAATGTTTACTTTCTGTGATATGGTTAGATAAGTAGCTTATGCTGGTTGCTATGTGTAGTCTTATCTTTCTCAGTTCTCGTGAAACTAACTCAGGTGGATTAATTTATTGCAGATGGATTTTTTCAAGTAGATGAGGGATAGACTTATAGATTTTTACATCAACCTCAGTTGAGAAGTTCTTTTGCATGAATCCTTTTTATATTGTTCAACTATTGATAACATCTACTGGAAATTTTAGAAGAGGATCAATGTCTTAGTATTTTGTATCATGGATTATGTCGTCTTAACTTTGGAACCTTGAATTGTCTGTCTATCTTGGAAAATATAATAAAGTTGGATTACTGCTTGTTGAAGTGACCTTATTGGATTATCGGTATTCTAAGAGTTGATGTAACCTTATTTCATTTTTGTAAATGAATATTGTTAGAACTTTTCCCCCTATGATTAAATGTTGAGTTAAATCTTTCTAAGACTTAGTAATTGTATGTTATAAGTAAAATAAAATGGGTTGTTTACTACTTATAGAAGTTAAACTAAAATTAATATTGCAAATAAATTAGTGTAGAGGTGACCAACTTGAGAGCATGTAATTCCATAAGTGATCAAAGATGAAACTATCCTTTGCTAAGTAACATTATATAACTTGATATCCCTAGCTACACTAGTGAACACTATCCCTTTCATGGTGAAATTCTTAAACAAACTTAAAGGAAATCTATGGTTAGTTCTGGAAGATAATAAGATTTAATAAGTAGGAGAAAACAATTTAGAAACCACGCAATCTATCTCTCAGCCATTGGAAGGTGAGTTGTTTTATTTTTATAAAACTCATTTAGTAAAACCTAAGTGAAATCTTTAATAATTTTGGTTAAGTCCTCAAGTTTCAATTAAATCTTGGTAATAACAAATGAGATTTTAAAGATGATTACTCAGTGTAAAAAGAATAAACTTAGCTTGGTAAGATGAATTGTATGAATCATATCTTGAGCCTCCTTGAAAACGTAAGCTAAGAATTGCAAGATGTCTTTTTAAAATAAATAACCCTCAAGAATATCTCATCGTGGTTGGCCCTAACTGTAAGTGTGTTCTGTGGTTGGACTTCTATGTTGTCATGTCAAAAAAAATAAAAAATGTATTATCCTTTTGGGTGTGAACGTTCCGTGTTGATCTTGTGGTCATCCCCGTAACAAGTGGTTCCCAGAGTTGGTTGTAACTTTGTGACGACATGTTGTGTCGTGTTATGTGTGGAAGCATGTCAAAAAAAAAATTATCCTGTCTTTTACTGTGTTGTTCGTGTGTGAGATTTTTGGGTCGTTACACTATCTTAGTTTCATTTCACTTCACAAATTTCATGATCCATAGAACATCTTTCCATTTCAAAACATTTACAAATTCATCCACTTCTAAGTGGGAAAGGTTAAAATGAGATTTTATTTCACAAGATACTGTCAAACTCTCTTTCTCCTCTACTTTAGAACAACAACATGAATTTCTCCTTTTGGATCACAACAAAGGTAGGGGAAAGGCAATGCTCTCCAGCCAACCAAGACATTCAATAAAAAGGAGAAGCCATCCTTTTTCGTTGGCCCTCAAGTCCCAACCATAATGCAATATAAGATGTGGTTCAACTCATGGCAACAAAGGCTTCCAAAAACACACATACATCATTTTAACATTTTAAACATAGTTCAAAAAAAAATGTAGTTTACAACTACATTAAAACATACAAAAAATTCTAAGGCTTCATCAAGCAAGCCAAAGGAGCAAGGAACTATGGGGGACAATGCTTATGCCTCCCAATGGGAATTGGGTATCCACCTGAATAAACCACCACTATAAGTCATCTCACATATCCCTATGCCCCCCACAATCCATCCTTATGCCCCTGAAAAATTTCCTTATGCCCCCCCACAAAGTAAGAAATGCAAGCTATCTATTTTCCAAGGTGGAAACTCAATCCCAACTCCCTTTACAATAATTTTGATGCCACTGGCATTCCCTTATGCCCTCCACATGGATTCCCATAGCCTTCTCCTACACCATTCCTAGGCAGTTAACCCAAACTACCCACAAACACACAAAAAAACATTTACCGTTTCATACATGCATACAAAAGAAAGAAGCATTTTTAAAGATTCGAGCTCCTACCTCTCCATGATGGAGTTTTTTCCAAGAACAACAAGCTTTCCAATGCCAAAATACAGTCCAAGATCAACAACCAACAAGCAAGCAATGGTCTCTAATCTCCTCCAAAAGCAAGAGCTCCAAAACAACAAAAGAATTCCCCAAAAAGAAAGATGCAAAAGTTCAACAACCCAAAACAAAGCAAGGAGTTCTAATTTTATGGAAGAGGGAAGAGAAGAGGATGAGGTGGATCCATATAAGATGCCACATCACACATCCTCAACTCCAACACAAAAGTCAAATTTCATCCAATGCACAATAAAGTGGTGGGTGAATAATATGACAATAAACGTACACACTCCAAAAGGCCCTCACCCCACAAGGACTGAATTTAATAAAATGCAAGAAGAGTGTAATTAAAACTTACAATTAGTATTATAAAAAATGCATAAAGAAGGTCTAAATTCAACCCTCCAACCATAGGTATGGTTGGTAAATAAAATAAAGAGGTATGAGACAATTTTTACTTGTCCCACAAGCCTCCAAAATTAGCTTCCAAGGACAAATTCAAATTTCCAAGAAGGTGGAGTGTTTCAGACTCAAAAGTAAACTTACACATCACTTACAAAGTCATTTACACATACTTACAACATTTAATACATGGCCAACAACTCTATTAATTACATTCTTATATCCCAAATTTGATTAATTTATTTATTTTAACCATATGATTACTCACATTAATTCTCCACAATTAAAAGAATAATGAAAGGGGTAAATGCATCAGAAAATAAACACATGCAAACAATAATAAAAAGGAACCACATTAATAAAATACACATAACCCCTTAGTCGCATTCAAAGGTAATCCCCCCCATGGGAATCCCTAACAAAATACAACACACACAACAAATACAGTTGCCATGGTGACCTTGTTGAATTCATCTAGAATTCCAAAGTGGTTGGTCTCCAATCCCACGATGTTTGTTGTGATAATTTAACCTGCAAAACACAAATACCTCCTTTGGCCTTGTGGCCATATTATAACATCCAACATGATATAAATATAATCACAAACACATCTATACATATGAATCACAATAACATCAAGGAAATCAACAATATCACTTACAATTTATATCAACAACTATATCATCATAATATAATGTCTATTTTCTAGGTCTACTCACAATATCCAAACATCACATGTTCAAACACATTCATAATATATCCATGTCAAATAGTAAATCATCATCCACATATGAAGTGTCTCAAATACTCACCATGCATCATACCTTAATCAGATCAACAATAATCCATTTTCCAACATCTAACATCGTACTAAATCAAAACCACAATAATGTCCATAATATAATCAACAGTATCAAGATCAATATCAAAAGGTGTCAAAGGGAAATGGGCACTACAAACTGCATGGAGATAAGATGGACAGATTCGACGAAATGATGAAGATGCTCATGGAGTATGGAAAATATCTAGATGATCTTCTCATAAGTGCCTCCAAAGGTGGGCAAATAAAATATTTTAAAGCTTTCGGAGTGGCCAACCATGAAACAATGGAACCAGTCACCACAAACCATGTTATGAGATATGTCATTAACATGATTTCAAGATCAGGATTGGTAAAAGTCAATAGATTATTATTGTAGATGCATACAATTAGCTCTCTCTTCTGATAAAAATGATCCTCAATTGCATGGGAGTTTTCACATCTAGAATAAAGTGGTGGAGCCCCTTTTTTTTATCCTATTCTAATAGGTCAGAGGCAATGAGGCAGTACCAGAATGATGTTGAAGATTGTGATAAGGCCTCCCATGGAGCTTTCGTTAATAGCCGTCCTAAAATCTGCACCATTATGGGTTAAATCAAAAGTGCACATGGAGATAAATCTATATACAATTTGATTGATCTCGCTCTATATCTATATTTGTAGTGGGTTTAAAGGTCTCTGAGAGGAAACTGATGTTGTTTTCTTTTTTGTATGCGGAAGTGCACTGGTAAATGTAAACTAATCGGATTGGAGGCTTGTTTATTACATACGGTTAAATAGTGTTCTTTTTTCGAGAGGAAACCCACGTCTTTTATAAACTTTCATAATCATTTTCCATGAGAAGATGTCTTATTCTTCTAGACTATAAAAAGACGGGCATTATATTTTACTCCATCGAACTTGATAGAATTCCTGCCGCCATTGCTAAGATGTGGACCACTTTCCACCATTAATATTTCAACGCCTACATGGATTTGAATCTGCGCCATTGATTCCTCTTCATGTGTTAGAGTCAAGAGGATGGATCTCAAATAGAAACACCTTCAACATAATTACACTAATGTTATAAGTGTGTGTGGAAGATCATATAAATGTATTGCCGATAGTAAATATGTCAAATGAGTTTAATGATGAACATAAATCATTTGTAATTTACCATCTCTTAGGTCCCACGTAATGAAAAAAAAAGAAGATAAAAACATTAATAAATTAAAATAAACTAAAAGCACATCGGATATATATCTTGTACACCCATCTAGAACCATAAAAATGGTTCTAAGCTAGAAGTTTTTGCCTGCTAATGGAAAAGCTGAAAACATTGGTTTCATTTAAGACATATATCTTGCACAATGAAATTGTTCATTGTGAAAGTATGGAATGGATAGAAATGTAATTATAAAGCCTCATTTGTCATATGGTAAATTTTTTTAGAAAAAGAAAAAAGGTCAGAATTGATAGATCGTTTATTCTTTGAATAAATACAAAGTTTTTTTTTGTTGGCTCCGTCCTAATTGTTTTGGCTGCTCAAGGGTTCATTTATATAAAATAATAAAACATTGTAGGAATTTTAAGGTTTTTTTTAGAATATTCTTGGTAGCTAACCTGGAATAGCATGGAGCAACTTAATATTGGGAGAAAAAAACAATCGATATTATAAGAAATTTTATGCTTTTTGAAGAGAGAAGAATTTGGAGATTAAATTTCTAGATCCTATAAAAAAATATGTGGTAGAAGGTTTGAAAATTCGCATTACAATCATTATTAATGGAACCAAGGGAAGGTGATCTTCCTCCACTTTTTACGAAGGTGCAGATTCTGGAGGTGGAGGACCTGGCCGATTTGTATTAAGAACACAATAGTACATCTGTTCACTCTCCCAGAAACAAAATGTAATTTATATAACCACAGAGATTGCAATTTATATAACTTGTAAGCCACTAAACTAAATCTAAAAAAGAGTAAAATAAACGAGCGTAGGTAAGTAGTTTGTCACGAGCTACTTAAAAAGAGCAATACCTGCAGCCTGTAATCCACCACTGAAATCAAATAATTGTTACTTTTCCCAACAGTAAATAAATAACGTTGGAGCTGGTAACTATTTACTTTTTCATTAGAAACCACGCGACCATTACCTCAATACCATTGGCATTCTAGTCATGTCCACATTAATAGCATACCCTAACATCGTTGTAAATTGTAATTTATAACGCAAACAAGTGACTAGACTAGAATTTAAGAAAGTTAAATACTTCTGACTCCACGACATGGGTGGCCATTTTGCACATTTGGAGTCGGTGAATGGTAGGTAAGATCGGCTACAACCATTCTGGAAAGTGGACGTACGGCTGTCATGCAACCTAGATTCATAATTTCTCCATTGGTTACACATAGGCATGGAAGATTCATAATTGCTAATGAGACAGATTGAAAAATCAATTTGATAGAGTAAACAAACCTCCAACCCTTATTTGACCTAAACTATGGAGGCAAGGGTCACATCTTAACCAAATTTTAGGCTTTTCTACTAATCTAAAAACCACATAACTTGGCATATAGACAATCTTTTAAACAAGTAAAAACAATCCTATAAACCACCTTGGCCTGAATGCATATATCTGTATATTAATTTTGAGAGATACCAAATTTCACATTCAATCAAACAAATTGTACCAAAAAAAAAATGTAAATATAACATGGATTAATATTCATGAAATCTAAGTGCTTTGTCAACAGAACTTTTGTAATGCCCCGCTGGACATTGGAGTTTTTTGTTCTACCTGCCACCTTGACCGCCTGTACTTGCTACCGCATTTTCCTGTCTTGTCCACCGCATTTTTCTTTTCTGCCCTTGTGTGAGGGAGACAGGAGTGGGTGGAGTCACGTGTTTTTTTCTACGCCATGATCTCTCCTGGATTCTCTTTCAATGCGAGTGGTTGAGGCCGTGGAAAATCCCATTTTTCCTTTACTGGGCACCTGTTCCCAAACTGTTATTGTTACTTGGTTGCGTGGGTGTTTTATTTTCTTCTCCTGGCATGTTTTCTTTCCCTTAGTTGCTGCGTGAGCCTGGTTTGACGTGGGTGTGGAGGAAGCTACAAGATAGTGTAGCAGGCGTGTTACCTCCTTGTTCTTGGGCGCGGCGAGGAGTGTTCTGGTTGCACGCGACCACAGCCATGATCAGATGTTGCAAAATCTCGCAGCTGTAGTAGAAGAACAAGGTAAAGTCTTAGTTGAGCTGTCTTGCCCTTTCATTTTGGGGAGTCGCTTCTATCCAGGTGGCGGATCTAACATGGAAGAAGCTCGATCAAACCTTGAGGCAAGTTTTGTAATGATGCTGAGATTGTGTTCACTACTGTTCCTAGTTCTGGCCAGAAGTTTTCCAGCGCCTAGCCATGGGTTAGATATGGTGGTTTTAGATGAAGCCACAAGCTAGTGAAGTAGGCACATTTCCTCCACGTCCATTGGGTGCTGTATGGTGTGTTCTTGTTGGGGGATCCACAGCAACTGCCTGCAACAGTAATTAGCTAGGCAACAAGCATGTTGCAGTATAGTAGAAGCCCTTTTTGAGCGCTTCCAGCAAGCAGGTTCTCCAAATCTGTTGTTGTCTATTCAGTATTGAACGCATCCTCAAATTCGGGATTCTCCGTCAAGATATTGATGTCAAAATCGACCTTGTGGTAGTGAGAGTGTTCCAGCAGACCTAATGAAATTTAATTGCAGAGACTCTCTATTGAGACCTTCTTCCTGTTTGACGTAACTCATGGAAGAGTATCCCATGGAGGCGGATCTGTTTCAGATCAGAATATTCATGAAGCACGATTTGCTTTGCATTTTTATGGGCTCCTTCAATGAGTCACTGAGTTGGCAGGCATAAAGGTTTCTGTTGGAATTATCACACCTTACAAGCTACAGCTGAAATGTTTGCACTGAAAGTTTGATGCTGTCCCCAGATCTGATGAAGGAAAAGGGTTGGTGATTTAGTTGGATATGCGGGGAATCCTATGGGTTCATACACTGAGGAGCAGATTCTTCCTGCAAGTTTTATTGTACCAGTGCCATCTACCATTTATCCTATTGTGGGTGCTGCAATTATGCTAAAGGGTATGACTGCTAGGTTTCTTCTTCGGCGTTGCTTTTAGGTGGAGCTCGGGCATACAATTCCTGTGCACGCTGCAGCTGGAGGAGTAGGATTTTTTGTTATGTCAATGGGGTAATGCCCTTGGTGTTATCATTGGTACTGTATCGACCAAGGAGAAGGCTGCACAAGCAATTGAAGATGGATGCCATCATCCCATTATCTATACCCAGGAAGATTTTGTATATTGTGTTAAAGAAATTACAAAAGGACAAGGTGTGCAGGTCGTTTTTGATTTTGTGGGCAAGGACACATTCTAGGGATCTTTGGAGTGCTTTGTTTCTAGAGGTTACATGGTGAGCTTTGGTCAATCATCAGGTGCAATTGATCGTGTTCCTCTGTCAGTCGTATCCCCAAAATCGTTGTTTTTGACACGGCCTTCCATGATGCAATACACTACAACTCGAGAAGAGCTCCTGGAAACTACAGGAGAATTATTTGCAAATGTTGCATCTGGTGTTCTAAAAGTCCGTGTGATAAAGACATACCCACTGGCAGAAACTGCAAAGGCTCATACCGACCTCGAGGGTAGGAAGACAAGCGGTTCAATAGTTTTGATTTCCTGATAACTAGCTGATGTGGAAAAACATAGATCCAGGAGCATGATGTTATCATTATGTCTGGTGTCCGAGCTTCAAACCATGGTTGGTGTTTATCCTTCTAGCGCAAGTGCTCTCAGACTGAGTGGTAAGCAGTTCGACTCTGTCCCCCAAAGCAGCTGCATTGAAGCAATCTAATGTTTGGACAGCCACCTATTGCATCCTTCTAGTCGTGCCTTCAAAAGGGAATCCTGGTGTGGTATATTGCAAGAAAAGACCAGTGAAACAGAGGATAAAGCGGAAGACGTGTGGCTATAGCAGTCCCTGCTGGATGTTCACGACTGGTGGATGCGTTAAAACAGGCAAGATAGACTAACCATATACATAATATGCTAGTATATAATAACCTCTTGAAATAAAAATTTTTCTTTCTAGAAATTGGTTTAAATCTATTATTTGGTGGATTTGTGTTCAGTACATGGTTAACAGTTTGTTACTTCTAGATTTGCCTCTGTTGGTTGTTCTTGTTGACGTGATCAACCCATTTTTTATATATATGAAACAAACAAAGGTTCTCAGTGTATGCTTTGATTGATCATATGAAATATATATATATATATATATATATATTTATATTTATATATATATTTATATTTATATATATATTATTTTTAAGTTACTTCCTTCTGCAAAAATGTCGCTGTTTCTTTTGTGAACCTGGGTTTGTAATCACTCCTAGAACTTTGCAGCGTTGACTAGTATTGGTTTCCTGTTAAGTTGTTGCCCTAGAGGAAAACATATAGTTAAATTATTATTATTATTTTTATGATAAGCGTGATTATGGACTTCGTGTATCGTGCAATTTATTAGGGCTTTTGAAAATTAGAAGTTCAATTTATATGCTTGTTAAGAAGGAAGTTTTTGGCCGAAAATATGTCCTGGGTTGATAGAAGGGCATAAGTTTTGATAGAACCCCATTTTGATTCTACTCTTTCTATGAGTAAAATTTGATAAAATTAATGACCTTTATGGTGTTAAGATATGGTATGTTGATGATTCCCTGTGTGATCGATTTAATCACGTATAGACATAATGCCTTGATGTAGTAAGGTAATATCCTTCACGGTTCGTGAAAGTGAAGGTTTTCATCAGCTGCTTAAGGTAACATGAAGTTCCTTATTTTAGTCAAACTTGTTTTGTACTTCCTTCTTGATGAGTGACCTTTCATTGAAAATTTAGAATCATTGTGATGGAAGATCGTGAATATACTTTGTTGTCAAAAAGGGAAAAGAAGCTATGGAATAGTTTGTTTATGTGTCGAACGTAATAATTGTAATTACATCGTTATAGAAGTTCGTTATTGGAGGATATCTATCTTCAATGGTATATTATGTGTTTAATCACTGCATAGGTTACCACCAACTTAGTGTTGAGATGTTAATTAAGGAGAGTTGAGAGACCTCTTCCTTTGTATACATCATTTATGATATTAGGAAGTGAGTTGATGTCAGAAATTTTCAACCAAGTCTAGATTCATGGCTATATTCCTCTAAAACGGGAGGATTATAAATCTAAGGTTTTATGAAAATTGCAAGGATGTGTTTATAATGCTAGATTTCCTACTCAACTTGGGTATTAATGAGGCTTGTCACTATTCCGGCCCTGGTTATGTTCAGTAGGTAAGCTGTTAGGCAATACCTGTTCCGGACATTCTTACCGTCCTTTCCACTCATCCTTATTAGCTATGAAGTCACTTGTTACCTAAGATATAATGGTTATGGGTTTGAATATAATATTTTCATCCTTTAAACCTTTTTTATTACATGACGGAACTTTGCTTTACCCTCGTTGTTCATTTCTAGTCTATTAGGCCTATGGCCCTACGAAATGATTCCAAAACTATATTCTTTTGGGCAGCTAAGATCGGGCCTTGTTTTTATCTTTTGACTTCACCTTGAGAATGTGGATTGATGGGTTACACTTTATATTTCGATCACGTAATCTACGGGATTACATCATTGAAATCCTAATACTCTCAACTCTTGTGTCTAATCACTTAAATTTCATAGTCTTGTGTATTTGGTTGTCAAACTTTTGTAGTGTTAGAGGTATTTTTCATAACTAAAACTTATGGTTTTCTTCTTAGTTGATATGTTGAAAATTATATCTTGATCAAAAAGGTTGTTAGAGGTTAGAACTTTGATCTATTTCCTGAAATAGAATGTTTCCTTTCATGGTTTTGTTAGCTAGTAGCTTATTGTTGCTATGTATAGTCTTATCTTGCTTAGTTCTCGCGAACTGACTCAGGTTATTAATTGTTGGAGATGGCTTACGTGGTTAGATGATGGAAAGACTTGTAGATTATTGCATCAATCTTGGTTATATTGTTCCTTTGTATGAATGTGTATTATGTTATAAAATTTGGAAAGGGCCTTTGGACATTTTAGGAGAAGGGGCAGTGCCTAGTAAATGTATTGTAAAGTATTGTTGTTGTAACTGTTGAAACTTTGGCTTGTTTGGTTATCATGTGAAAGATTAAATTTTAATTACCACTTGGTTATGTGATATTCTAGTGAATTTTTAATCCTTAGAATAGTAGCGGGGCATGTCCCATGTTATTACTCTCTTGCTCCCTAGTCTTTATTCGATAGAGATGGTATGTCCCTTTGATTTGTGCACCGTGTTGGAATGAATTGATATAACCTTGTTCTGTTTCCACAAACGAGTACTGTTAATCTTTGCTCTTGAGTTAAAACGTTGAGTTGTAAACCCTCCTAAGGCATAGCAGCAATGAGTTTGTAAGCACTATAAAGTGAACTGGATAGTCCTTATAAAAGTTAAGCTAAAATTTATATATATCAATGTATTAATGTAGATGTGATCTACTTGATAACCTTTGAGACCTGGAACAATCAAGAGGAAACTATCTTTGTAACGAAATATGAGTACTTATTTCTTTCCCGAGCCAAACCAATAAACATTATCCTTTTATGGTGAAATCTTAAATGACCTCATGGTGAAATCAATGGTTAGATTATAGAAAATGATAGGGTTTAATAAGCAGGAGTGAAAGTGATTAATAAAACCTTAAATTTCTCTTTATTGTTTGAAATGTTCCCTTTTGTCAAACTTAATTAAGTAAAGTCTAGATGGAACATTTAACCAATCTCGATAAACTCTTAACCTCAATGAAAGACTGATAGTAAACAATGTGACCCTGAAGCTAAATTCTGTTGTCCTGTTCTGTTAATCCTTGCCTTGATTCATGGTGATATTCCTTAAGCAAGGTCAAAGTTTGATCCTTAAACAAGAAGGTTATTGTTAGGAAACCCTAAGCGGTACTTTCCCTCAATCGGAACTTATGCTTTCACCTATGCAATAGAGGTATGAAACAGGTGTTAGTGACTTGAGTAAGATTAATTAACCTTGTAAGAAATGGAAAATGTTCTAAAATCAAATGAATAAAAAGTTTTGGACATCAAATTGATGATCCCAGTTTAGAAAGCTTGGCCTTAAGCTATTTAGCCAACCATTGAAAAGAAAGAAGTTCTCCCTTGTGAAAAGAATTGTGTGAATCGTTACATGAAATTGTATAAGAACATAAGTTAAAAATTAAGAGACACTTTAGCAAACAAGAAAATTTAACAAGAAATTCCTCATGGGATGCCCTAACTGTAAGTGTTTTTTGTGGTTGGACTCCAATGTTGTCTCGTCAAAAGAAGAGTACATTGTCCTTGATAGGTGTGAATGTTTCCGTGCTGACCTTGTGGTCTTCCTCGTAACAAGTGGTTCCTAGTGATTGGTTATAACCTTGTGACGACATGTTGTGTCGTGTTGTGTCAAAGCAAGTAAAAAAAAAAAGTTATCCTGTATTTCACCATGTTGTCAATGTGTTGGTATTTTTGGTGTGTTACATTTTGGTATCAGAGCGAGGTTCATGCTCTCGAACCTATGGGCCGGATTGGTGTTGTATGGTGATGTTGCATGGTGGTGGTGGTGTTACATGATGATACTGCATGATGATGATGATGTTGCATGATGATGATTTATATTGGAAGAGTAATGTGCTTTAAGCGTGATGTGATTATTGTCGTAATTGTGATATTGTGAACGCACGTGATGTGTATGTCACTCAGTGCGTATTTGTCATCATGTTGATGTGTTGGGGATGAGAGTATTCTCTCTCCTTCTTGTGGATTCTATGAAGAGTTCACGTGTGAATTACTGTTTTTGGTGTGTGAAAAGAATTTTAATGTGGATGACGTAGTGTTAGAGCATTGTGGCATATTGTGATATGTCAGTGTATCAATGTGTTGTATGACTAGATTGATGTTAAATGAAATGAGTTGCATCATGATGTTTTTACCATGTTTTTGATGTTATTATGTTCATCGTATATATGAGTTGTCTAATATGTAATGCTTCATGTCGTGAATTAGGGTCATACGGTGAGTGTATGAACCCTATCGTATTGTGATTGCACTTTGGGTGCAGAATGTGGTAAAGTGATGTATTGCGCCCTGTGAATGTATGATTGTGATCTACCTCGTATACCTACCATACGTGAGACATTATGGTAGCTATGTGTGTACCACCATGGTGTTAGTGATGTAGTTACATGTTATGTTGTGAGCCTTACACTAACCGACCCTGAGGGAGATCGGTAGAAGTGTATGTTGAGGGTGAGGAATGGTGTACCATGGGTCATAACTCGAGTCAAAACTCGGTTTAGTAGATTACATGTGACTCTTTCCTCTCTCCCTATGTGGTTGTATGTATGCAACCTTAGTGTATCTATGACTATGTTTATCCTTGTCGAAGGGTGGCGGGATTGATATATATTTTACGAGCTGAGGATTGATGTTCCGAGTGCTAGCAACTCATTGAGTACCCCCTTGGTGGCTAGATAAGCCACACAGTTATCGTAATGTGACTTTATTATAAGTTGATTTTATTCGTAAATTGATTCTTTTTCTTTATTTCGCAAGGACCAGCATCTTTTCTTGATTGCAATGCTTTACAATTTTGGGCATTTCCTTGGTATGTGGCACTAACAGGGGGATTTTGATACTAACTTTGGCTACTTGGCCATTTATTTTAGCTTGATTTGAGGTCTTCTTTTAAATTTAGAATTTTTACAGCCTTGCCCAAGGCTTGTACTTTGCCACTTGGCACTTTGATTGGATTGTTGTGCTGGTTCTAATGTCGTGATGTGTGGAATAGGGTCATGGGATGCACCATGGATTGGTTGGACCTATGGACCCACTTTGTTGTATGGGGGTATGCCCCAAGGGGTACATATAACTAGCGGGTTGTTGAACCACACGTTATTATGTCACTTGGGTTAGGAGTGTTCGAACTCAATGTGCCTTGGGCACAGAGAGACAACCGACCTCCTTGAGGGAGGCATAAGAGTTTGAGGGAGGCATAAGAGATTGAGGGAGGCATAAGAGTTTGAGGGAGGCATAAGAGACTTGAGGGAGGCATAAGAGTTTAAGGGAGGCATAAGAGACTTGAGGGAGGCATAAGAGACTTGAGGGAGGCATAAGAGTTTGAGGGAGGCTTATGATATTTGTGTGTATGGTTGATATTCTGGGACATATGTTGAGTTATTGTGATGTTTGGTAGTGGTCTTTTGATGTATGTGTTACTCATGTCAGATGGTTATCTGTTGTGATGTTGTGGACATGTCATTGATTCCCTTGTGGACACTATGTACCTGTAGCATGGTTTGTTGTTATGTGAGTCTTTCATTGATGCAAATTGAGGAAATGTCTGGTGGATTGTAGTACTCTTTTGTTTGAGTATTTGGTATGTCAGTCATTGATGTGTGATGAGTACCTATGTTATGGGGAGTGTTCCTATTCTATTCCGTAATTGTGTAACCTTTTGTGGTGTAATACAATCTTGAAGTATATACTTGTGTACTTGTGAATCTGTAGTGTCTTGTGAGCCTGATAGGGTTTGCGTTAGCTGTTCATGTTGGGCACCCACTATAAGGAAAAAATCAAAGCACTTCAATGATGATATTTTCTAAAAGAAACTAAAACTAGAAATAATGATAATGGAAAGAGACTAATGAAATGGAAAACAAGAAAGAACTGCCAATCTTCACAGAACCTTAACAGTTAAAATTTCTGCCAAATGTTCCCTAGGCTACCCCATGGTCATGCTTTTGCATCTGAAATATTATACTTAGAGCGTACCTTCGCCCTTATCTGATCCTTATTGCTTACCATTTCTTTTCCTTTGTGCTATGTCGCATCGAGGACGATGCTTTCTTAAGGGGAGGAGAATGTAATGCCCCGCTGGACATTGGTGTTTTTTGTTCTACCTGCCACCTTGACCACCTGTACTGGCTGCCACATTTTCCAGTCTTGTCCACCGCATTTTTCTTTTCTGCCCTTGCGTGAGGGAGATAGGAGTGGGTGGAGTCGCGTGTTTTTTTCTACGCCATGATCTCTCCTAGATTGTCTTTCAATGCGAGTGGTTGAGGCCGTGGAAAATCCCATTTTTCCTTTGTTGGGCACCTGTACCCAAACTGTCATTGTTACTTGGTTGTGTGGGTGTTTTATTTTCTTCTCCTGGCACATTTTCTTGCCCTTAGTTGCAGCGTGAGCCTGGTTTGACGTGGGTGTGGATGAAGCTAGAAGATAGTGTAGCAGGCGTGTTACCTCCTTGTTCTTGGGCACGGCGAGGAGTGTTCTGGTTGCATGGGACCACAACCATGATCAGCTGTTGCAAAATCTCGCAGCTGTAGTAGAAGAACGAGGTAAAGTCTTAGTTGAGCTGTCTTGCCCTTTCATTTTGGGGAGTCGCTTCTATCCAGGTGGCGGATCTAACATGGAAGAAGCTCGATCAAACCTTGAGGCAAGTTTTGTAATGATGCTGAGATTGTGTTCACTACTGTTCCTAGTTGTGGCCGGAAGTTTTCCAGCGCCTAGCCATGGTTAGATATGGTGGTTTTAGATGAAGCCACAAGCTGGTGAAGTAGGCGCGTTTCCTCCACATCCATTGGGTGTTGTATGGTATGTTCTTGTTGGGGGATCCACAGCAACTACCTGCAACAGTAATTAGCTAGGCAGCAGGCATGTTGCAGTATAGTAGAAGCCCTTTTTGAGCGCTTCCAGCAAGCAGGTTCTCCAAATCTGTTGTTGTCTATTCAGTATTGAACGCATCCTCGAATTCGGGATTCTCTGTCAAGATATTGCTGTCAAAATCGACCTTGTGGCAGTGAGAGTGTTTCAGCAAACCTGATGAAATTTAATTGCAGAGACTCTCTATTGAGACCTTCTTGCTGTTCGACGTAACTCATGGAAGAGTATCCCATGGAGGCGGATCTGTTTCAGATCAGAATATTCATGAAGCACGATTTGCTTTGCATTTTTATGGGCTCCTTCAACGAGTCACTGAGTTGGCAGGCATAAAGGTTTCTGTTGGAATTATCACACCTTACAAACTACAGCTGAAATGTTTACACTGAAAGTTTGATGTTCTCCCCAGATCTGATGAAGGAAAAGGGTTGGTGATTTAGTTGGATATGCGGGGAATCCTATGGGTTCATACACTGAGGAGCAGATTCTTCCTGTAAGTTTTATTGTACCAGTGCCATCTACCATTTATCCTATTGTGGGTGCTGCAATTATGTTGAAGGGTATGACTGCTCAGTTTCTTCTTCGGCGTTGCTTTTAGGTGGAGCCCGGGCATACAATTCCTGTGCACGCTGCAGCTGGAGGAGTAGGATTTTTTGTTATGTCAATGGGGTAATGCCCTTGGTGCCACTGTCATTGGTACTATATCGACCAAGGAGAAGGTTGCACAAGCAATTGAAGATGGATGCCATCATCCCATTATCTATACCCAGGAAGATTTTGTAGATTGTGTTAAAGAAATTACAAAAGGACAAGGTGAGTAGGTCGTTTTTGATTCTGTGGGCAGAGACACATTCTAGGGATATTTGGAGTGCTTGGCTTCTAGAGGTTACATGGTGAGCTTTGGTCAATCATCAGGTGCAATTGATCGTGTTCCTCTGTCAGACCTTGCCCCAAAATCGTTGTTTTTGACACGGCCTTCCATGATGCAATACACTACAACTCGAGAGGAGCTCCTGGAAACTGCAGGAGAATTATTTGCAAATGTTGCATCTGGCGTTCTAAAAGTCCGTGTGACAAAGACATACCCACTGGCAGAAGCTGCAAAGGCTCATACCGACCTTGAGGGTAGGAAGACAAGCGGTTCAATAGTTTTGATTTCTTGATAACTAGCTGATGTGGAAAAACATAGATCCAGGAGCATGTTGTTATCATTATGTTTGGTGTCCAAGCTTCAAACCATGCTTGGTGTTTAGCCTTCTAGAGCAGGTGCTCTCAGACTGAGTGGTAAGAAGTTCGAATCTCTCCCCCAAAGCAGCTGCATTGAATTAATCTAGTGTTTGGAAAGCCACCTATTGCATCCTTCTAGTCGTGCCTTCAAAAGGGAATCCTGGTGTGGTATATTGCAAGAAAAGACCAGTGAAACAGAGGATAAAGCGGAAGACGTGTGGCTGTAGTAGTCCCTGCTGGATGTTCACGACTGGTGGATGCGTTAAAACAGGCAAGATAGACTAACCATATACATAATATGCTAGTATCTAATAACCTCTTGAAATGAAACTTTTTCTTTCTAGAAATTGGTTTAAATCTGTGATTTGGTTGATTTGCGTTCAATACATGGTTAACAGTTTGTTACTACTGGATTTGCCTTTGTTGGTTGTTCTTGTTGACGTGATCAACCCATTTTTTATATATATGAAACAAACAAAGGTTCTCAGTGTATTCTTTGATTGATCATATGAAATATATATATATATATATATATATATATATATATATATATATATATATATTTATATATATATTATTTTAAAGTTACTTCCTTCTGCAAAAATGTCACTTTTTCTTTTGTGAACCTGGGTTTGTAATCGCTCCTAGAACGTTGCAGCGTTGACTAGTATTGGTTTCCTGTTAAGTTGTTGCCCTAGAGGAAAATATACAGTTAAATTATTATTATTATTTTTATGATAAGCGTGATTATGCACTTCATGTATTGTGCAAATTATTAGGGCTTTTGAAAATTAGATGTTCAATTTATATGCTTGTTAAGAAGGAAGTTTTTGGCCGAAAATATGTCCTGGGTTGATAGAAGGGCATAAGTTTTGATAGAACCCCATTTTGATTCTACTCTTTCTATGAGAAAAATTTGATAAAATTAATGACCTTTATGGTGTTAAGATATGGTATGTTGATGATTCCCTGTGTGATCGATTTAATCACGTATAGACATAATGCCTTGATGGAGTAAGGTAATGTCCTTCACAGTTCATGAAAGTGAAGGTTTTCATTAGCTGCTTAAGGTAACATGAAGTTCCTTAATTTAGTCAAACTTGTTTTGTACTTCCTTCTTGATGAGTGACCTTTCATTGAAAATTTAGAATCATTGTGATGGAAGATCGTGAATATACTTTGTTGTCAAAAAGGGAAAAGAAGCTATGGAATAGTTTGTTTATGTGTCGAACGTAATAATTGTAATTGCATCGTTATAGAAGTTCGTTATTGGAGGATATCTATCTTCAATGGTATATTATGTGTTTAATCACTGCATAGGTTACCACCAACTTAGTGTTGAGATGTTAATTAAGGAGAGTTGAGAGACCTCTTCCTTTGTATACATCATTTATGATATTAGGAAGTGAGTTGATGTCAGAAATTTTCAACCAAGTCTAGATTCATGGCTATATTCCTCTAAAACGGGAGGATTATAAATCTAAGGTTTTATGAAAATTGCAAGGATGTGTTTATAATGCTAGATTTCCTACTCAACTTGGGTATTAATGAGGCTTGTCACTATTCCGGCCCTGGTTATGTTCAGTAGGTAAGCTGTTAGGCAATACCTGTTCCGGACATTCTTACCGTCCTTTCCACTCATCCTTATTAGCTATGAAGTCACTTGTTACCTAAGATATAATGGTTATGGGTTTGAATATAATATTTTCATCCTTTAAACCTTTTTTATTACATGACGGAACTTTGCTTTACCCTCGTTGTTCATTTCTAGTCTATTAGGCCTATGGCCCTACGGAATGATTCCAAAACTATATTCTTTTGGGCAGCTAAGATTGGGCCTGGTTTTTATCTTTTGACTTCACCTTGAGAATGTGGATTGATGGGTTACACTTTAGATTTCGATCACGTAATGTACGGGATTACATGATTGAAATCCTAATACTCTCAACTCTTGTGTCTAAATATTTAAATTTCATAGTCTTGTGTATTTGGTTGTCAAACTTTTGTAGTGTTAGAGGTATTTTTCATAACTAAAACTTATGGTTTTCTTCTTAGTTGATATGTTGAAAATTATATCTTGATCAAAAAGGTTGTTAGAGGTTAGAACTTTGATCTATTTCCTGAAATAGAATGTTTCCTTTCATGGTTTTGTTAGCTAGTAGCTTATTGTTGCTATGTATAGTCTTATCTTGCTCAGTTCTCGCGAACTGACTCAGGTTATTAATTGTTACAGATGGCTTACGTGGTTAGATGATGGAAAGACTTGTAGATTATTGCATCAATCTTGGTTATATTGTTCCTTTTTACGAATGTGTATTATGTTATAAAATTTGGAAAGGGCCTTTGGACATTTTAGGAGAAGGGTCAGTGCCTAGTAAATGTATTGTAAAGTATTGTTGTTGTAACTGTTGAAACTTTGGCTTGTTTGGTTATCATGTGAAAGATGAAATTTTGATTACCGCTTGGTTATGTGATATTCTAGTGAATTTTTAATCCTTAGAATAGTAGCGGGGCATGTCCCATGTTATTACTCTCTTGCTCCCTAGTCTTTATTCGATAGAGATGTTATGTCCCTTTGATTTGTGCACCGTGTTGGAATGAATTGATATAACCTTGTTTTGTTTCCGCAAACGAGTACTGTTAAACTTTGCTCTTGAGTGAAAACGTTGAGTTGTAAACCCTCCTAAGGCATAGCAGCAATGAGTTTGTAAGCACTATAAAGTGAACAGGATAGTCCTTATAAAAGTTAAGCTAAAATATATATATATATGAATGTATTAATGTAGATGTGATCTACTTGATAACCTTTGAGACCTGGAACAATCAAGAGGAAACTATCTTTGTAACGAAATATGAGTACTTATTTCTTTCCCGAGCCAAACCAATAAACATTATCCTTTTATGGTGAAATCTTAAATGACCTCATGGTGAAATCAATGGTTAGATTATAGAAAATGATAGGGTGTAATAAGCAGGAGTTAAAGTGATTAATAAAACCTTAAATTTCTCTTTATCGTTTGAAATGTTCCCTTTTGTCAAACTTAATTAAGTAAAGTCTAGATGGAACATTTAACCAATCTCGATAAACTCTTAACCTCAATGAAAGACTGATAGTAAACAATGTGACCCTGAAGCTAAATTCTGTTGTCCTGTTCTGTTAATCCTTGCCTTGATTCATGGTGATATTCCTTAAGCAAGGTCAAAGTTTGATCCTTAAACAAGAAGGTTATTGTTAGGAAACCCTAAGCAGTACTTTCCCTCAATTGGAACTTATGCTTTCACCTGTGCAATAGAGGTATGAAACAGGTGTTAGTGACTTGAGTAAGATTAATTAACCTTGTAAGAAATGGAAAATGTTCTAAAATCAAATGAATAAAAAGTTTTGGACATCAAATTGATGATCCCAGTTTAGAAAGCTTGGCCTTAAGCTATTTAGCCAACCGTTGAAAAGAAAGAAGTTCTCCCTTGTGAAAAGAATTGTGTGAATCGTTACATGAAATTGTATAAGAACGTAAGTTATAAATTAAGAGACACTTTAGCAAACAAGAAAATTTAACAAGAAATTCCTCATGGGATGCCCTAACTGTAAGTGTGTTTTGTGGTTGGACTCCAATGTTGTCTCGTCAAAAGAAGAGTACATTGTCCTTGTTAGGTGTGAACGTTTCCGTGCTGACCTTGTGGTCTTCCCCGTAACAAGTGGTTCCTAGTGATTGGTTATAACCTTGTGACGACATGTTGTGTCGTGTTGTGTCAAAGCAAGTAAAAAAAAAAAGTTATCCTGTATTTCACCATGTTGTCAATGTGTTGGTATTTTTGGTGTGTTACAACTTTTGAATAACTTGTAGATCTAAAAGAAAAAAATTAAAAGTATAAATGTATATCCAAAGAAACATAGAGACCAATTACCAATATGTTTATAAAACCAGGAAAAAAATATTTATAAATGTAAATGCACACTTAGAACTTATTGAGAATTAAAAAAATTGGTCTCCGATGGTGTGAAACACACTAGAGGCGGAGAACAGGGTGAGGAGTATTACTTAAATCCATGAGATGACAGATTCAACATTGCCTTTGTTGAATTTCATTAAAATAATTCCACTTTAAGAGTAGGCCCAATTTATCTCAGGCCAATTTCTTTAGGTGTTAGTTCTATCTCATGTGATATGTTACAGCTGTAATGCAAAACCTTCCAATGACTTTCCAAGGCCAACAAAATAAATAAATACATAAAATACATTCAAAAGGGATGAAATGTATCAAACCCTAGGGCCTACCCTAACAATCCACAAAATCACTGATCAAACCCCTGTGCCCAAACCCTGACAATCCATAAACATAAACTGGATTAAATAGATCATACCAATAAAGTAGTAGTCCCGCATATAAGTTCAATGAAAACTAGCTGAAAACAAAGTACGTGAACAAACATTTCGACAAATCCAATTCATCATGATCAAATACACAAAACAAAAAACAAAATGCGAGAAATGTATATCAGAAAAACAAGACATGAAAGAGCAAAATATGCGGTAGATTTTAGGAAAACAAGACATGAAAAAGGCTTGCAATGCTTGAGACTACCATGAAATAATGTAGGGCGGGAAAAATAAGATGCCGAAATCATTTCTCTTCAGATTGCAACACCATTTGTAATGTACTGCAGGCAATATAATCTCACAAAGAAAACATCAAATACAAGAAAACAATGCATACTGTTAAAACAGGAAACGACAGGATTCTAAGATGACTTTGTAAGGTAGGAAATGCTACAGATTCATAGATAAGAAATCACTTGCAACCAGCCACCTGTCTTCACCATGCAGCCAGAAAAATAGATACTATCCAAAAATATCTATAAAAATGCCTGAAATTTTGTTATCCGTTGGATTTAAATGCACCCAAGGAGGAGGAATGAAGTGCGTCTGATTTCTGACAATGGTTAGAATCCCCAGGTCTATGTTCACTACAAGAAAACCTTCGGTGTAGGTATAGTAGAAATTTGTGTGTTATTTAGTTAAAGAGAAAGACTAGTAACATACTTCAGTTACATAGTGAATGATAAAAATATTTTGAGCATACGATCGGTATTTATACGTTACATTTGAAGAACTCAAGAAATGGAGATGTACATTTCCAAAGGATATTTTTTTGTATAAATACCATGTTTATTTATAGTTTATTAATAATAAGAGTAATTTTAATTAACAGTTTAACAACAAGGTTTAAATATTATAATGTTATTATTTAATATTAAGACATCGGAGTAAAATTCAAATAGAGTTCTAAATGAAATGAGTAGGAGAAATCAACAATTCAGTGAACTAATATTTTACGTCATATAAGGAACACTAATCAAATTATGCATTTTCCATGAATACTGGAAAGCATTTATAGAGTGGAGATAGGAGTTTGTGGTTTAATTATTAAATTAGAAAATGAATATTCTTTAAAGGGAGTAAAATTTGTATTCCAATAGTAGTATTTAGATATAACATTTAGTCTGAAGGAAAATCACAAGTTTGTTTAGATCATTGATTTATTGAAATTTAAATCTTTATTAGAGAACTGAGATAGAAGTGTGACATAAAGCTTTGTATTGGGAGATCTAGATTGATCATGGGATTGAAATTGATTGGAACATGATAGATCTAAAATATGTGAGCTCTATCTGGAAGATTGAGATTTGGGACATCTAAGGATAGGATTTCCTGAGGCATTAGTGTATGATTTGGGCAGTAGTTTCCCTACAACAAATCTTCTTCTCATGTTATCCGAGTATGAACATAGCTTCTTCCTTTAGTTGTTTTTCACATCGCCTTCATTGTAGGGTTTCTAAGTCATATCATTACCAACTAAACAAACCATATCTACCTGTAAAAAGATCAATAAAACATTAGATGACCTTGGTGGTAACCACAATGTGATTTTCACCGAGAACTGCACTACATTTATGAATATATGTAGGTCTTGTGTGTGTATGATTGAAGTCATGTCCCTAGAAGCTAGGTTTCCCTTTTTCCAGTTTCACCAAGATAATGGTTTAAAATTAATTTTCCGATAAGATGAATGTGTGAGATGGTATTCAGAAAATTCCCTTCCTATGAAATGAATGATGTAGTCTAAATGAATTTTTTAAATGTTTCTCTTTACCCAAGTAAAAGATAGTAAGTATTGGCCCAAAAAATTCCAACCCCTAATAATCGTAAGTAAGTCATGTGTATATATATACAGGATTTCCTTTTTTGAATTTCATCATTAACAACAAAAAATGTTGATCTGAAATAGTAAGAAACACCTTAGAAAGGGTACCAAATAATTTGGCATTTGAAAATCAAGAAAAGGAAGGAAAAAGATAGAATCACCCAAAGGTGAAAGTAGGGCATGGAAATTTATAATATGCTCATAAGATAAAGTGGGGTAAGTCAACCAAGTTGGGGGGCCTAAAGGGGGTCTTAAATGGACACATTTTTTAGAAAAATAAAAAACTTCAACTTGTATGAGTTTTTTGAAATAGTTAAACTCAAAATGGGAAGATGTTGTGGAAACATGAATCGTATAATTTTGAGTCTAGTTGCTAATCTACTAAATTTTATTGAAAATGGAAAAGTTTAAGTGGTTCAAATAAATAAAATACCAACAAATGCTCCTATTTTTGTTAAAAACTTAAGAGAGTGACTTTTGTGCCCCCCGCCATTTTTTGAGCACCATTTAGTAGTTTTGAAAACCCTTTTATAGAAAGATAGCTAGGAGCATATAGTTTGTGCTAAATAATGGAGCTCCAACCATTTCCCCCCCTAACTACCTCAAAAAATATAGATTTTTTTTTGAATATGTATAGAATTAGGCCTAGTTTGTGTTAGTATAATGTTTTTCAATTTCGATGACCCTAAAAAAAGATACACGATGAAAGATAGACATATTTCAACTTCAAAAAATAGCTATAAAAAGGAATAGTTAGAAATTAAATAATATGAAAACCTTATATTAGTCAGATAATTTGAAACAAAACAATTGTTTTATGTTTATTTATCATGGAGGAAGTTGCATTTTTACATTTTCTTGCAAAAACACAATGTTTGTTGTGTTTGTGTAGGTCCATACCTCAAACTTGGGGATCTAAACCGGATCCCAAGCCTTGAGGTATGGCTTGGAAAAAGTGAAAATGGAAAACGTGTACACGCTATAACGTGTACGTGCTATAATTAGGTTAAAAACATTCAGTTATTATTTTATTATTACTATTATTTCTTATACTTTGAATTTATTTTTGTAAATATAAGAAATTGGGGTAACTCTACACATTATGTAACTAGTATCACAACTCCATTAGTCATGGTTTAGGAGATAGTGTTTTATAGTATAACCTAGTTAGTACATAGGTAGTTTTCAAGATTTCAACATTCATCCTAAATCTTTTAGCATTTAAATTTTACAATCGAAACCCTAAACTCTAAAACCTAAACCATGATCCATAAACCCTAAAACCTAAACCATAAGCTTTAAAACCTAAATTCTAAACCCTAATCCTTAAATATTTAGCCCTTACCCATGAGCCCAAAATCCTAAACATTGAGCCTCAAGCCCTAAACCCTAAACCCTAAACCATGAACCATGAGCCTTAAATTTAAACCCTAAACCCTAAACCCTAATAACTAAATCCTAAACCCTAAAAATTGAATCATAAACCCTAAAGCCTAAGCCCTAAGCCCTAAAGCATAGGCCCTAAATCGTAAACACTAAACCCTAAACCCTTATCTCTCTGACCTAAACCCTTAACCCTCAACCATGATACCTAAACCCTAAACTCTAAAACAAAAATAATAAATCGTAAACCCTAAACACTAAATCCTAAACCCTAAACCTTTAACCCTAAACCCTAAACACTAGACCCTAGATCCTAAACCCTAAGCCATTAGCCTTAAACCCTAAATACTAAATCTAGAGCCCTGAGCTCTAATCCCTAAACCTTAAACTAGTAATTATGAACCCTTAACCTTAAGCCATAAACCATGAACCCCAAACACTAACCCGTAATCCCTAAACTCTAACCCCTTAACCCTAAACCAATAAATCTGAACCCCAAACCCTCAACTTGTAAACCCTAAACCATGTACCCTAACCCCTATACCCTAAACCATGACCCTTGAGCCCTAAAATAAAAACCCTAAACCCTGAACCATGAACAATGATTCCTAAATTCTAAACTGTAAATGCTAAACCCTAAATACTAAAACCTAAATCATATTCCCTAAACCCTAAGCACTATATCCTAAACCCTAAACCCTAAACCATGAAATATATGACCTA
This sequence comes from Taxus chinensis, assembly GCA_019776745.2. NCBI lineage: Eukaryota > Viridiplantae > Streptophyta > Pinopsida > Cupressales > Taxaceae > Taxus > Taxus chinensis. Next base: position 126,695,375 of record CM034152.1, read on the forward strand.
AACCCTTAATCCTCAACCCTTAACCATGAGACCTAAACCCTAAATTATAAACCCTAAAACCTAAAACAAAAATAATAAACCTTAAACCCTGAACACTACATCTTGAACCCCAAACACTTCACCTTAAATCCTAAACCTTGAACCCTGAGCCTTGAGCCCTAAGTCGTAAACCCTAAACACTAAATCTAAAACCCTAAGCTCAAACCACTAAACCTCATATATTTCCATTAGGTCTCATGAGTGAGTTCATATTTTTTAATATCTTACGACAATATTTCCTATTGTCATGCGTAGAACCATCACTAAGTCTATTTTTACAACTACCTTGTTTATGAGAGGTGGGCATTTCGCTCCTTCAAAATAGTAATAGATGAAAGACATAAAAATTTGAATAATCTCTTTCATTTTTGTTCCTACGAAGTCGATGAACCCTTTTCATTTGAATACTCTCTATCAATACTAACAAGAATTGGTAAGGCATGAAACATTACAATGAGTTAAATAGTTCGTATGTAGAGGGAGAAAGAACATAACTCTATATTGGGTAACATTTATTTGCACCAAATTTTTCTGGGATATGTGTAATTTCCCTCCTTTAAAATATCAGTAGATGAAAGCCATCAAATTGTGATGACTCCCTTGAATGTCCTACATACGAAGTAGATGAACCCCTTTTAGTTGAATACTCTTTATTAATACTTATAAGAATGGGTAAGACGTAGAACATTAGAGTGATTGAAAGTGTGAGCCTAATCCATGAGCCTTAAACCCTAAGGCCTAAACCCTAAGCCCTAACCCATAAACCCTAAATCCTAAGCCCTAAACTGTTTTCTTGAAACCCTAACCTTTAAACTATAAACCCTAATTCCTAAACCCTAAACCCTAAACCCTAAACATTACACCTTGAGACTTAAACCCTAAACCCTATACCATAATCCCTAAGCCCTAAACCTGAAAATTTAAACCTTAAATCCTAGACCCTAAAGCATAAAACCTAAAACCTAAACCCTAATCCCTACACCCTAAACCCTAAACCTTGAATCCTAAACCGTAAACTGTAAGCCTTGAACCCTAGGGCCTAAGACCTAAGCCAAAACCCTAAACTGTGAATCCTCAAACATAAAATGTCAACCCTAAAAGGTAAAAACTAAACGCCAAGCCCTAAATCATCAGCCCTCAACTCTCAACCCTAAACCCTAAACTCTCAACCCTGACCACTAAACCCTAAACCCTAAACCTTGATCCCTAAACCCTAAACCCTCAACCCTGATCCCTAAACCTTAAAACATAAAACTTGAGTCCTAATCCCTAAACCCTAAATCCTAAACTCTCAACCCTTAACCTTAATCCATAAACCCTAAACTCTAAACCCTAAACCATAAAGTCTAAACCATGAACCCTAAGTCATGAGCTGTAAACTCTAAACCCTAAAATATGAACTATGAGCCTTAAACACTAAACCTTAAACCCTAAAATCTAAACCTTGAGTCCTAAACCTTCATCCCTAAAACATAAACCATAAATCACAAACCCTTGCCAAAAGGAAAGTCCTAATAAGATCAATCGGTGTGTTTTAGTGTGTAGGGAATAAAGGTGATCAATTGACTCATTTATTTTTGATGAGAGACTACTTCCTGTGAAGGCCTAAAAAGGAATTTTTGGAATTACTGTAGCTAATTGAAGACCCTTTAGAACAAGCTAAAATGAGCTAGTCCTATCACTGAGGTATCAATTACCATCATGTATGAACTATTAAAGCATCATTTGTCTCCATAAGAGACATATGAGAAAAAAAATGTATGAGAATCATGAATTTGATTCCATGAAATGATGCTTTTAGATCTAGGAAAGATGAGGGGATGATCTTTATATAGAGCACCATGTTTCTGAGAATGAGCAATCATTTGAGTTCAGTTGATGCAATTTACTTTGGACTATTCATAAAAAATCATTCAACACCTTGTAGTGTTATCAAACCTTAAGGAAGAGGCACATTACTATCACCTCATTTTGGAAATAAGACAAGAATCCCATTCAGGGAACAATCCTCTATATACAAAGTGAGGATATCTTTTTAGTAAAAAGTAGACTAGCATCATAGACTTGATTCATGGTAACTAAAGAGAACTATGGACCAAATTTAAATATTGGTACTAATTCAAGTAGTGGTAGGGCCAAAATCTAATTTAGAAGGTAAAAAAACCTTAAAAATGACTATATGCTTTCCCAAAACAAAGACTGAGTACAATATATATGCCCTGAATGTTTAAAGTCATACGCTAAAATCCTGAGAATGAGTAAGTACTAACCAGATTAGATTTTGAAAAACTATCTTCTACATTATAATTGGTGGAGCTACGAGACCACTTCCATCAGGTACAGAGTGACCCTAATTTATTATATTTACTAAAATAAACTTAAAGTATAAGAAATAATAAAAACATAATAATTTTTATACTTTTATTATTTATTATACTTTAAATTTATTTTAGTAAATATAATACACCCAAATACACATACATTGTCCATAATATACAAAATGCATATGCATTTTTCCTTCTCTGAAATGCGTACGCATTTTAGATTCTTTAAAATGCATACACATTAAAGGTTCGTTAATTACAAAACAAAAAAAAAATTGAGCGCATTTTAGCAAAACACGTACGCCTTTCATCTATTTTTGTGTTTTTTCCACTATTTTCCCCCCAACTTCGTGTACTTACCCTGGCGCCTTCATGAGATGTAATTGTTCATGTCACAACAATGCATTTTCAGAAGATTCTAGATGAAGTGACGCAGAAACATATTTTAAGCCACAAGAGCTCATTCATTAGAGAATCACAGACGTTCCAAAGAATCAAGATCAAACATATGGAGAATATGTATGGATACAGTCCACCTTAGAGTCATGATTATAATAGGAAGCAATTGTTTCTAGTTTACAAAAGTCTCTTTCTATGACAATTATAATACAAAAGAAATAACTCACACGAATAGTGGATTTACTCAAAAAAATATTACTTTATGACAGATAATGTAGGAATGAATGTTCTCATTGCAAAAGAGGATTTCATTTAAACATTGAGACCAATATTATATGAAATCATGAGCTGAAAGTATATCTAGTTATTAAATTAAAGCTATAGTCGTTCTTGTGAAAGAGAATATACAATAGCCATTCGAAAACCATCAGACGAAGCTATCAAAGGATACATATGCTGGAACATGTAGACTTCAAATCAAAACCATATGCAAAAGTTCTAAGTCATGATAAAAAATTAGTAAACAATGTTGGTAAATTTTCTGAGTAGTGACTTGATTCATTTAAACAACGAGCTGTTAAATGACAGTAAAATAGAACTCAAGCACAAAAGAGAATACCCATTTCTAGAATGAGTGAAAGAAGAGTGCAAGATATAGTCTTACAACCTCACTCAAATGAACAAATATTCTAAAATAAATCAACGGAGGTAGTTTCCTCATGCGGACACCTAGATGGGTTAAGCACCAGTTAAGAAATCAACTATTCAAATGAATTGAAATAAAAAATTCCCAAATCCAAGTTGATAGAAGTTTTGGTCCTCTATCACAAGCATAGTTAAAGAAAACGAACTACTCATGGGCTATAAAACATCAAAAGTGTGATTTCTAGAAGATTTCACAATAAATATGAGTGAGATTTGTAACACATCTATGGAAAATTCTCATGGCACATCATTGAATGGGACCATATGAACCTAGATCAGAATATAATGACTCCATCTAGAAGATAATTAACATGTGTTGTGAGGAGAAGATAAAGCTACAAACCTAATGCAAAATGATAAAGGCCAAATCATTGAAAAACGCACAGCTCAACCAAAGTTCCAGCACCGAGTTTAAAAACCATCTCGTTGGTATGGAACAACATGTTGGACAAGTAAGTAAGAAAGAAAGGAATGTTGGGTTGATCTAGAAATGAGTTGAGAAATGCATGATGAGTCAGAAAAATAAGGTAAAATGACTACCAAAAAGAGGATTGATTCATACATGCAAGATGTGAGTCATGGAAAATAGTGTAGCAAGAAAAAGCTCATTTTAAAGAAAACCCTGGCCTAAAAAGTATAGAAGAGTTCAAATAAAATAAATAACATAGCCGAGCTGTAAAAATAAAAGAAGCCATGACTCTTTCTTTTGAAAAGCTCACCCATTTTTCCAAACTGAGACCTCAGTAATGTGAAGGCAGAGCTCAAAATATCCAAAGGATGTCACAAGGAATTGCACCTAGGATGATAGAAAAGAAATATTCGAGTTGCACAGGTAATTTTCATAGAGGCATTTTCAAAGAACACATAACAAAGTCAACAAAACCCCAATGGAAAAGAAGAAAGATCAAACCAGCTAAACCCATAGGTCAAAAGTGATGGTTGTTCACTGAACAAGGTAAGAAAAGACAAGGGTTTTAAAATATTGCAAGACACAGTTAAAATAAGCTCAAAATTTTCATGATGGAATAATGTACAGAGCTCACTAAACAACAAAGCTTACCATCTAATCAAATGAAAACCCTCAGAGCTTTTGCAGAGTCATTCACATCGAAAACAAACTATGCTTATGCATAAAAGGAATGACCACACTAGAATACAAAAGATTAGACAAGTATGCATGAACAAAATCTCTGAGAAGGAACCAAAAACAAGCTCAAATTATGAATAATGGGGGTCGGAACAAAATTTGATAGGGATTTTCCCATTTACCGAAAGGCTCAAAGGAAAAATGAAAATAATTAGGTTTTCTTTCATTTTAGCCTCCAAACTCAATAAGTGAGTTAGATGAATCAACCATGGTTGGGAATATGCAAACATTTCACAACACCAGAAACCCTAATTGGGTCATGAGATAGCTTACACCGAATTTTAACAAGGGGTTGAGTCACCATGACCCCTTTTTATTTGTATGATTATGTTCTTGATCAAGTCAAAGACTATGTTTTATACCATATGTTTATCCAAAAGGGGATAGAGTTGGGAATAATAATTCTTGTATTTGAATCTAGTTAAAATATGGAGAATACTCATGGTGGAACTCGATATTTGGAGAGATTATTATAGGTGCAATGATTAATCAAAGGAGACAAAATATGTTCCATATGATTTGAACGGGGCCAAGAAATATCTGATTGTTATATGGTGTAATCAGGTCAAAAAGAGGGCTTTAACCAAATATGCCAATGTTGCAAAAGGTGCCTAAATGATTACTTAACAAAAATTTATGTCAAGATAATGGGTGTCCTAATACTCAAAACTATGCAATACATGTTAGTCAAAATAACTAATGATTTTTTTTAATCATGTTATATGCCATTGTGGAAAAGATGAAATCATGAAGGGTCAACATCAACATTAGCCATGATCAACCAATATAAACCGTTTTATTTGCTATAGTAACCTTTTCCAAGGGGAGAACATTATTTTAGCATGATCAGAGATAGGACATAATAGATGTCACATCATAGCTCATAAAGATTATTTGGAAGTCTAATTGTTGGAAATTCTTTGCTACATGGACTACTTGTTTTCATTCCATGGTGGAATTAAAAGTCTTATGGTGTGATACAATCATGAAATTATGTAACAAGATGTCTCGTGGATTGTTTTTGTTGTGTTAATTTTTGGGTGACATCTTGAGGCCAATTACTATTAGGAATCCATGAACATAAGACAATTGAAAATTGTAAACAATGAGTATTAAGATCTTTAGATAAGGAATATTATGAAGAAAAAGACCAAGTAATAAAGTAAAAGAGAACTGCTAATCATCATAAAACATTAAAATTTAAGATATCTCAAAAATTAGTTTGTTTTCTTGTAGTTTCATTTTACTAACAAGTTTTTTTGTTAAAAAACATGTGTCATTTTTGAGTTTCTTGCCTATGTATCCTTCAATCTTCGGTTTTGTGTTGCATCAAGGAAAATGATCTTAGAAGGAAGGGAGATGTAGTGCCTCCCCTCCCCATTACATAAAAAAAAAGTAAAATAATAATTTGACAAATTGAAAAAAAATATGTTTGAATACAAGTTAATTTCAATAGAGGCACAACCTTTTCAGTCTTTTCCTGTAATGTAAGTAACACATCATAAGCAACTTTTTTGACATTTTATTTTCCTTGCAGAATAATAAAAGAACTTTATTTGAGATACTAAGGAATCAACCATGTGAAAACCATGTTAACACAATGAGTTTAGTAGCAATTGGATAATGGCAGCAAGTGCAAAAAAAAATCTAATAATAAAATAAACAAAGCATTATGGGAACTATGCTAAATTGAACTCTAGCCCCCTAACAAAAAAATCAATACCATCATGGGTTAAATCATCCCTACATATGAGGTAAATATGCAATCCCATTGTCTCCTATTTTATTCTATACAATTAAACTGATTTGGATTTTTTCATATACCTAAAATGATTTTATTCACATCTAAATTGAAGGGAAATTTATGCCTATCAATATGTTGTCTATGTTATGCATAGGAAGACAAGGATTGAGGTTGAGGAGGTGATCCATCTAGGCATATTACCTAGCTTTATTTTTTTTCACTTTTGTTTTTGTGGACCTATGTTACATGCACTTTAACCCATCTAGTAAAGTTCTAAAGGTAGACGTCAACTACCACTTTGTTTTTTCCTTCTACCTTATCTTTTATTTCATTTTTTTGTATTATTTTAGATAGTTGAAGTCCCCTTTTCAGGTACTCCACGTATGCCTCAATAATGTTAGTCACGTTGCTCTTCCTATATGTGAAAATCATCTTCCTATCCATTCTCATCTTATTTTATCAACCGAAGGAGTAGGGTGCTGGAAGGTTTGGAAATATGCCTTGAAGAAATACCTCAAGAAGGTGTCATCTCATGGAATACTAGGGGTGCCGGTATAACAAGAGTTGATACTTTGAATGTGCCTTTCCTGTTATCCCACTTATGTCTCTGAAATGTTTGTCTTTTCCAATCTTCGTCTACATGAAATCCTCTACATTCTATCCTTAGCCACCACTTCACCAAATGAAACAAACAGATGTCACTAGAGTGTTTCACCTTTGCTATCATATTCTTGGCCTTATTTAAAGGAGGGGGCTTTGAATTAGGATAATTGTAAATGTTTGGGTTTACATGTATGCAAAATGTGGGAGCATACATATGGCACGTGAATTGTTTGACAAAATGCTCTAAATAAATATGTTTTATGGAATGCCACAGTTGGATAATTTACACAAAATGGATTTTCTTGAGAAGCTTTAAATTTTATTTTCATGAAAATAAAATTTTTGGGTGCTTAGAGAAGACTGTGGAATGGTAAATTTAAATGGGATTTCCTTAATCAAACATAGTCATACAGGCTACAATCATTGTTGTGGGTTATTACAAAAAACCTTATCAAGAGGAGGCCTTGAGGGGAATAGTGTCACTGCTAAGTGTAGCAGGCTCTAAGCAGGGAAAAACTCTAGCAAGAGGTGTCATTTCAACCATGTGAACAACTTGACAAAATTCCTTAAAGGGATATGGTATCTTGGAGCTTGATGAGGAGAAGATATTTCATCCTTACTATTATAATTATAACCCATACAAAATAAAGATCTTTGCAATGAGATATGGATACAAATGGAGGAATTTTTTTTTTTCGCAAGCTATTTCTAGGATGACTGAAGCTACTGCATTCTTGTCAAATGTGTGAATTATGAGTTTCACAAAAATGGTATGGTTTTCCCTTTTCACTTGCATTAAATTTCACTTCATCATTTCAATATTTTTCAAAATTAAATGTTGAATGATAGGTGAGAAAATATTTCCTTGACATGAACTCTCAAAACATCAACATAAAAACAAAACAAAAAACTTTGATTTGGAAGGTTACACGCATGGAGGGCCACACCCAAACGTACCCAAAAATGAAACTCTTGCATGACCCCAGGTAACATGTAACACCTTAAGGAACATTAACCGAGTTGTTTGAAATCATTTAATGCTCTTGCGATTCGTATTCCTAAACCTCCTTATCTTATTAGTCACTTATGGTCATATGCTCATTTTATGAAAACATGGTTGGTTTTAGCTTACGGTTGTCGCTTAGCTTGAGCGGAAGTGAAAACCAATACCTCCTACCTCTAGACTACCAACGAGAGGATTGTAACCTAGCTTCAGTTCACTGAAAACACATTCACAAACTAATTTTACATGTGGGGTTTGGGGCCCACTGGTCCTTGTGCAAAAAGAGTTGGTGATGTAATTACAATATCTCGCCCCAATGTTCCCCTTGTAACATGAGCTCTTCTCATCGTAATCAACTCAGGTCGGACATGATAAATTCTCTATATATTAGAGAATAAGTAGGAATTGTAAAAATTCATGATAAAACTTAAAATGAGTGTTTTCAATGCCAGTTTATAGGCACTTTTGATGTTCCAGTGAGCTTGCACCAAAACTACAAATTTAGCTAAACACACCTTATAAGGGTTTTATTGACTCCTAACCGTGGAACCTTGCACATATTGTCTCCACACGTTATAGACTATGAATTGATCAAACTATTGTATGAATGTTTTTTGGGAAATTATGATGTTTATCTCTCTTCCCTTTTCTCTTTCTACAAGTAACTCTGAAATTTATACTGGTTGTAGAAATGTAAATGATTTATAAATTTCATGGCTAGGAAATGAAATAAAAATTTGATAGCGTATGTGGTTATGATATGATGAATAGAAAGGAAAATGAAATCCATATTTTCTCTCTCTTCCTGTTTCTCTCTCTAGAGATAATTGTTAGTGCAGAATCACAACACCCCTGAATGGAATGGATCTGAGTTTGGCATTCATAGTGATTGTAAAACATTGGAACATTTGTTAAGTTGTGGGACTTGCAAAACTTGAGATGGACCTCCAGGGAGGGCTGGAAAATAATTCCTAAACTATGTGCCACAAGCTACTCCAGTGCATGTAGACCGAACCTATTCTTAATATAACCTTTCCAAGGGGACAAGGAGAAAGAGAGAGGGTGAAAGAGAGCCTACACTAAGTGGTGGTACACTAGAAATGTAAGTTTCTGATCACGGATTTGACTACTTGAAGTGGAGAGAGGTGAGCAGAGGAGAGGGTGGACAAGATGCACCATGGACTAGAGATAGATTTCACACAGAACACTAATTAAAAACTCATTAAGAACATCTCCCAAAACCTGTAATAAACATCAAATTATGGATAATATACTCTACAACGATGAGAGGTGAGAAGAGATGAAAAAAAAAGAAATGGATGGATAGATGCATCACGAAATAGATTTTATTACTCCAAAGTTCACACATTACATCATCAGTGGGAAAAAGGAAAGAAAATTCCATTACAAATCCATAAGAAGAGGCTTGAAATCCACATTCTACCCTAGGGAAGAAAGAGAGAGGGGGGCAGAGGAGGAAAAATGACAAACTGTTTGAATATGCTCCTCCTTTACAATATATAGAAGAATGAGAGAGAAAGAGAGAGGGAAAATTTGTACTCTTTTCCAACCACCCCTGTGATGCATTAAATCCTTCTCTAAAATCTCAACCACTATCCTTCAATGCCCCCTAAAAATCCACCAAAAATTTGTCAAGTCCACCACTCTATGTTTGTTGCCATATTAAAGAAGGAACAATGACGGATCAAATCCAATCTGATCTAGTTGTTGAAACAATCAGATTGATATATTAATGGCATGAAGACGTTTTACTATTTATTATGCACCTAACCTTGTCAAAATTGAAGTTTCAGGCTTGCATGACATGGAAGAGACCGATACCTTTCCAAAAAGTCTTCCCTTGCCAAAATCCAAGTTTCCAATCAAAAGATATGGCTGTCTGAATATCAAGGTCATGGGCGCGCAATATTTAAAAGAGTCTGTCCGTACTAGGGCAACGTGGAAGCCTCACACATCTTGAAGATTCAGATCCTTCTTTTTTCTCATGAAATCGTGCCAGAATGACATGTGTCAGCTTCTGTGGGCTCCTTGGTTTCATTTGTATTTTTCCTAAGTCCTTCCCATTGGCATAGACAATATGCCTGACCCGAGAAACATGGAGGTTTTGTGCTCATTTGGAAACTACCCACCAAGATTTTACTTTTGAAGTTGCATGATCAATAAATGTGGAGGCCTTCAGATGCTTTTGGACTTTTCAATGACCACCCTCACCTTTTCGTGCTCTGGCCATGTGTTAGGATGGCGCTCATTTGGGAACTGCATTTTAGGTCGTGCATTTGAAATTGTGCCAACTAAACAAGTGGCTCCTTCCGTGGCCTTTCTCTTTTCTTGGACTTTTCAATGACCGCTCCTATCTTCATAGGCTCTGGGCACATGGAGGGCCAACGCTTGTTTGAGTATTGCCTCCAGATTTTTATTTTTTAAATTGTGTTGACGAGGCACGTGGAAGCTTCTACTTATGTTTTCTAATGAGATGATTCAATCCTACTCCCTTTCAGACCCAGGGATACGTGGAAATCTGGAACTCATTTGAGTCTCTACTTTGTGTCACGCCTTTGAATTTACACCAACATGACATGTGGCATATTTTGTTGGCTCTCTATACTTAGTCGATTTAGGCCCACTCTGTCCCCTTTGTTGACTTTGACCATGTGGCAAGCCTGCGCTTGTTTGGGGAACCACCTTTGGAGTTGATCTTTGAGATTGCACCAAGTCAACACATGGCACTTTCCACTACCTCTACCCAAGTTTGACTTTTCAACTATCGAATTTGTCCCTTTTCGGACCTGGGACACGTGGAGGGTTGATTTTTTTTGTGACTGGCTTTTGGGCGGCGCCTTTTGAATTTTTTTTGTTGAGCCACATCGAAGCTTCTACCAAATCCCTTATACATAACCGATTTAGGTCTACTGACTTTTAGACCCAGGGATATGTGGAAAGATGGCACTCATTTTGGAATTTCATTTTGGACCGCGCCTTTGAAATTGTGCCAGGATGACGTGTGGAGGCCTCTGCCAGTTCTGACTTTTCAATGGGAGGCTCTGTCCCCATTTTTTACCTTGGACACATGGAGGGTTGGCACTCATTTTGATTCTCTGCTTTGATGTACCTTATTGAATTGCACCAAGATAACACGCGACACCTTCCGCGAGTATACTATTTGGCCCCTAATAAACTCATATGTGACGAAGTCCAACATTTTGAGTCTTTACCTGCCTTCTTCCTTCTATGTTCTCTAGACTCTTTTAACACTGTTGGTTTCCTTTATCGACCCTAATATTTACTTGAGTCAAGCTTTCCTACCACCTTGTTTGTTGGATTCAAATGTGAGCCCACTGGCCTGAATTGTGCCATCGATTCTCTGTGTGGGGTCGTGTTTGACCAAACGTGTTAGGGGGCTTACTGAGGATAACAGTTTGGCGACTCATGGGGACATCTTCCTTCTAGATGAAGGAACAAGTAGCCTTGTTGTATCCATTGGGCATGGAGTCACAAATAATACCCTGGTACTAACCCTTCATTCAAAATAAACTCCTCGATTGCCTGCCTTTTCTATGTTCTGCGTGACCCTTAGCCTGCCCCCGCATCTGCACTCTCAATTTTCATAAGAAATCTTAAAACAAGGCTTTTGAGAGTAGAAAATTGTTTGACCTGGAGCCTTCACTTATCCCTGAATGGACTATAAGCATACCGCACTACATGGTGATACAACCTCAGAGAAAAAAAACAAAACAACATGCATTATGTACGAAGATCGAATCATACATGCCTCAAATGAGACATGCAGATTGTGTAAGAGAACTTCTTCTACTAAAAGAAAATCTACTCCTACTCCTACAATAACCCTAACAAAGAAAAGCTAAACAAATCCTACCATAGGTAGGGAGAAATAGCTTCCCTTTCTCAAAATAAGCAGCCATGTATCTGATTTGACACTAAATATGGTTGCTTGTATGAGTGAAAAACTTACTAGAGGCCTGTCCTCCACCCAAATCATCAAGGTATCAGCATCAATCACAAATACCTCCTTAAGTTGATTGACATTAGACTATAGGAGGTGCTGATGCTGACCCTTAGTGTTTTGATATGCATCCTCATGCCCTGCAGTGGGCACAACTGGTGTTGGCTTCTCCCTTGGCTCAAAAAAATCCAAGTACCTAATTGGGAAAGGCCTGGTCCTTTGGATGTGCCCATTGTTCTAAATTTCAACTCCATAGATGGAGTCTTCTTGTGGACCTTCTTGGATGAGTGATGTGAGAGGGATGATGAAATCCTCTTTCTCCTTCCCTTTGTTCCCTTGTGAAGAACATGGAAGATCATGGTCTTCTAACCTTGGTTTTAGAGAGCTATTATGAAGTGCACACTGTTGCACTTGGATGTTCTCCTTCATGGCAATAGGCTCATATGCTTTGAAGGTGGATGATGGAGGAGAATATGATGTGATATCCTCAGGCTCCTCTCCATCAAAGTAATCCTCCAAGTCTGACAGGTAGTCTACCTCCTTGTTGTCCTCCTGCATGTGCTCTATCTCCTCCATGGTGTCTTCTTGATCTGAAACTTGTTCACCATGGTTGCCCTCTTCCTCAAACATGTAGTTTTAAATATAAAAATTTTCTTCAACATTAGAGATTGAAGGGGATGAATTGGGGGGAAGAACTCAAGGTTCTTCTGTGGCCTACTCTACACTTGGAGTCTCTGAAACTATATGGTCCTCCTCCATCATGGGTTCATCAATCAAATCAAGCCCTTGAAATGAAAGAAAAAAATATTCAATGATGTTTTCTTCATTGAGTTGCCTCGACTCTTATTTGATCTCTCCCTACTGCTCCTCTTCAATGGGACTTAGAGCCGGTTGTTCCTCCTCCTTACAGTAAAAGAAGAAATATGAGCATGCCTAGATCCTTACTGGCATACAAATATTGTATAAAAGATGAATTTCATAGAGTTCATCAAAGTGCAGAAAGGATTTCATTTCATTATTTCAAAGAAATAAAAGACATAAAATCAAAATTAAATCAAAGGATGTGGATTCATGGACAATTTTTAGACAAAAAGAGTCAACAATAATAAAGAAACAACTAGATTATGTTACTTACTGAAAATAAAACATCTTATCGAGAAACAACAGATTCAACTTTACATACTAATCCTTTCAAAGTCATGATAAAGTCACTTACACAAGGGACATGTTTGAAAACTTCCATGATGCACAAGCTTAAATGAAGGAAGATTTTTCATTCCAAAAGTAAATTATATGACTACTCTAGTTTGAATCAAGAAAATTACATGAACTAAATGTTGAAAGAAGCAACTATGGTACAAGTACTGAAATATTCACATAAAAAAGAAATTATATCATTGTTATAGGTTTTCTTAAACATGTGAAATTATTCAATTCCGAAGATAAAACAATGTACAAAATCAACAACAAAATATCACAAAAATAGTAACTATAAAAAGAGTCATCAGTTTCCGCTTCTTTAACATCTAAGTGCAACACTGACATAATGAATGAAGTAGCATTTACAAGATATACAACTCGGAATCAGTGTATAAAGAAGGACCAAATAACATGGCTTATCCTCTTCTAAGTAAGTAAATCTATAGCTATGTTGATGAAAAGAAGGTAAAAAGATTATAGAAGGCACAATCTAATTATGACATATCATATTTTCATACAACATCAATAATTACATCATCATAGATCAGAACTACAAAATTACTTGATACATGTATATGCCTTAATTATAAGTTCATGATTTAAAGTCCAAAGCTTAATGAGAAGCCTATGTATAGTCATGTTTGATGATGCAAAAGAAATTACAAATTACATAATACTTATGTATGCTGGGAGAGTACAAAAATTCCAACACTTTCAAAAATCACGGTAAACATGGTGTCTTCAGATTTCCAAGCTCAAAAGATACAACTATATCCAGATCTAAGCACAATAAGAAAAATTTGTCTTTAAAACAACTTTTCAACATACAGAATCAACATTAAGGAAATGCATACAACACAAGATTTCTCTATATGGTAAAAACTACATGCTTAAAGGTTGTTACACCATAAATGGTTATAACCTCAACTTGATCAACATGTACAAAAAATTGAATCCTACAAGAACAAGAGAGCTTATAGATTCGATTAATTGTAATATATAGCAATAGCTCCGAAGGAAAAAATATTTCGATATATTCCAACAATACGGGAAATGGAAGTGGTATAAATTTGTGGTATTAGAGCAATTATAACAGGGAAAACCCATTTCACACAAGAATTCAAGTCATAGTGGTTTGCAAAAGCATCATCATTCTTTCCAAGGATAAGATACAAAATGCACATGTTAGAATCATGCCATGCTATAGATTAAAGTACAATTTTGGAGAGGCATCATCATCTACCACACAACTATCAACATAGTTTTTGAAGCATTGTTCAATGTAAATCAGAACAAGCCCATCTTGCAAAGTTACAACAAAAAGTGCAAAGCTTTAAAATACAGATATCCTAGATTAAAAATTATTCATTTTCAAGTTTCAAAGTGCATATTTTAAAGAATAGGTACATAAGTTATTATGTATTCATACCAATTTCAAGACTTCATTGAAGGATCAGATGAATACAAGTGCATGATTAGAAGCTCCAAGCTTTCTAGGAATGAAAGAAACAAATATAAACCTGAGGCAATCATACTTCAAGTAGAAAAAGTTTCAAAGAGGCACTTCAATCCTTTGATCATAAATATGATGCATTGTCTACAAAATTGCATATGATGTAATAATTAAGCAACATTCATCATATTGATAATGATCACAACAATGAAGAAGCTCCATTATCTCATAATATGGCCAAAAAAGTAGTTTTTTGTTATTTAAATAAATTACATACATGAATACAAATGAAAATTGATGCCTTATATCACTATAATAAATTAAGCAAGTTGTATAATTTTCAATGCTAGAAAATAGACTGTAAGAATAAGAAGATACGTATGCATAGTACCAACATGGAGACATGGAGCTCCTGGGCATCCATGAAGCCATTATAATAGACAAGAGATCGTGAAAAGAAAATTATTGAAATAATACACATAGATCATCCCATGAAAATTAGAGAAAATGTAAAAAAAACTCACAAGGAGTAAGAATGGTGCAACATATATTCTTCAATCATGATACAATAAGAACTCAAGTCTCTAAAACCAAATCTAGTTGTAAACCCAATTTGCGTTGAATCATGAATACACAAAGAAGCACATATTTTATATGCACAAGAAGAACATATTTTCATAACATTCTTCATCAAATTAAACATAAAAGTGAAATCTAAGTCCATAAGAGGGTCATAAAGGAAATGCACAGGCAGAACCATAGAAGAAAGCTCAAATCACTTGCAACATTGCAAGATACGATGTAGGTAATAATGCATACTAACCAAAAAATAACTTGAGGTTGATTGAAAAAATAATAAGAGGAAACGAAGAAACCAATTTCACTAAAAGTGGAGCTGAGCTAGAGAATGCAATCTTACTTTTAAAAAATGCCAATGGTGGGAATTAAATTGCAGTTTCATGTAAAAAATCTCAGGTCCACAAAGGTACATAGATAAATCCTCAAGGAAAAGTTCCAGATTTGGTGATGTAAAAGATAAACAAGAATACCCATTTTGGGTTGTTTAAAAACAAAACATTTTCAAGCTCTAGAGTAATTCAATCAAAAATTAGATAAAGGACTCAATAAAGGAAAATGATAACAAGTTCATAAAACAGTTACTCAAGTAGTGCCACAACTTAGAATCTTAGAGAGAGTTCAAATGGTGAACTCACATCAAAGATGGAGTTGGATTGATAAGAAAACTACAAGTAAGAGAATATTGAAACCTCCATAGTGTTCATTGAAACAAAGTACACAAAATTTCAAGATTCAGAAAATAAAATGGCTCATTATTCACAACCGTAAAACCAATAAAAGATTCATAGGAAAATACACTACCTAGAAGTTTCAACATTCAAACCCTTATGGCCAAGTAGTTTCAAAGTTCCAATAAAAAACCCATTAATGGGCCTTCAGATCTAAGGGAACAGAGAGTGCATGCTTAGAAAAATCATGTCCATTGCATCAAATGCAAATAAACCAATAAAACAGAGAATTCAGTGTCCTCGAAAATGGTGGACATCTCCCAAATATCTTGCACAGAACTCAGAAATGGAAAAATTATGTAAATAAATGAAGTCACAGAGCCTCATGGGCTTCAAAAGTGAAATAAATTAAGCTTTGAAAGAGCATATCAATGGTGGCAATAATTTGTTTTCCCGGGCTTCCCCTCAAGTGCAAAAAATGAAAATTTAAATGAATTAGATTTAATTTAGTTTTACCTCGACTGCTTAACCACTCAAAAATCTAACTTCTCCAATGAGTTACAGAATCGATGCTTCACATGTAAAAATTAAAGAATCTATGGTTAAGATCAATGAACCAACTTTCAATACAAGCCTTAAATCAACGTAAGCTACCTGAAGATCAATGGTTCAGATATAGGTAGGTACCAAGATCGATGGTTGAGATCCATCATCGATTTCAATGCAACTTCAATGTAACCATAGGATAACCTTGCATTAACCTAACTCAATCCAGAGTTAGCATCAATAAAAAATATCACTCCAATACAAAATCAAAGGTTCATATTCAACTAATAGTTAAATGGCACTGACAATTAAAAAATAATCAAGTATCATGACAAAGGGGACCAACCCCATTCAAAGTAAATCATTGCATTGAACTTGGTTTAAGGTATAAAATCATATACCAAGAAAAATCAAATACCAAGAACCACTAATAATTCCATGATTATTCAAAAGGAGGTCAAGCTATATTATATGTGAACAAGCAATATACCATCATGAGGGTCCCTTGACCTTGCAAAAGGTGAAATTATTATTCAAAAGCCAAAAATAATATTCATATGGTAATGATAAATAGAAAGGAGGATCGTGACTATATTATGACCATGAGAAAATCAAAGGGACCTTTATCTAACCAAACATATGATTTTTGATCAACTGTATGCCAACCAAATCAAGCAACCTTAGTATCTTTGAATGATAAAAGTAAGTACATGTGGCATAGGAAATAAAAGAAAAGTGTCTCTACACCATGGCATGATGGTCCCCACATTTGAAATAAATTATGACATGATAACAAGAGATAAAGAAAATTATGCATGGAGATGTCAACATCAAAGCCTATAAGTGGTCCCCACACTTTGGGTGAGTTTTGTAAAGTGTTAAACCAAAAGAATCATCTTAATTACACAGGGAGATAATTTTTTACATGTGCATCCAAGGAGGAAGGGTTAAAGTGCTAATTTGATCAATACAAGTGGATCAATTTGTAAGTGTCACATCAAAGACTAGAAGCCATAGAGATTGCATGCACATTAGAGGAGACTTACACAGCAAGAAAAGGCTATTATTAGCCAAATTATTCATCTTACCTTGTTAAAAATAGATCAGTCAACTACATTTTGAATGAAAGTATTTTTATAATCAAGGATATTTTTGTATTAGCATGTCTATTTTTTATTTCTCTATTTATTCATGATAAAGGGATAAACATAGGATGCATGGGAGAGTACAAATTTTATCCTATTTTTAGGAAGAGATGGGTGGAAAATGTTGCTATATATTGTGTGCAATTGCAAAGAAAATAGGGGGAATTTTTTAACATAGGAGTGTTGAAGCAGATTTTGCCAGTTTTTCCCTTTGAATGAGAATTAATTTTTGCCTTTCAAAAAATTTGTAGTGGTGTCTATATCTCATTAATTCTTGTGAATTTCAATTTCCATTATTAATCATCTTATCATGTGGAAAATTTATTAATTTCTGCATAATAGTAGTGTGTATGTCTTTCTTGTTGTATTGTTCTGATTCATTCCCTCAACACATCAAGTGTTTTGCCTTAATATTCTGCTGAAAACTATTTGTTTGTACATCCAAAATCCATTCTCAAATTAATTTTACATCTATTGAGTCAAAGCCCTCACAAAGTTGTGTGTATCACCCTATTTTTCAATTCATTTACAGTCATCCTTCACCCTCCAAACCCCTAAATATTAGTGTAGGATACATAAAAAAGGAACTGACCTTGATACTAAAGACTCATCTCAGTAATAAGTATACCCACATACTTGAGGTGTTTCCATTGTATCTACGAAAGAGAAAGATCTAGAGAAAGATTAGAATAGCTACAGTCATCTCCTTACAGGGTGCACTTTTGAGAGATAACAACAACTCATTCTAATGCTCTTGGACATGGAAATAAAAGTGTATACTGAAAGAGAGATATCCCAAACAACCTTTTGCATTTCCAAAAGTCTCCTAGGAACCTATTTCATTGTTTGGTAAATACTCAAGTAATTTGACACATAGTCTCCACTCACATAATTTACATCTCAAAAGAGATCAATCGAATGTACAACCACCAACTATCTTGCAAGGATTTGGCCACCCAGTAGGGTACCAACGGAAATCACGCATAAGAGGGTTAAGATTATTCAAGATATGGTCATACTTGCAACACCTAGGCATGATCACTTCACTCATGCCAATATGATAGGTTTCACAACATATATGCACCACCTCCTAAAATATGAAGGAAATAGTCCTTAATAAGAGATCTTAGATGTGAAACAAGGAGATGATTAATGAGGTCATAGTATTTTATTAACATGACCAATGTTTTATATCGTAGAAAAAGACTCAAGTGGGGGAAGGAATGACAGTAGGTATTATAATTCGTTCTTTTAATTTCTTTAGTTTTGATGAGAGGATATTCTGCCTAGAATTTTGGGTGTTAAGGAAATAAACTGATAATTAACATAGAAAAAGATTAGTTTGACATTTTTATAACATAGGTATAACCTTGAGTACAACATCACTTCCAATCTGACACAATAAAATATAATTACATTGGTACCATTTAAAAATATAGAAAGAAAAATTATTTGAACAACAATACATATCATTATTCATGGCAATACATGAATTAGGAGATGAATATAGCTTTATAATGATAACTCATTAATTACAACATATCACATCAAAAAAATCTATTTATTCAGAGTACTTGTAACTAACGTTGCATCAGTAATAGGACTGAGTATGGAAATCCCCTACACTCAAGCATAAATTCCATGCATCCATCGTTTCTAACAACCGGAAGAGACACTAGAGAGAGATGGAGAGAGAGAGAGGAGGAAGAAAATATAGCATTCATTTTATTTGCAAATCACTATAACATCTTGTATTCACTTTTCATTTCATTTCAACTCATATACATTTTTACCCATTTGTATTTTCAAACCCCAATCAATATTTTCATAATTATTGTTATCCCAAATTTTCCCCCTGGCAAGTTTGGTCAAACATGACACCACACAGATAATCAATGACATGATTTAGGAAAGTGGGCTCACATTCGAATCCAACAAATAAGGGGGCAGGTGAGCTCAACTCAAGTAAAGAGCAGGGTCGAAAGAGGAGACCAGAGGTGTTAAAAGAGTCCATAGCACATAGAAGGAAGAAGGCGGGGAAAGACTCAAAATTTTGAACTTCGCCGCATACGATTTCACTCAGGGCCAAACACCAGACTCATAGAAGGTGCCACGCATCATCATGGCACAATTCTAAAAGGTGCATTGAAGAAGAGAGTCTAAACGAGTGCTAACCCTCCATGCGTCCAAGGTAAAAGACAGGGATATATCTGGCCATTGAAAAGTTAGAAGGGGTGGAGGCCTCCACACACCATCCTAGCGCAATTTCAAAGGCGCATCCTAAAAGGAAATTCCCAAACAAGCACCAGCTTTCCATGTATCTATGGGTTCGAAAGGCAGCAGGCCAAAATCGGTTAAGTATAAGGGAGTCGGCGGAAGCCTCTACACAACTCAACAACGCAAATTCAAAAGGCGTGGTCAAATAGTAACTCCCAAACAAGCGCCAACCCTCCATGGGTCCTAGGCCCGAAAATGGATAGAGTCGACAGTTGAAAATTCAGAATGGGGAAGAGCCAGAAGAAAGTGCCACGTGTCGAATCAGTGTAATCTCAAAGATAAACTCTGAAGGTAGTTACCCAAAAAAGCACAAGCTCACCATGTAGTTTGAGTCAATGAAGGCAACAAAGTGGGCCTAAAAATTATTAGTATAGAGAGCCAGGGGATGGCATCACATGTCATGTCAGAGAAAATTCAAAGGCACGACACAACGCAGAGACTCAAATGAGCACTAGCTTTCCATGTGTCCCTGGGTCCAAAAGAGAGCAAGATCGAATCAGCTAAGTACAAAAGTTAAGTGGAACCTTCCATGTGCCTCGTCAGTGCAATTTCAAAAAATAAAATCCAGAGGAAATACTCAAACAAGTGCTATCCATCCACATGTCCAGAGCCTAAAAAGACAGGAGTGATAATTGAAAAGTCTAAGAAAAGAGAAACATTGTGGAAGGAGCCACATATTTGATCGGTGCAATTTCAAAGGTACCACCCGAAAGGCAGTTCCCAAATGAGCACCATCCCGCCATGTGGTCAGAGCCTGAAAATATGAGGGATGCCATTAAAAAGTCCAAAAGCATGTGGAGGCCACCACGAGTCTCGAACATGAAACTTCAAAAGTAAAATCTAGGGGATAATTTCTAAATGAGCACTAAACCTCCACGTGTCTCAGGTCAGGCACATTGTCTTCACCAATGGAAAGGACATAGGAAAATACAAAGGAAACCGAGGATCCCACGGAAGCCACCACATGTTAGTATAGTGTGATTTTAGGAGTGAAAGGAAGGAGGCCAATCTTCAGGATGCATGGGGCTGCCACGTGGACCTAGTAAGGAAAGACTCTTTTATATATTGTGAGCTCACGACCTTCATCTTAGGACAACCATATCTTTCGAGTGGAAACTCGTATTTGGGAAAGGGAATAATTTGTAAAAAGGTCTCGGCCTCATCCATGTTGTGGAAGATTGAAACTTCAATTTTGATAAGGTTAGGTGGGTAAGAAATAGAAAAAAATCTTCATGCCATTAATATACGAATTCGATTGATTCAAAAACCAGATCAAATTTGATTTGATCCGCCATTCTTCCTTCTTCAACATGTCAATAGACATAGAGCAGTGGAATTGACAGATTGTGGGCATATTTGTAAGGGGCATTGAGGGAAAATGGTTGAGCTTTTAGAGTAGGATGCATTGCATCGTTGGGGTGGTGAGAAAAGAGTTCAAATTTTCCCTCTCTTTTTCTCTCATTCTTCTATATATTTTAAAGGAGGGGCATATTCAACCAATTGGTTAGTGTTCCTCCTCTGTCACCCTCTCTCTTTCTTCACTAGGGTAGAATGTGGATTTCAAGCCTTTCCTTATGGATCTGTAATGGTATTTTCTTTCCTCTTTCCCACTAATGATGTAATGTGTGAACTTTGGAGGAATAAAATCTATTTCGTGATGCATCTATCCATCCTTTGCTTATTTTTTTGTCTCTTCTTTCCTCTCATCATTGCAGGGTATATTGTGCATAGTCTAATGTTTATTGTAGGTTCTGGGAGCTATGCTTAATGGGTTTTCAAGTGTTGTTCCCTGTGAAATCTATCTCTGATCCGTGCTGCACGTTTTCCACTGTCTCCTCTGCTGACTTCTCTCCATTTCAGGAAGTCGGATATGTGATCAACCACTTCCTTTTCTGGTGTATCATGTTTTAGTGTAGGCTCTTTTTCACCCTCTCTCTCTCTCTGTCCCCTTGGAAATGATATATTATGATTAGGTTAGGTCTTCATGTGCTGGAGTAGCTTGTGGTAGGCAGTTTAGGAAGTAGGAACCAACCTTCTTTGGAGGTCCATCTTAAGTTTTGCAAGTCCCACAGCTTGAGAGATGTTCCAATGTTGTGCAATCCCACCAAATGCCCCACTCAGATCCAGGCCATTCAACATCATTGTGATTTTGCACTAACATTTTTGGCATGCCCAATGGGACACTAAAGTTAGATTTCTCATCTTTCTAAGGTATCTCATTATCAACAACAAATCATAAGCACCTGTGCGACCACACTACCATTTTTTGCACACCCGATGGGATCAAGAGGTCTTCACTTAATTTCATCAATTTGATGTGCTCTTGGTGAGATTCACCCTTTAGAGGCACATTCAAAGCACATCTAGTGACTCAATCTAGTCAATGACCCCCTCTCTGAGTGGCATAATTTTTCCATCCATTTTCACCCACTTTTCTTTCGATATCTCCTTTTTTCTCCCATTTCATGAAGTTGTGCAAACATGACTTTATTTCCTTCTTAGAACTCACACTTGTAGCAAATGCATTTCTCAACTCCTCTAGATCAGCATTATGATGATATCCATAATCATTATGCTTACCCATATGAATATTGTCAGAACCAGTTTAGCTATAGAGCTTATGAAGAACAAGGGTACACATATGATGGTGACATCTACATGGAAAGTGCTGATCTGCTAGAGAATATTAAAGGGATGGAGGTTATCATGGTGTAGTCTAGGGCCACAAAAAAAATTAAGGCATTCAGGATTGATTTCAGGGCACCTTGTCCATGGGCCGACCCTTTTCCAAGACATTACAGCCCTCAAGGGAAGGTTGACTTCATGATTCAAATGATGCATCAACTTGCATAGTGGATTAAGGATATTGAGGTATACGAGAAAAGTATGACATAATATTATAAATGGGTAAGTCAATCATGAGCTCCTTGTCCTTCATTTTATTTTTCTCAAGCTTTATCATTTCAGCAGTGTCAAGAATCATGCCCCTCACTTGCTGCCCCAAGTGTTGATTTCCCTTCTCCATCTCCTAGTATTCCATCCCATCCCAATTATTCTATCTTTTTCCCTTCCAAGAAGTCATCCCCTCAAAACAAACAAGAAGTTAAACTCCCCTCTTAACCACACAAAATTACAAAGATGGTTGAACCCCAACCTGCCACTCCTCTTGCTTTCCCAAGTCCATGATGGGAAGAGACTCAAGAGACTATTCAAGGAGAACAACAAGAAGATGAACCCAAAAGAGAAGAAATGATAGAAAATTTGAAGAATTGGGCTTCCAGATTTGGGTTTACAAAGATCCGCTTGATGGTTAAGCTAATAGAGGAGGTCAGAGTTGAAGAACCATTGGTGGCTGAGGCTGAGTTTGCAGTAGAAGAAGAGCAAGAAAAAAAGGAAGAAAATAAGCAGTCTGTTTATGGAACTTTGTTTGAAGAGGATACTAATTTGATCCAAGTTGGACAACCAAAATAAAAGTTAGAAAAGGTTTAGGCTTTTGGCCTCTCTTGTATTCTGTATTTATTTTTTTATCTTCTCTTTCTTGAATGATTATGGTAATCACACGTGTTCTCACAAAATAATACTCTTATCATTTATGCATTTGTCTTTCCTGGACTATAACTTATACCCCCTGATGTTAGGTGTTAATTTTGCATGAAATTCAATAGTACATAAATATAGATCAAAACATTTAGCTCATGACTGACAGTCTTCCTTTTCTGTTTCCCATGTACAATACAACTATCGGATAACATTAACGAATATGGAGTAAACCTAGAGCTAGAAGTGGAGCAATAGAGACAAAAGAAACCCAAGGTAATGATGGGTTTTTTCATACTCCTTTACTTTTTCATTTTATGCACATGTACCTTCTACTTCAGTAGTTATGAAATACTCTTGAGTTACATCCCATCGTTTGTGTGGGAAACATTGAAATTCTTTATGACTAAAACATTAAATTTTGGTACTTAGTTGTGTACTTCTTTTTCATTTCATTTTTATGCATGGATTTTATAACAAATTGAAAAAATCAATAATATAATTGGATGTATTTAATCATGAAGGAAATAACTGTAAAATACCTAAATATTTAGTAATGAACTCTCAATTACGGTAATCTACAACTATATTCGTTGTTCCAAAAATTAACACTCCACTTTGTAATTCTAGCCTTCAACAAGCTAATACATTTGTCCTTATGGGATTTTGTGTTCTCTTGTTGAATACAAACATGGAATTTCAGACTCTGTGATTTGTTACATTTTGTAACAACACATATAGCTACAAATTACATGTAATCATGAATTTGATGCAACATGAAACATGATGATACTGTAATGCATTCCCTTAGTTATGTCCACTCCATCAATACCATCCATCATAATGAATTTTTGAGTTGCCCATTTTTACACAAGTGAAAAAATTGTCAACAGTTGTTTTGTGCAAGGTTGTTCTCCTTGTAGTATTAAATCGCTAGGATTTTCATGAGTTTTATAGGGATTACGTTAGTTCCAAAATGATGTTAATATGGAACCAAAGTAACCATCTAAATATAGTTGGTAAAAAGGGGTAAATAAAATTAATCTATGAAATGCCACTATGAAAATGGCACACCCTTGAGCAATGTGAAAACCAACCAAAATCTCAAAGGTGATCATAAAATTAATATAATAAAGTAGAGTTCCATGACTAATTCAACTTAATAAATCAAAAAATCCAAATATGATGCATGATTACATGCTTTGTTTGCATATATATATTTATCAAACAACCATGCTAATGAAATAATAAAATGTAACCTTGAGAATGTGATCCCTGCCACTGTAGCCAATTTCTTGTGAGATAAAGAGATTGCACTCTTGTTGGACTTGTAAACGTTAGTAGAAACCTTAGCATGGTTAGGAATTTATAAAATTTAGGGTTTGTTATCGCTGAATCACAACACCCTTTGGTTTTCAAAAGTGTGTTTTCTTGAGCTCATGGTGTGACTAGATAACATGGGTACTATCTCAAAGTTGTGGGACTTGCTACTCTAGATAGACCTCTAGAGAAAGTTGGTTCTTTCTCGTAAACTACCTGCCAAAATCTACTCTAATATAGGAAAAAATATCTAATCCTAATCTATCTTTCCAAGGAACCAAGGAGAGAGAGAGAGTGTATGAAAAAAAAGCCTACACTAAAGCAGTGATACACCAAAAAAGGAGGGAATGAGGATAGCATTCCAATGTCTGAAAAATATAAGCAAAGTGCATACTAGAAGGGGTGATAAAAGTTCTCCTTGGTCTTGAAACAATCATTCACAACTATGTTTCGAATATAAAAAATGATAATGAATCCCTGTAAGAGCATAAGATATACACAATATATTTTTAATGAGTTTGAATGGGCAAGAAGAATGTAAAAAAACACACCAGGGGAAGGGACATCCACAAATTTTTATCTATTGCTTCATTGATATGCACAATTCAATCTATTACAAAATAAGGACCTAGATCACCATGAAAGGAGTCCACTATAAGGGCCTGTAGCACATTGGCTTTGGAAAAAGAAATTGAAAGAGTTTTGCTACTCAGAACGATCTCCCTTTAGAATGATCCTAACACTCTAATTTATAGAATTCTAAGAGGAGAGAGAGAGAAAAAAATGAAAATACTAAAATATGTCTTTTAACCACTTGCAAGAAGTATTAAATTAAGTGAAATGATGTCATGTTTCTTGCAAAAGGCCTCCCATACTGTCCCATAACTTGCAGTAGTGAGAAAAGTCTGCCCATGCTTCATTGAATGCATCCCAACTACCAAATAAAACACTGTTCTAAACTTGGCCACATTTTCAGAAATATCTCCATCAAATCTTCATCAAATTCCATATTTTTTGATTTCTATGCCTTGTTCTTGGAACCAAAATTCCAACAGTAAAAATTTTGTGTGTTTTGACTGAGAATTGTGAAAGATATGGCATTATGAGTGTTGGTAGATGTTTTGTGTTTGTCAGGGATTTATATCACTTAATGGGAATGAGCATTTGATTTTATAGAGATAGATATATTTATTTTATTTTAAAATATCTACCCTCATTAAGATATCATGTCCGTTCTAAAAAGTCAAATTTTGTGAAAAACAGAGCTCTAGGTCAAAATTTGTGGCCATTTTGAAGTTCAGGAGGTCGAGCATCAACTTTTCCTTTGTATTGGGGCTATTGCGGGTTTTTGGGGAGCTCATGTCCCATGTGCACTTGGACCATTTGGTCTTCCCTTTTCTAAATCATCTGATTTGGGCTTCCCTTTCCCAGCTGTCCCACCATTTTCTGGGTTGTTAGGGTCGTTTACCTCCGCTCCACCCGCATTGCTTTGTGATCAGTTATTTCAGCTTTTCACGTCCCACATGTACCTATGTCCCAACTATCCCATGGACCGCGTGGGACAAAAAATTCCACATTTTGCAACTCCTTCTTCGTGTGGTGATTTTAGCTATGTGGGTTCTAGATGTCCCTTTGTCATATGGACCACCTGGGACAATATTTTCCAGCTTAATCGATTCCTTTGCAAATCAGCCATTTTTTCTTTTCGGAGCCCGATTGTCCCAATTGACCCTGTGCGGCCTAGGAATTTTTTTTCCAAAAGACCCGTAATACACTGGATGAAGCCCTCTTTCCAAATTTTTGCATTTTTTTCTAACTTTTTAGATTTTTTCCCTAGATAGGGAAGTTAGAGAAGAACCAAAGGGGCACCCAAAAAATCCAAAATTTTTTCCTTTCACCATTTATGTTCATCTAAGCCTGTAGAATTTGTCTTGGTTATCAAAATTACCTTGAGGGGTGAATTTTGGATAACAGGGTTACACAAGAAGTAGAATTTATGGTCAAAACATGTAATTAACTCATTTGTAATGAGAGTGAACCCTTAAGATGATGAGACAAAAGTAGTTTGGAATGTGAATTTCATCACCTAGATTTAAGGGAAAAAATATATAAGGGAAACATAGGTGTAATGTACCCTTCCTTGTGTAATATGATTGTAAAAATATGAATTCCTAATTGGATTAATATATTGTGAATCTTGAATGATACAACTTAATTAGTTAACCTACATAGTTGGTTGTAATAACTTGAATTTAAAAATAATGTATTGTTAGTATTAAACCATGCTATCAAATGAACTTGGGATAGGTTTTCTGTTGATCTCGTAAATGTTATCTCTAAATTGCATACCCTATTGTTTGCAAAAGTGTGTGTGCTTGAGCTCACTGTGTGACTGGATAACATGGGTACTATCTCCATGTTGTGGGACTTGCTACTTGAGATAGACCTCCAGAGAAAGCCGGTTCTTGCTCCTAAACTACCTGCCACAATATACTCTAATGCAGGAAAAACTAACTAATCCTAATCTAAATTTCCAAAGGACCAGAGAGAGATAATGCATGAAAAAAAAGTATATAATAAAGTGGTGATACACTAGAAAATAAGGGTGTGAGGATAGCTTTCCAATTTGTGAAAAATAGAGGCAAAGTGCATACTAGAAAGGGTATAACAGTTCTCCATAGTATAAAAAATGCATTCACAACACCATCTCATACATGCATAATAATAATGAATCCCTACAACAACATAATATATTTGTAATGAGTTTGAAAGGGAAAGAAGAATGCAAACAAACACAACAGGGGAAGAGACATCCATAAACATGTATCTATTTCTCCATGATATACACAGTTCAATCTATTATAGAATAAAGTCCTAGATCACCGTACAAGGAGTCCACTATAAGGGCCTATAGCACATTGGCTTCACACAAAAAATTTGTCAGATTTTTTCTTCTCAAAACTATATCGTCCTTATAACGAGCCCAATAGTCTAATTTATAGAAATCTGAGAGGAGAGAGACAGGGGGGAAGATGAAAGTCTTGAAACTTATCCTTCAACCACTTGTAAAAGGTAGAAAATGGAGTGAAATGATGTTATGTTGCTTGTAAAATTCCCCACATATTGTCCCATAACTTGCAACATTGACAAATATTATCCAATGCTTCATTGAATGCATCCCAACTACCAAATAAGACATTATTCTAACTAGTCACATATTTTTGTGAAATCATCATTAATTCTTTATCAAATCCTAAATTTATTGATTTTTTTGTGTTGCTCTTGGAGCCGCGACTCCAATGGTATAAATTTTGTGTGATTTCATTGAGAAATGTGAAATATATGGCAGTCTGAGTGGAGGGAGTTGTTTTGGGGTTGCTAGGGATTTCTGACATTTGACAGGACTGGGTATTTAATTTGGAAATTGTTTTAGGTTTTCCAAGGATTTTCTTATTTTATTATTCATATCTCTATCCTCATTAAAATTAAGAAATCCAATTTTTGTGGCATAGAGGACGTCGTACCCATTCTGAAAAGTCAAAGTTTGTGAAAATTAGAGCTTGGGGTAAAAATTTCTAGCCATTTGAAGTTTGGGATCTAATTTGGAGTGTTCTCCTTTGCATGTGGATTTTTTGAATATTTGGGGAACTCATGTCCCATGCGTACTCAAAGGATTCATGCTTTCCTATCCCAAATGTCTTGCTGTTGACTAGGCCATCGGGGCCGTTGACATCCGCTCCATCTGTAACACTTGGCTCCTTTGGATTGTGCTATTTATGGGTTTTCACATCCCATGCGTACCTATGTACCAGCTATCCCGCAGACCACCTGGGACAAAAACTTCCACATTTTCTAATTCCTTTATTGTGTGGCAATTTAGGCTTTTCGCATCCCAACTGTCCCGTGGACCACCAGAAAAAAAAATTCTAATTTTTCTGCAATACAACGACTCCTTAGTATTTTGGTAATTTCACCTTTTTGGGGCTCAACTGTCCCGGTTGAAATTGTGCATCCTGGGACAAAACTTCAACATTTCTGATTCCTTTGTTGTGCGACGATTTTGGCTTTGCGTGTCCCAACTATCCCATTGTCCTTTGGAATTCTTGGGACCAATTTTTTTGATTTTTTACGAATACACTAAATCCTTAGTATTTCACCAATTTTGCCTTTATGGGGCCCAACTGTCCCGGTTGAACTTGTGTGGCCTGGGATAAAAACTTCCACATTTTCCGCAATACACTAAAAGAAGCCATTTTTTCAAAAAAATTAATTTTGTCTATCTTCTTAGATTTTTACTTGGATAGAGAAGTTAGAGAAGAGCTAGAAGGACCCCTAAAACCTAATGTTTTGGCCTTTCACCATTCTACTTGCTCAATCCTGAAGAAATTATGCAAGTTATCTGAATTTACCTCGATGGGTGAGTTCAGATAACAATAACCTTCCTTTTTCTTACTGTGAATTGTTCCTCCTTGTAATGAGAGTACTTGTCCAAACCAAGTAAACATGGCTCTCTTAAAAAATCCCTTAAGTCAAATATTAGGAGGAGCATGTGAGTATATAAATTCCTAATAAAAATCAAGCTATACAAAGTTATTTCCATAAGAGAAATGAGAAAATTCTAAAGGAATCATTATAGGTATGATGTTAAACAAAAACATGCAACCTAGTTGTAAAGAACTGAACGGTCTCATGTTATGTGTTCTTCAGAAAATTATAGTCAACTAAAAAATATTTGAGAAACAAACATTTAACATAAGAATTGAATATTTGGAGGCTCATAGTTATTTAAAATGAATTTATTAAACAAGTGAGATATTGATAACTAATGGAATTGTATAAAGAAGCAAACCACACATTCTCCATGAAATACTAATGATCTGTAAAATAAAGCAATTGGAGTTTGAAAAATACGAAATTTTAAACCTTATGTGTTTAATCTTGTTGAAAACTATAAGTTCATATAATGGAAACCTTAATGTAATGAATATGTAAACCATGAAAAGGCCATATTGTGGAGTATGCCTATCCTGCATTTCTTACTTTAGTTGGGTGATTGTCCTAGATTTTGTCATTTGAGTAAGACATTAGTGCATAACCTATGTTATCCTATTGTATGAGTGGGTTCATGTTTATGTAAGTGTCTTACATGATGTCGAGTTTCAATATTTAGATCTCATGTGGTGCTATGTAGTGTACAATCAAAGTAAAAAAAAATATTCTGATAATTTTACTATTGTATTTTAATGTTAAAAATGTGGGCATTATAATTGTATTGATTGAATGTTCATTTTAAAGGATTGTATATATGTTTGACCCAGTGCATAACATTATAAAACACATGTATTTTATGGGTTTTGTGTGGGGGATGACTATTCAAACCTTTTAACCACATATGCGATGGAAATTTTAAGTGAATCCCCATACATTTTGGGCTTGACGTACTTCTAAATATAGGTTTTGAGCACCTTTTTATGAACTTTTTTACTTGTTGATCTTGGATATATGGTTTAAATTTCTTTGGCTATGATCAATCCACTCATAAATAATGAAATTAAACTTGTGTGTGGTTCACGAGTGGGTGATGATAATACAATCATTTAATCACTCCATTATGTAATTAATCACTAGGATCGTTGAAGAACTTTGACCATTTTATTTAGACTATGCTTAAATATTATTAGCTACTAATTAAGGTAAATGTGAAATATTATGCCTAATCTAAATGCATGATTGGAGTAAATAAATGATAAATTAAGTATAACAATTACACTCAACTAAATTAAGCAATAAATAATAAAAACGTAATGTGCAAAAGAAGGGTAAGGTGATTCACCCAATTTTTCAATTTATGGAATTACACATAGCTGGAAAATATGGAAATATGAAGTACTGACCGTCGCACTAGATCTCAAAAAATTACAGATCTAGATAAGGAGGCTAGACTGAACTTCCAGGAGAGGGAGAGTTGCCCTTGTGGGCACCCTACTCCTGTTTCTTGTTACATAGGCTTTTTTAAATGCTTAGAAACCCAAATTCATAGGTTTGCAAGACATTTTCTGATGCTTACCTTTTGTCACTACAGGTTCACACAATGATCACTAGATTCACTAGAAACCTGCAATAAATAATAGACTTGCAAAAACATCAAATAAACATTAAATCCTAAAAAATAAAGAATAAATATAAGGGGTCTGACTATCCTCATATGCCATAATTATGGACTTAAAACTAAGTGTTTCACTACATCTTAGACCCAATGTAGCTATGTGTGTGTGGAAGTTTTCCTTAGGATTCTCTTGTGTCTGTTGCACTTGGATAGCGAGAATGTAACTGGATGTAAAATGTAATAAATGTGTGCATTGAATAGAATGAACTTCCCTCTAATGAAGTGTGATGCATAAAACTAGCCCTTGTGTCCCTTATGATGGAACTGGATGGATGCAATGGATCTCTTAATTGCCTTGATGAATGCATCCTTAGGTGGTGATAGATAACTCTTAGTGTTCGGTCGTTTATTATGATCCATAAATTTATATTTATATGATTCCCTTTCTTGAATTTTGTAATTAACCCCAAAAAGGCCGACTACCAAAAGGGAAAGATGCTCAAATGGCAAGAAAGGACCCACAAAGTGTGAGTAAAGTACAAAGAGGACAGGGGTGCCCATAAGGAATGAGGGTGCCTGATGTTGGCATTATATCTGGGACCTGGTGACCAGGATGAAAAATGCTCAAGAGTAAGAAGGAAGACTAAGAAAGTAAGGGTGTAAGACCAAGACAAAAAATAGAAAGTAAAACAAGGTGGCCAAAGACATGGGTTAATTATTACTCTTATTACTATGGAATCATATGAATAGTAATATGTAATCAGGACTATATAATTACCCAAAGTGCATGATTTTGTGTCTACATTTTCCCCCAATTTATGTTGGTGAGTGGAAATCTTGGTAACATAAAGTAAATATAGACGCGTACCTGATAACCATGTAGATCACTGATGTAAATGTGCTGAGGGACTAGATAAAGCATGGAGTGATAAAAATGTGAAGCGTGGATGTTAAGGATGAGGATGTGCAAAATATTGATGATGAAGATGAAACTAGGGTGGAAATGCATGTGTAGATGTCATGAATTACTTCTTGTTGATGTTGATGTGTGTGATGTTTTGGATGATGTTGTTTTTGGTGTTAAATACCACTTCCCATACAAATCGATCTGTAAAAGAGAAGCTGACAAGTAGTCAAATACACATGTATATGATAAAAGTGTGTAATGAAATTATGTAAACAAGTTTTTGAAAATGTTGAAAGTTTGAAAAAGGACTATGTGCACCTGATTTGTGATGAGAAAAGGGGCATAGAAAGGATCCTATAAATGATTTCGACACACAATTTTTTTGGGATATCTCATGACAGTGAAACGGAAGAAGTGTAGGGAGAACTATCCAATTTCATCCTCTAATTATTTAACCACTCCCTGAAATGTATAACACCACTACAAATGGTGTGTATAAATGTATTTGATAAGAACTATCTTCATATAAAATATGTTGTGTATGAAATTATATAGACTACACAGAACTACCAATCACAGTGTAACTACCCCTGGTTTCAGGTATCCAAGAGAGGCCATTGTATTTCCCCTTGGTTTCCGGAATCCAAGAAATTTTTTTGTGCTAAGGACCCAAGTCTGATTAGGAGACCTAAAAATTGTGTTATACCAGTAACATATTGTTTATAACATTGTATGGGGTGATGTATTCACCCATATGCTACCTCCCCTTGTTTGGGATGCATACAATGTCACAGAAGGAGTACGAGGTCCAAAAGAGGATATATATATTTTTTGAAAATGTTCCCTTCAAGGGGAAGGGAATGTGCTGGGTAGAAATGAGGGCACACGTAAACAAGTGGCTAGGAAAACAAGTGTTAGTACAAGAAAATAAAAATACTCATAAACAAGATGAAATGTAATCTAAGAAAAGACGTAAACAAATAATGTAACTATGCAAAAAGTCAATGTAGACCAAGAAAAGTGGGTTACAAACATAAAACATCACTCATGATGTCTTAATGTAATCAAGGTCGTAGTAGCCGCAAGTAGTCATAGAACAAACAAGGGATAGGAAAAATCCTGCAAATAATGACAACCAAAATCAAACAGTGTGGAAGATAACCATGGAAACAAATAGTCTTGCATAAAAAATGGTACATGCAAAGCACATGTTATAAAATTATAAATATTAAAAGTATGTAAAATCATGTATAATTTGAGAAAATGATGTATTATGAGACAAAATGAAACAATAGCACCTGTAGTGTATGAAAGTGGATGCCCCCATGAGCTACTATGGGACTTGTATTAGGTACTACACCATGTACCCATGCTGTGTGTAATAGATCTATATAATCTATGAACAAAAATAGAAAGAAATTGAATGCACATGTGTTTATGGAAAAATAATAATGACATACAAGATATCTATCTAGCATGTGTCATAAGATGAATATGTAAGAAAAAGTAAGCAATAGTAAATGCAACCAATTTATGAAGTATGTTATGGATGACATGGCATGGAATGTGATGTTAATGATAGGAGAAGCATGCCCCCTGAGTGGATGGAAATGTATGCAGTAATGTTCATTTGTCTATGCCCCCTCAGTATTCAAGAATGAACCGTACATGAGAGTTCATCATCGAGAAACTATTTGAGCGACAAGTAGTCATGTGTGAACATGAATTGATGACTAAAGTATTTATTATAGAATGATGATGCCACATATGTATGAGTAATCATGAGGATGTAAAATAAGGTGTTGATTCTAAAGCATATATGACAAAATATATGCATATGATGATAGAAAGCATGATGATGTAGCATAAAGCTTATATCACGAGGTGAATAAATAGGAAATCTATTAAGGAGTGATGGTTTAACATTAATCATATATCATGATATGTTTGAAGAGGATGATCGAAAACATTATGATGTATCTAAAAATGTATGAAGAAGATGGCAACAAATGTAATGATGTAGCATAAAGCATATATCATGAAATTTGTGAAGAATGCACTAGCTAGTAATGTTGCATGATAAGATGATCAAAGGATTAAACATGTGAATGTGATGAGGTCCATTTTATATGTATACCCTCAACAGATGAGTATTGAATGTGGGAATATAGTGCATCCTCGAGAAGTGACCATAAAATGTAGATATATAGTGAGAATGTGTGTAATGAATGAGATGCAAAGCATATAGTAGATGCTATGGAAAAAGATGTTGTGTGAAAAATTTGTAGTGTGTAATGTCTGGTTTGTAGTGTGACTAAGAAATTATAGAGATATGAATGGTGAATGTGTCTATTGTAAAATGTGTGAAGATGTTCGGTGTGTACATTATGTAGTGTGTGAGGTTGTTCATGTGTGTAGTATGCCCTCAAAAGTAAAGTGTGTACCATAGCACAAAATTATGTCATAGGGTAATGATGATGGAGATGTATTGATATGATGATGACACGTAACATGTGTAAGTTGAAAAGAGTGATGGTGATAAAGTATAAGAGGTAATGTATGATTGATTGAATGGTGTGGTAAATGATAGATAATGTTTTTGTATGTGTGATGGTTTTGAATGTATGTATGTGCTAAATATGAAATATTATCTCTATTTTGAATGCAATATTTTTCTCAATAAATTATAAATTAAGTATAGAAATTACACTCAAGTAAACTAAGAAATAAATAATGAAACCCTAATGTGTTACAAAGGGTAAGGTCCATTAATTGATTTTTCGATTTCTGGAAAGTGTAGAGAGATAGAAAACAGATAAATGTGAAGCACTGACTGTCGTATTGGAGATAAAAAAATTACAGATATGGAGAAGTAGGCTTGAATGGGGCACCTAGAGAGGGTCAGGAGCACTTGTGGGCACCCTATGCCTATTTCTGGGTGCATGGATCTGCGAATATGCTCAAAAATGAAAATTATTAGCATCATAAGAAATTCGCTGATGCTTTCCTTTTATCACAATAGGTTAACACAATGATCGCTTGAGTCGTTGGAAACTTGTAATAAATAATAGATATGCAAAACCCTAAAATATACATAAAATACTAAAAAATAATGATGCAAAACAAGGGTTCAGACTGTCCTCAGATGCCACAATGATGGACTTACAACTAAGAAGGACACTACATCTCATACCCAATGTAGTTATGTGTGTCTATGGAATTGTGCCCTAGGTTTCTCTTATGTGTGTTGCACTTGGATACAAATCAAGTATCTAGATGTATAATATAATAAATGTGTGCATGGAATATAATGAAATTCCCTCCTATAAACTATGATGCAGAAACCCAACTCTTGTGTCCCTTGCAATGGAGCTAGATGGATGCAATGGAGCTCTTAGATTCCTTGATGGGTGAAATATTAGGTGGTGATAAATTGTGTTTAGTGTTTTGTCCTTTATTATTATCACATAACTTTATATTTATATGATTCCCTTTCTTTAATGTTTTATTTAACCTCAAAAAGGATGACTACCCAAAAATAAAAGATGTTGAAATGAATAGAAAGGACCCAACAAAGTGTGAGTAAAGTACAAAGGGTGTCCAGGATGACAAATTATGAAGAGTAAGAAGGAAGACTTAGAAATTAATTGTGGAAGATCAAGAGCAATAATAGAAAGTAAAGAACACTGGCCAAAGACATGGGTTGATTAGTAAACTTCATACTTAGGAATCATATGAGTAGTAGTATGTAATCAGGACTAGATAATTACCCGAAGTGCATGATTTTGTGTCTGCAACTACAAATTCCGGTCTTAAACTCACTAGATCTTGACTTATTTTCTGTAGGGATCATACTGAGTTCAAAGGCTAGGGTGTCTTTAAATTTTTTTTTTCTATGATTAACTACTTAAATCTTAGTATATAAAAAAGAGTTCTCAAAAGATAGATTTTTCTCTTAAAGTTGTATTATGATAGTAATTTTTTATTGATTATAAAATTTGAGAAATTAGTTTTACAGAATTCTTAGGCTTAGCCTCACATTCTACTAGGTTGTTTTGGAATAAACTATGTTTTTTGGTGGTGCAAATGTAACTGATCAACTGCAAATGTAACTAGTTGATGCAATTGTACCTGATCAAAAGTATATGCAACTCATCACATGGGTGCTTTTCGAACCAAATGTGACCATGTATCCTTGTTGGTTTACAAATATGGATCAACCACATTATTTTTTCACTTTTATCATCATTATTTTTTGTGCTCTTGTACTTCCAAAATTTGTTTCTAAAAGTTTCATGGCCACATTTTTGTATTTGCAATTATTTATATACAGCTAACACAAAGATATGGATTTTGATGATGCCATCACAAACACACGGATAAACATTATTTTCATATTAAAAACTGGTAATGTCTTGGATTCCATTAAGTACAATAATTTATGAATATATCAATCTAAGAAACCACCTACATACAAATTATGAAATAGTTGTTGTCTTCATATACAACAAGTTGAAAATAAATCCTTATAAAAGGGCCTCTTTACTAATTGGGGCTATCTTCATCAATAATGAGCATAATATAGATAGGTTATGTCATGTTAGAATATTTTGAATTGACAGGACCTAGATCCTCACTTATTTTCTCTCTACATCTCTCTCACAACGATTTGTAGTTGTTGCAAATTTAAAGACATTCGAAGATTATTTTACAACTCTTTTGAATTTAATATTTTAACTAGTCAATTATGATTTTAAGGATGCCATCATACATCCAATGACAAATTTGGATTCCTTAAAGGATCAAATTAAATGGATGGGGAGTATCTTGCGGCATCTAAGAAATGAAAATCGTCTAAAACCCTTCTCAAACAAGCTAAAACACAAGGTTTTAATTTTTTTGTTTATAAATATGGTGTTTTTCCTTCCACCCTCAAGATGTGAATTTCCACACATATTAAGATACGATACCTTAAATTTTGAATAATATTTCAAAATGAGTGCTTGTAGAATGTTTTTTACTTTACTTACTATTTTCAAATTATAAATCAAACGAAGAAGAACTCTTCAACCATTATTTTCCTACCAAAAAATAATTTAATATTATGTTTATACTTCAAAGTTTGATGGTGCTTTAATATTTTCTCATATAATGTTTTTAAAATATAATTTCATTCAAAATAACATAACTACAACTTAAAATAAAGTTACATAAATCACATAGACGTAATTATACATGAATTCATATGAAATTTTACATGATAACTGTTATTTGTATACATACAAAACTAAAACTCACGTAGCTGAGTCAATCCTCAAGAATACTATTTCCAATGGAATAGATAATGTGTTATGTATCTTAGATGCATCCATTATTTTAGATTTTTGTATTTGTGTGTTTTTTGTATTTTTCCATGGTTTTTATTAACAAATACTCATATTTTCCCACTTTTTTATAAATTGAGTCTAGCTTGAGTTGTATTTTTTTTCAATTCCAAGATTCCAACTTCTTATTCCTCATCTACATTAAATTAGGGTATCATTACCATTTTTTTGTCATAACTACTTCAATGAATGGATATTTTTCCTCTAATTCAAATTTTCAAGACCTTCCAATTTTCCATCTAATTCTTTTCCTTCACTGATATTTCTTAGTGTTTTCAAAATAAATTGGTGTTTGATGAGTATAAAACTCTTATAGTAGTTACATCTCATCATCAATAATATCCTCTAATATCCTATTCAATATTGTCAATATGTCAAGGCATGCAATAAGTATTTTCATCTAGTGAAGGAATGTCATCATCAATTATATTTTGAAGTGGTTATATGTTATTATCATGAATTACTTGAGTGTGTTATGCATAAATTTTTTTTTGTATTATTATTGAACTAACTATGAAAAAAAAAGAATATAAACATAGTTAAACTTTAATATGAAATTGCATATAATTATTGGGATTAGTTGTCCATTATGTTAGGAAAGTTCTAAAAATTAATGTTTTTTGTGGTAAATAGGGTTTTAGTATATGGAGTTATCATCAAGAAATCTTGTGTTATCAATGAATATACACAAATTTTCTATGAATAGACATAGGGTGTCCATGAATAGATGTAGGGTATCCATGAAAAAACGTAGGGTATTAATGGATAGACATAAGGCAATCAAAGATAAACATTAAAATTTTAATGTTATGATCCATTTTAATTATTCTTGGGTTAGCCTTTACACTATTAGTCATAGTAAGTTCTCAATTTTGTAATGAAATCAACAAATAACCCTAAATTAATGAGATAAATTTGAGGTTTTTTCCTCACCATTACCTACTTTCTATTTTTCAAAACATATCATGGGGGTATCATTGATCAATCATGGGTATACTTAAGTAGATGTTGGGTATCCATTAAAGAAAATATGATATCATTAGAAATTTGTAGTTGGTCGATATGAACCTTATAATTGTTAATGGGGTGATATGAACTCTATTAGTCGCATAAGATAAAATAAATTTGAATACTATATAGTTTGTCATAAATAAATGAAATAAGGATGGATAAGGCTTGCAAGAATTACATTTTTGTCCACCCCATTAGATTATGGCATTAGGATATTGTCCTTGCCAATAGCAAGGGAAGTAGTGTTTATTTTCTTTTCATCATATAATATACTTTCCACTTCATACTAATCTTCCCAGTGTTCAATAAAAGGTAACGTTTCTTCCACATCATGTCAAGCTACTATAAATGGTGAAGAAAAATGAGAGAAAATCATCGTAGTCATAAAATAAAAGATGGGATATATGTGATACCTTAGAGTTAGACATACCTTTTGAAGTAGAAATAACTATTAGATTCAAATATGAGATCAATTTTAGTTGGAGTATTGAGAGAAATAAGGAAGTGAGTGATAATAATGTGCGTGATTATGTACAACTTGTGGATTATAACTACTTTAATAAGTACCATGTTGTTCAATTTGTACAAAAGTATGGGGGGATAAAAGATTCAGTTTTATTGGATGAAAATAACTAATTATAAACAAATCATCCATGAAGCACTAAGGTTGTGCAAGTCAGGCTATAATTTCTCTCATGGTAGAAAAATAATCAAGATGAAATCATGTCAGTGTACTTTATCTAGTTTGAAAAGAAGATGCATCTAACTACACAACAATGTTAGGGTGTATGCATATGTCAATTCCTAATCCTTGGAATTCATTTGAAGGAATTGTAAGTAATTGTGTAATCCTCCATGTGAAACAAGATCATGTGCTTTCTAATGAACTTATTATAGTAGTTAAATAATAATATTGTCAATAGATTCACAATGCCCATTTCCTTAGTGTGGATATAAACCATGATATCTTGAGGTGGAAAGAAAGAGCATAAAATCTAGAAATCAGGCACCCTTGTCTTATATAATGTAAACGTTACTTGTTTAGAGGTTGGCTTGTCAAACCCCAACATTGACTATGTCTAAGGAAACTTAGATCTCACAAAAAAAACATAAGCCTATGGACGTGTATGATCTCTATTCAAGTAGGATATCAATTGTACTTGGGCTATTAAGATACACAAGCAAGTTATAGAAATAATAATATGTGTATGTACAATTTTTCACTACAACTATTTCCTATAATAGGGACTGTGTTTTTGAATTTTTAAAAATCTGCGGTGGGATAAATATTGAGTTTGACGGGATGAAATTAAACATCTATAAAAAGTCATCCATGAAGCACTAGGATTGTGAAAGCCAATCTCTAATTTCCCTAAAGGCAGGAATAACCCTGAAGATGAATTCTTGTCGGTGTTCTTACATCTAGTTACAAAATAAATTGTGTCCAACTAGACAACAATATTAGGGTGCAAGCCTATGCCAATTCCTAATCCTTGAATTTATTTGAAGGAACTCTAAGCAAATGCATACTCCTCCATGTGAAACAATATCCTTGGCTTGCTAAATAAAAAATATACACATTTATTTTTTTTGGATATAAACCATGATATTTCGACAATGAAAGAAAGATCATAAATCTAAAGGCACCCTTGTATTTTTTAATGTTTGATAAAAAAGAAAAAGGGGAACCATTTCCTTCTATATATAAAGGAAAATTTCACTAGTTCAGTGGTTGACATGTCGAGCCCCAACATTGATTGTCTATGAAAATGTAATGTCCCCTTTCCTATGCCAAAGGCTTAAAGGCCAATTCGAGTCCAAACCTTGGTCATACCCAAGGGGCTTTGGATGCTGGGAGCCATTAGGTATGAATATTTAGTCCATTTTGTTATAATTCTTCATTGACATATGCAAAAAGGTGTTTTGGAAGGACTAGATGTTACGTTTTGTTGTTAGGAAGTGGCCAAATGGTATTAATGCTCTAATTTTATGTTGGGGGGTCACTTTTCGACCATGATGACTTAAAAATGGAAAAGAAACTTAAGTTACTTCTATTTTATTGGCCCTTCCAAGGGAAAAATGTGACTAGGGTTTATTGGGGATCTTTTGCCTTGGAGAAGTTATATAAGGAGTTGGGGGAGAAAGGAAAGGGATTCTTCCATACCTAATTATCTCCTTTCATGTGAAACTGTTGTTTGCAAATCTATAGCTTGTGGAGTGAAATATCATAGGAACCCTAGCTTCAGTGGTGAGAGATGCATCCCTAGCTAGCAGGGCATTCTTCGGTAGTGAAAGATCTACCCTAGCTTGTCAATTTGGAACTGTTTTTAGGGCTGATTTACGGAGATATTTTAAAAGGTTTTTAGAGATAGGGTTTTGAGGGTTTTTGAGAAAATTTGTGAAAATAATCAGTGGGTTTTCATATCAAACTTACAGCAGTAATAAAGAAAGGGTTTGGCATCATCTACAGAACTTTTCTCAAGGGTTTTGGTCAATCTACCACAGGAGGGCGACTTGTTTGGGAGATTGCAGCCCTAATTTTTAGGGTTTCCAGTTGGCCGTTTTCAGATCTTAAGGTTGGAATAGTCATCTACTACAAGTTATATATGTTATTTCCCAAGTTTCATATTTTTTGCACTTGTAATCGGAGAAGATATGAATTTTAGAAGTTTGGAGCTGAATTGATGCCCTAAATGTGTTGGGCGACCTACTTTTTAGGGCAAAATTAGGGTTTTCGTGGTTTGCTGTGCGAAAACTAATTTTGAAATATTATTCTTCATATTTTTGTGGCCCAAGATCCAAAATTTCAGCTCATTTGGGACTTCTTTAGCAAAAGATATCCAATTTTAGAAGTTTTCGGCTATTTTAGGCACGCTGTAAATTTCTGGCAGCGTTATATTGACTGAAAAATTCCAAAAATATTTCCCTTGTGTTCTTTACATTATTATTTAGTTCTCTTTAAAATTTCAAGTGATTTGAGCGGATATTTTCGGAGTTATTCATATTCTTAACTGTTCGCTGCCCTAGCTGTAATTTTCTGCATAAAATCTAGAAAAAAAATCAGTAATTTAGTATTTGCTGCAAGTTTTCTGTATTTTGTCAATTATTTAAGTAAGTATCCCAACAAGGGATATTTCAGTGGTATCCGAGCTGTTGTTTCTCCAGCCTGTTGGGGTTGAAAGATGGGAGATCAGAGACAGAGACAGTGAAGAGTATGGGTGTAGATCTAATGAAACGACTATTCACCAATATGGTGAAGCAACAGGAGACTACCAACCTCTATTTGAGCCAGCTCACTGAGAGGTTAGCACAGGGTAGGATCGAGGCTCATATGCGGAGAAGAGGAGAAGCTAGCAATATGGGACAGCATGGTGATAGAGGTGAGAGTGGACATTTCGGGACAAGTGGTCCCCCTCATGCTTCTACCAGGCCTTTGGGGACTCCACGAGCCTTCTTTCTTGAAGGATCCGGAAGTTTCGCTGACAACGACAGCCCGCATGGACATTGTGGATGAGGAATCTTGCTGGGAGAAGTACCGGGACATTGAGTGATGGGTTTCCGGGACAACATGCCATTTCAGGAATATTGCAAAATGAAGATCGGGAGCAGGCCTAGGAGAGATTACCCACCACAAGTACCCGAGTTTTCAGAGGAGATTGGGACATAGATCACTATTCCGCACT
Organism: Taxus chinensis; assembly: GCA_019776745.2. Classification (NCBI taxonomy): domain Eukaryota; kingdom Viridiplantae; phylum Streptophyta; class Pinopsida; order Cupressales; family Taxaceae; genus Taxus; species Taxus chinensis. The sequence continues at coordinate 126,737,137 of CM034152.1, forward strand.
TCGATGGCTCAAAGAAGTGTACTACCCAGTCTTGGATTCAGAAGTTGAAGACATTACTTCGACTTAAATCCCATGCGCGAAGAAGATGCAATTAAGTTTGCTAATCCTACACCTCGAGGGAGATGCACTCACGATTGGTGGCATCATGGATTGATCACACAGGGGCACATAGCATATCACTACGTATGCAAATTTTACACAGAGATTGAGTGAGCAGGGTTGACAAGAGGGACCCTAGATAGGCACTTCCGGGAGTTGACTCACTTGAGGCAGTCTAGGTTCTCTTAGATCAGTACATTGTAGATTTTCAGAGGTTATCAGTTATGGTATCTGATGTTTCAGAGATGAGGTTGACTTCACTCTTCATGGCAGGGTTGACATGACGCCTCTAGCTAGGATTTGTGAAGGCATTTGAGCCTTCTTACTTTGACATGAGGCTATTAGGAGATCTCGAGACTATGGAGTTATCCACTCCAAAGTCGAGGGTTCCACCTCGAGTGTCAGCCAAAGAGAACCTCCCATCTGGATCAGACCGAACTTGAAGCAGAAGGGAGCCTCCACCGAGGCAGGAGGTACAACTAAGAAGCCATTCATTTCCCGAGAGGACATGAGATGAGTTGAGGCGAAAGAAACTATGTTTCGATTGCCGCACACCTTGGGTTTCCAAGACATGATTGCAGAGGGTAGAGGGAAGGCCCAATTCATTGAGGTCTTCGAGGAGAGTGAGGATGACAGAGGTGAGGAGTTGGAGACTCAGGGGTTAGATGGATGATGGGAATGACGAGTTGCGATTGGATAGTGCTGATGCGGAGCAGGAGGAGCTAGGACTTTTCCCTCGGGAGATTATAGCCACATTGTCTAGTACTCTTGATGTACAAGGCATTTAGGAGTTAAGGGTGAGTTATGCAGGGTCAGCGAGTTAGTGGTACTCATTAATAGTGGGGTAACCCACAACTTTATTGATGCCTCATTTTTTTATAGGAGAGGGTTATAGACAGAGGATTTGGAGGGCTTCAACGTGGTTTTAGACAATGGAGATTCTATGAAATGCATCTACAGGTTCCCCAATAGAGCATCACAATGGGTAACTATACAGTTACTGATGATTTCTATATTGTTGGTATTGGAGAGACCAACACAGTGCTTGGAGTACAGTGGATCCATTCCCTTGGTGAGGTTAAAACTAAATTCCAGACAATGGAGATGAGGTTTAAGTCATAAGGGAGGAATGTGATCTTGATGGGCATATATTTAGAGGCACCCCAAGTTGTTATGGCCAATGGGATCGAGAGGATTCATAGGCACAATGGGGTGGATTTGGTGCTACATTGTTTTGTTTCAACCAAGAAATCAAAGGATGGACAATAGGAGAATCATGTGGATTTACAGGGATTATTGGATAGACATAGTGCATTTTTTGGTGACCCACCTCCAGATAGGGTATTTGAGCATGTGATTGAGCTCGAGGATGCTAGAATCATGGTTACTTCTCCTTATCGTCACACCAAATGGTTAACGATGAGATTAACAAGACTATACATGAGCTCATTGATATGGGGCATATTAGACCGAGTTCTAGCCCTTTTTCTTCTTTAGCGGTATTGGTGAAGAAGGATTGGACCATGCGGATGTGTATAGACTACCAAGCCTTAAATAAGAAGACAATAAAGAACAAGTATCCCATACCACGTATTGACGAGCTACATGGTGCAATCTATTTTTTGAAAATAGATTTCCGATTTGGATATCACTAGATCAAATTTAGAGAGCAGGATGTGCATAAGACAACTGTTAGATGTCATTACGGTCACTTTGAGTTCTTTGTGATGCCCTTTGGATCTTCTAATGCTCCAATTATATTCCAATCTTGCATGAATCATGTGTTCAACTGCCACCTATGGAAGTTTGTTTCAGTTTTCTTTGATGATATTTTATTCTTCAACAAGACTTAGGAGGACCATATTAGAAAACTTGGTGAGATATTGGGGATATTAGAAGCTAATTCACTATATGCAAAATCTTTTAAGTGTGAGCTTGACATGACCGAACTTCTATACTTGGGATATGTGATTGGTGGGGGTACAATAAAGGTGGATAGAGAGAAGATACATGTAATTCTAGATTGGCTGCCACCTAGGAAATTGACACATTTCAGAGGATTCGTGTTGTTGTGCACATACTACAGGAGGTTCATCAATAATTTCTCTTGGTTTACTATTCCATTGACCGATTTGACAAAGAAGGGGGATTTTTCTTGGTCAAAGGAAACGCAATAGGGTTTTGATCACCTCAAGGAGGTGATGATTTCGTGTGCCATTCTCGTATTATCAGATTTCCCCTACCCATTCATTCTAGAGTGTGATGCATCATAAGAGGGTGTTGGGGTAGTTCTCATATAGGATAGGCATCCCATTTCCTATAAGAGTCAAAAATTAAAACCCGTGCAGAGAGGGTATTAAATTTTTTACAAGGAGATGTTGACAATTATGCATGCTTTAGATAAATTGAGATAGTACCTTGTGGGTTGCAAATTTTTTTGGTTCATACAGATCACAATAGTTTGAGGTTCTTCTTGGGATAGAAGGAGCTCAATGATCTCCACCAAAGATAGGTGAACAAGGGAGAAACATATGAATTTGACACAGATTAAACTAGAGGTAAGAATAATATTGTTTCCGATGCTTTATCTAGGAGGCCTTACTTCACTTCTATGCTTAGTTCTATGTCTAAAATTTCAGTGGATTAGAAGGCTCCTATAATTGTTGAGTATTCTAAAAATTAGTTTGCATGTGATATCATGGATGGTATTATACAAAATGACTGATACTGAGTAGTGGATGATCTCATTTTCTACAAGGATAGGATTTTCCTTGTACCAGGATCTAATCTGAAGGAGAAGATCCATTGAGAAGTACATGATACACCACTAGATGGGAATCCTGGGTATTTCAACACGTAGAGTTTTATCAGGGAGATATTTTCATGGAAGGGGATGAAGGACGATGTCCTTAATCATGTTAAAGAGTTTATGGTTTCTTAGAAAACAAAATCAGAGCAGTCTTTTCCAGGAGGGTTACTTTAGCCTCTCCCCATTCCCGAACAAAAATGGGAAATCATATCTATGGAATTTATCACAGGGCTTCCCTTGGTGCATGGCCATAGTTTCATTTATGTTGTAGTTGATTATTTAACTAAGTATTCTCATTTATTTTCCCTACCCAAGGGGGCATGAGGCAGTGGATGTGGTCTGGATCTTCTATACAGGTATATTTAGGCTACATGGGTCACCTAAAAATATTGTCAGTGATAGGGACAAGATATTCATGAGAACCTTTTGGCAGGAGATCTTCAGACTAGCAGGTATGGATTATAGTCCTAGCACTAGCTACTACCCATAGAAAGATGGGTAAACGAAGATACTCAATAAGTAGATAAAGGGCTACTTATGGAGTTATGTGTTAGGACATCAACAGGAATGGATTAGATGGTTACACATGCCTGAGTATTGCTACAATACCATCTATTAGATGAGCATAGGTATGAATCATTTTTGAGCCTTGTATGGGTACGACACTGTGACATTTCTAGATTTGGTATTACCAGATGCCCAAGGTCCCAAAGCTTGAGATTGGTTCCATGAGAACTAGGGTATTGTGAAGGCTCTTAGAGAGAACCTTCATATGGCATAGAATAAACATAAGGTATATGTAGATCAACATAGGATAGAGAGGTATTTTGAGGTTGGGGATCTATTATTCCTATGTTCACAGCCATATAGGCAGTCTTCACTGAAGCAGAAGGCTATAGAGAAATTTAAACAATGATTTTATGGTCCATACCAGGTAGTTCCTCAAGTTAGGGAAGTTGAATATGAGATAGAGCTACCGCAGCATAATAAGATACATAATTTCTTCCATGTTTCATACCTTAAGAAGGCACCTGGAAAACATATTGTACCATCTATAGAGTTTCCTCCACTAGATTGGGAGGTGAAGTTGTTGTTGGAACCAAAATCAATTATTGAAGAGAGACTGAGGGGGATTAGGAGCAAAGTGATCACCTAGTATTTGGTGTGATGGAAGGGATTACCACTTGACGATGTTATTTGGGAGGGAGAGAAGATTGTGCAGCAGTCTAATTTACCTTTGCTTGAGGACAAGCAAAATTTGGGAAGGGAGGACTGTAATATCCCCTTTCCAACGCCAAAGGCCTAAGGGCCAATTCAATTCCAAGCCTTGGTCATACCCACTAGTTTTTGGACATTGGGATCAATTGGGTTTGAATATCTAGTCCATTTTGTTATAATTCTTCATTGACATGCGAAAAGGTGTTTTGGAAGGACTAGATGTTACGTTTTGTCATTAGGAAGGGGGGACATGGTACTAATGTTCTATTTTTACATTGGGGGATCATTTTTTGACCATGGAAACTTAAAAAGGTAAAAGTAACTTAAGTTACTTTTATTTTATCATCCCTTCCAAGGGAAAAATGCGACTACGGTTTATTGTGGCTCTTTTTCCTTAGAGAAGTTATATAAGGAGTCGATGGAGAAAGGAAAGGGATTCTTGCATACCTAATTATCTCCTTTCATGTGCAACTGTTGTTTGCAAATCTATAGCTTGTGGAGTGAAATCCCACAGGAACCCAAGCTTTGGTGGTGAGAGATCCATCCCTAGCTAGCAGGGCATTCTTTACTAGTGAAAGATCTACCCTAGCTTATCATTTTAGAGTTGTTTTTAGGGCTGATTTATAGAGATATTTTCAGAGGTTTTTAGAGATATGGTTTTGAGGGTTTATGAAATAATTTTTGAAGATAATCAGTGGGTTTTCAAATCAGACTTACAGAAGCAATAAAGAAATGGTTTGGTATCATTTTCTAAGGATTTCAGATGGGGTTTTGACCATCTACCAAAACAAATGTGACTTGTCTTGGAGATTGCAGCCTTAATTCGGAGGGTTTCCAATTGGTCATTTTCAGATCTAAGGGTTAGAATATCATCTTTTACATTTTTAAATGTTATTTCCAAAGTTTCATAGTTTTTACACTTGTATTCGAGAAGATATGAATTTTAGAAGTTTTCCATCTCTTTAGGGCACTCCGTAATTTTTTGGCTACGTTATATTCTCTAAAAAATTCAAAAAATAGTTTTCTTATGTTATTTATAATATTATTAAGATTTCTTTAAATTTTTAAGTGATTTGAGCTGATATTTAGGGAGTTATTAATTTTCTTCAGTTTGCTGCCCTAACTAGTAAAAATCTGTAAAATTCAGTAATTTATTTAGCTGTAAATTTTCAATATTTTGTGTTCTTTAAGTGGTATCCCACAAGGGATATTTTAGAAAACTTAGGTCTTTTGAATAACCCTAATCCTATGGACATGGATGAACCTAAAATCATATAAGAATGTTTAAAAATTGAAAAAAAAGAGGAGGAAAATAATTGTAGTATGAAAGATATGTTGACGAAAGGGAGTCATATTGACATGAATGTTGCAAGAATTGACGTGAATAGTGAATCATCAATGCAAAACATGGTAAGGGTGGAAGAAAATAATTGAAAGGAAGTTATTATTGTGGAAATAAAATGTAGTCCAATTGAAGAAGAAAACTGTGGGGGAATACATTATCCATCCAACAAACAACTTGCATGACATAAACTATGTATAGGAAACTATGAACAAATACAAGATAGAGCACATTATATGAAATCCAAGTAACAAGAGGGAAAGGAAGAGGATGGGGAACATGGTGATAAAATTAGAAAATAAATTAATAGTTGCGTATGTAATATATGAAATAATGTGGGATGTGAATTGGCTACCATTAAAGGGAAACTTGAAGTTCCAGGATCTACAAAAGTTATCAATAAATGATTAATTGAGCATACTCATGGATTCCATCTCGAATATCAAAAAACAATTGGATTCTCTAAAACATGCCCCAAATGAAAAGGAATTTAAATAACTAGATGTTGAATAATACATATTCCACCTACATTATGTGATAGAGATTCATGATGCTAAGACTGAACACATTGTATGGCATTTTTGTTCTCATGTTGATTTTTCCATTACACCAGTACCAGATTACAAAAGGATTATTCTAGGGAAATGGAAAAAATTTAGGAGATAAATGATAAGGAAGAGGTATTTAAGATGATGGAGTATCATTTAACTTATATAAATTAATACAAATTTCTAAAAAGGTACAAGAATTTCTATTAAAAACAAACAGTTTTAAATGAGAGCTAGGAAAACAACTAGGATTTCTACAAGTGTAGTGCCCAAATTTTGTAGCCTTAGCTATCTGCTGAATTCTTTACTTGTAGTTATGATTTGACATATTTTAGGCATTATGTTATCTTATTTGATCTTCATTGACATGTATGGTGATTTGGGCGTGTAGCATCAATGTAACTTTGATAAGTATGTTGGCAGATTTTAATAGATGTTGTGGATACTAACATATTGCTATGGTATTTGGGCCTAATTCAGATATGATGGATACTTATTTTAATAACACAACTTGAGGGTAAATATTATTCGATTATTGATGAGAACACATGATAACATGGATATATGTCATTTATATGTATTGCAATGGCTAACACATGGTGAATTTGTGTGAAATTGACAATGTTTCTCATTTACGATTCCATGTGAATGTTGTGATATCATAGGATTAATGTTTAGACTTGATCGTTTACTGAGTAGTTGATTTACACTTGTATTATGTAGATGCATGTAATGTGTGTACTGGTTACATGGCACAGGAGAACGTGGGTGTCAGGAAGGTTATGCAAATTGTGCACAAGTGACCCATGGGGATAACCCCTAACCATGTTAGTTGTATGAAGCCTTATTTTTTGATTGTATTGTTTGGGCACCATGAGTGACCCTTATTTGTAATGTTGTGTGTTAAGTAAAATTAATTGTGTCTAGGTAGTTTAATTTTGTTAAGTAAACTAGGTTGGGGGACCTAATGGTCCCGACTTGCATTAAGTATGTATTTTTGTAAGTGTGTGTTAATTAAAGAGGATTGGGTTCACATAAACACTCTTGAGTGGGCCCCACATCCTCTGCATATGTTCCCATATGTTTCAAACCCGAAATTGTGATATTTTTACAATTTTAAGTGACCCCTTTTGGTTTTGGGGGTTCACTTAGCATGAAAATAAGTTCTTAGACCCTACCTATAAGGTAGGGGTGCTTAATTCCAAGGCATGGAGAGATTTTCCCTCCCATTTATCCTCTATTTTGTCACCATCCATGTAAGATGGGTTATAATGTCTGTGTTGTGAAAATTTGCATAAACTTTTATCATTTTCTTTTTGGGAAATTTGGGAGAGAGGTGTTTTAATGTGAGTTTAACTTTTCTCTAATTTTTTTAGTAATATTGACTTAGAGGGAAGAGAGGGGTGACACATGTCACCCCCTCATTTTTTAGGAAATTTATTTGTTTTTCTTCAAATACTCCCTCATGGGGGAGAAAGAGATTTTTTTTTTTTCAATTTTCTTATTGCTTGGAGGCGTTTGAAGTTAGAGTCTTTCTTGAAAAAGGAATTGGGAAAATCTTAGACAATTGGAGAGCTTGTGGAGGGAGGCTCTTTTATCTTATGTTATGTTATTTGGCATGTTAGATTTATATTTGATTATGGTTGAAAGTCTTTGTTCATTTCATGTGTTGTAAGGTTACTTGTTTGTGTTATTTGTTATTTTTCTCCATCCATCATATGGCCTGATTGGTTTAGAAGTTTTATTGGAGAAGAGGGAGGGATTTTCCCTCATATACCTCATATCTTAATGGACAAGCAATGTTGGTTCTCTTTATCCATTCATATGGTTTGAGGTGGGGAAGGTGGTTTATATGATTTGAACACCCTTCCCCATCCTTGGAAAGGAAACCCAATAAGTTTGAAAATCCTCCCAAGAAGGATTTTAGGTGAATGGGAGGATCAATAAGGATGTTTTTTAATACATTGTAAGTGTGCATCCTATGGTTTGACCACCCTCTTCGGCATTATTGGATGTCTCATCTACTCTTCCCATTTGTTGAGGATGAATATGGTTTTCTTCTCTTTTTGTTTTGTTTATAAATGTTGTGTTTTCTTTAGTATATGATTTAGTCTTCTATGTCATATGCTTTATTTTTTTTCTACCTTATTTATGTGCACATTTTTGGAAGCTATCTTTCTCTCCCATGGGATTGGGAGAGGCTATAATGTCTTCCAACCTTTGTAAAGGAATGTAATGATGCCTATAGGGTGGGTGGTAAAACCAATATTTGACTATGTGTTAGATTCTATGCAGAGGAAAAATGTTGGAGCTAAAGTTCGAAATATGGTTAGAGTATACCCTTGATATCTTGGCACCTTTTTTGTTCCTCAAATGTTTGGGAAAGTTTTACTTGTTATAATGTTATGGATATTACTATGTTTGAAGTTTCTTTTTCCTTTTAAGGTTCCCATTTTTTAATTTGAATTTTCTTTGTACAATAGTGTTACACTAGTATGTGTAAGCTTCCTTCAATCTTGGAATGAAACTTTGTAATGTTTTGTTTGTGCATCTTAAGTATTTTGTAAATGTGTTTTATTAGAGAGCTTAAGCTTCATTGTAATGTAAACTATTTTTGCATGAAGAAAGTTGTAAGAACGTTGTATCTTGAAAAGCATTATAAGTATTTGGATAAGAGTCCTTGTTAAAGATCTTATTTTTTTGGTTAAAATCTTCCTTTAAAAATAAAAGAATTGATTTCTATATAAAGTTGTTGTGGAAAAAGAGTAAGGTTACTCTTGTATTTATTTTTAGTATGGTAAATGATTAAGGATAAAATGATTGAATACAAACTAGATTCAAGTTTATTTCTTTACAAACTTAGAAATTTGGTTCTTGATTTAAAGGAAAACTACTTCTAGTGGAAATCCACTTAATGCTTGCATAATAAAAGTTTGGTTGAAAATAAAATCTATTTTAGTAGTTCCCTCAAATTTTAACAAAAACATATTTCTCTTAGAATGTGGATAGGAAAGTTTACAATATTTCTTTTATATATATATATATACCTAGAATGAATGCAATTGTTAATCATTTATTTATATAAAATTTTCTTACTCAATTCAAGCCCACAACATTTATCTACAAAAATGAAAACATTTTACAATTTATATGAGTGTACATATGTATATAAAATTTTATAATAGAGATAAAAACAAAATATTGTAATTGTATATTTTTATAAATAAAAAAATATGAAATAGAGCCCTATATAACATCATATATTTCACAGATTATAAAATAGAAAAAAACATATAATAATATAAATTATATATATTATATAATATTATATCTAGAATGATATATATATATATATATATATATATTATAAACAAATTATTAAAAAAAAGTAACGAAAATTTGGTTGAAATTTTGTATGTTTAAAAAAAATAATAATAAAGTGGGGAGGGACGAGCCCCACCCCAAACCCTGAGCCAAATGTTATTGGTGGTGTGGTCGTAGGCCACACCAACCCCAAAATCCTGACCCCATACTTACCCCCTGATAACTCTATGGAAAGTTTTAAATCAAGGGCCAAGATTAGTTTGATCCTAGGGTTCACATTAAAGTGTACACAACTTTTAAGTTGTGGAATTTTGTGGGAGTTGGGTAAATAAAATAATAACAAGGAGGGGGAACTAAGTAACTTAAAATGGGTGTGTAGACTTTCTATTATGACCCTAGAAATTATTTAGTAGAGTAACCATGATGAGAAATAAAAAATTACAGTTGGAGTTGGACAAGTAGTTAATGAATTGGGTAAATCAAATTGGTATAAAATAATTAATAACAGGAATCGGATGAGTGTAGTATTTTTTTACTTTAAAAAAAAAATTACCCAAATTTTGAACTACCACTACGAGTTGTTTTATATGTCTCGAGGCAGGGCATTACAGGAAGACATGGCCATAAAAAGAGTGTTTGGTAAAAAACAACATGATCATAGTAAAAAACACAGGATATGATATCTCCCTCACCTATGTGTAGAATCATTTACAAGAACTGGATGCTTTTGAATTCATCTTTTATTTCATTTAGCTTACTTTTATGGTGTATATTTGTGCAATTTGTGCAAAAAAATATACAACACATTAAGGAAGAAAACGTAAAGCAAATCAAGAATTATTGACATAAATGGACTGTAGAAAATACATTAAAAAAACTTTTAAGCCACTTATTTAAATTTCAAGTCCCTTGAAATGGGATATTAGCTATGTATATAACATCAAATAAGCACATTAACTTTTATTAGCCATTTTCTAACTTAAGATACTTTTGATAAAGTCTATTGTAAAAGAATGAAAAATATATTATGAGATGTCATTGTCTATAATATCTATTGTAGTTACCTAGATGTTCTTTAACATTAGTTTCTTTGAAAAGATTATTTCTATAAATCCATTTTTGTATGTTAAGATATTATCATTTATATACATTGTTAAAGAAGTAAAATATATTCTTAGACATTCGGGGATGAAATCTCTATTGAATTTATTTGTGTGTTCTTTCTTATTTGTTTCTTTTAATAGTTTACTTTATAAACATTACTACATTATATCTTTCTAGAATAGTTCATTAGAATTCCTTGGCAGTGTAGCATACCTACAATTATTTGCATGTGTTATGATTAATCCTCATATATACATGGATTTTCTACAATGCAAGACTTCACTATCATTCATAATCATAAAAATAGATAGCTTATAACAAATCAAACAATTTTAAATGACCTAATCAACAATAATTGAAATAATTATTATAAGCAAAAATAATAATTTCAAACATTGAGAAATTGCATCCTAAAAAAGTCTATAGTTTTCAGAATATTGGTGCACAATTTGGAGTGGAGATAGATTTTTATTTTTTATTTTTGAAAATTTGCATATAAATATGGGGTGCACCAATCCTCATACATATTCCATACCAATGATGTACATGATCCCATAGATGCATATCCCATGAAAAATATACCTAAACACATACAATCATTCAAGAAGAATAATATAAATGTTGTTCTTACTCTACATTGGACAAGAAGTAATTTCTGATGAATTGAACCATACGTTACTTAATATCTATCTAGTAATATTTTCTTCATATAGAATAAAGTGTTCTTTAAATTTTCATATCCTTCCAAAAAAACTGTAGGAAGGATTTTCTCTCGACCATACCAAGGGTGTGGCATAAAACATAATCAATTAAAATATAGCCATGAAGTCTTCATCTGAACAATTAACCTCTACATAGGTTTTAGTGTGTATTATGTTATAACACTTTAGATGGATAAATATCTTCTTTGATATTGACTGAATATTATAGCAGTGTTTTTCGTGTGGTTTGGACACTCAAAGGTATGAGGGAAATGATTTCCATGTATCGTAGTAGAAGTTAATGCAACGAATTTAGAGATCAATACTTCATGATCAACATATGTTGCAAGTAACTGAAAGGATATATGATCAACATTTCTTATAGAAATAAATTGACCCAAAAACGATTTTCTATTTCATGTCATTGGGGTCCACATTTCAATACGATGTAGAAGTATTGTGGGAGAATCATATAAATGCATGTATTTTGAAGTTTTGGAAAAGAATGATAATTATCTCAATAATTGAAGAAAGTAATGTGCATGAAGGGTAAAAAAAGAGGTGCATAAGCTTTTGTAAAAATCAAGGAAATAAGTTAGTATCTGGATAACTTAATGTGGGTGCATGTTTCTAAAAGAAAGCATGCAAGAGACTAAAAGAAAGGATGATAGCACATGAATTATAGGACGCTCTCGGTAGAATATTTAATTGGTTACTAATGTTTTAATAAAATTAATGAAAACAATTAAAATGTTTCCGCAACCTTCTACAACTTAAATATTCACTTTCTTATTTCATACACAGGATAACACCCATGAGACATTAATCCATTAGGGACTTGAGATTTTTATTGGCTATACCCAAGCCACAAGTACCTGAGTTTATACCTCAGATTTTAGAGGCTCTTCAGTGGCCTATAGGTGTTGTGCAACAATGCCTTCCACCACCGCAAGAGGGGAGAGAGGAGGATATCCAGTTAGGATACAAGGTGTCGATAGGCGAGGAAACAAAATCATAGCCATGAAGCACAATACCCCAAGGAAAGAGAGGTCGCATAGTCCTTCCATTCACCACGAGAGGGTTGCCTCATGAAGTTGTAGCCATTCACATATCTTTTAGGAACCATTTAGGGATATATGACCCCATTCACCTACTGGACCACAATGTCGGGATCGTGATACAGGCAGTGTGATTAGAGATCTTCTACGCTTGCAGCCACCTACATACATTGACACAAAGGATGGATTTGGGGCTGAGTCATTTCTCCTAAGCCATTATAAGTGCTTTGGGTTACACCCTTATGAGAGAAATTTCAAAGATAGGTTCTCCATACACCTCATCCAAGATGCCATAGGCATTTGGTGGAGGAATGAGGATTGGAATCTCAATTTTACTCGAGATACAGTGACTTGGGAGTTGTTTGAGGAAAATTTTAGGGCTCTTTACATGTAAAATAATTTCATGAGGAAGAAAATTGATGAAATTCATGACTTATGACAGGGCTTTGACACAGTGGCACAATATAAGAGTAGGTTCCTGGATCTTTTGCAGTATATGAACTGCCTACAAGGCAAAAAATTAAAGGTTAACAAATTTATTCGGGGTCTGAATGCAGACATAGCAGGAGTAGTTAGGATGTTATCTCCTTCCATGCTTGAGAAGGCTATTGAAAAATCCTACTTAACTGAGGATAACAGGACCAAGGTGAAAGAACACTGAGAAAGGAAAAAGGGAAAATATCAAGAGAAGATGTAGTCCTTGTAGATCTAGAGGTCACGGGGTACAACAACACCCCCTAGAGGAGGATTATTGCTTCCTCCAACAATATCTACGGATCCACAACATCAAGGCCACCACCACCAGAGGGTAAGACATACTTAGAGCTTAGAGAGAGGTGGATCTAGTGGAGGTTTTGGTGGAGCTAGAGATAGGAGATAGGTTACTTAGCAGGCACAGTCAGCTCACATGCAACAATCCACTAGGGTTAGGCCAAGAGGATCAGTTCACCAGATTATAGGAAGGAATCATCTCAGAAGGGTATAGGAGGATTTTTTATTTGTGGGTCCCCTGATCACTATGTGCATATGTGTCCGCACAAACCCACTACCCTTGATGTGTAGACAGCTCAAACATCTGAGAAGACAATGGGTGATGTAGGATACGACCATCATGTATTTTCAGCGGTTGATATTGTTAGGGTGAGCATCAAGCCACAATTATTGAGATAACATGTACTATCAAGGGTATTTTTATCTCATTACTCTTTGATTCAGGTGTTTTAAATTATTTTACATCTCCTTTTTTAGTGGACAAGTGTGGGCTAGTGATAGCTAGGTAGAAGGATAGATGGTAGGTTGAGTAGGGTTCTACGGCCAATCTCATCATGAAATCATATGTGGAGAGTTGCATACTTGAATCGGGAGTCTTATTCACTACGCTTTACCTCTGAGTTATACCTCTAGGATCCTTTCAATTTTTTTTGGGTATGGATTGGCTTGAGGCTCATCGGGCCAATGTAGATTGTACGAATAAGGTCATTGAGTGTTAGGATGATATTTGGTGTATAGTGGTGATCTTTGGAGCATGTATAAAGGTTTTTCAGTAATTTTCTATCACCATCAAGAATCGATCAGAGGGCACTCTAGATCATTCACCCTTAGATGATCATGTAATTTTAAAGGAGTATATAGATTTGTTTCCAAGTGAGCTTCCAGTGTTACCACCCCATAGAGAGGTGGATTTCACCATTGATTTAAATCTAGGATTAGCACCAGTTTCTAAGGTACCCTATCAGATGATGACTTCATAGCTACATGATCTTAAGATATAGTTAGAAGATTTTTTGGAGAAGAGTCTCATTCACCTTATATTATCTCCTTGGGGAGCGCAAGTCATATTTGTGAAGAAGAACAAGAGGTCTCTTAGGATTTGTGTAGACTTCAGAAAGCTCAAAAAAGTCACAATAAGTAACCATTATCCACTAAATATGATTGATGACTGTTTTGATCAGATGCGGGGAGCGAGGGTGTTCTCTAAAATTGATCTCAAGTTAGGTTATCGTTAGTCACTCGTATCAGATCCAGACACTCATTAAAAGAATTTCCAGACATGTTATGGGTGTCATGAGTTCAAGGCTATCCCTTTTGGTTTGAAAAATGCCCCACCTATCTTCATTAGCCTCATGAATGAAGTACTCATGACCTTTCTTAACCACTTTGTCTTAGTGTTCCTAAATGATATATTGATTTATTCTTGTTACGAGGATAGACACAAGGAGCATTTGAGATAGGTACTACAAATTTTGAGAGAGAAGAAGTTTGGAAATTTGGAAAAATGTAGCTTCTTCCACACAGAGATTCAATACTTGGGACACATCATATTAGGTGAGGGTATATTTGTACATCCCTCTAAGATACATGTGATTTTTTATTAGCCAGCATGTACATCAGTTACTGAGATGAGGATTTTCATCGGTTTAGGAAGGTATTACCATAGTTTTGTACAAGAATTTTCTATGATTTCTCACCCTATTACTTCCCTCTAGAGAAAAGGGATGAAGCTTTATTGGTCAAAGAATTATGAACAAGCCTTTGAGTTGCTTAAGGAAAGGTTAACCATGATGCCTATCTTAGCAGTTATGGACCCAATAGAGGATTTCTCTGTTTGTACAGATGTGTCACCAGAGGGTCTGGGAGTAGTTCTTATGTAGGAGTGTCAGGTTATTTCCTTTGAATCACGTAATCTTAAAGATTAAGAGCTTAATTATACTACTCATGACTTAGAGCTTGTAACAGTTTTTTATGATCTTGTGTGTTGGTGCCATTTTCTTTTGGGTAGGTCATTCATTTATAGGACAGATCACCATATCTTCTAACATATCTTCTCACAACCAAACCTCAACGCTTGCTAGCAGTGTTACATGGAGTTCCTATGTGTGTTTGACATGGAGGTGAAATAAATCAATGGAATGGAAAATGTCATTAAAGATGCACTTAGTAGACGATGACACATGCTTACATCATTGACACTGTAGTCAAAATTGAGAGGCATTATTCTTTAGAACCTTCTAGAGGACAAGTTTTATGAGGGTGCTAGACAAATTTTTGATTCATAGGGATTAATAGATGGTATATTTTCAGGGTGCATCTTAAAGGTAGATGGTTTACTTCGGTTCCATAGGCACATCTATGTGCCTAATTCAGGTGATCTGTGTAGCTTCATCCTTACAAAGGATCATCGAGCACCATATGCAACACATCAAGGAGTGAAGAAAATACACACCGATCTAAGGGAGTTATATTACATCCCTAGTCTTCGAAAGAACATAGAATATTTTGTAACATGTTCTCTTGAGTACCAGAGGGTAAAGGCAGAGAATTATCATCCCATATGACTCTTACATTCTCATGATATTCTTGACTGGAAATGGGATGTGATCTCCATGGATTTCATATTAGGACTCCCTATGTCTTCTTATAATCTTGATTTGATTATGGTCACTGTGGATAAGCTGACAAAGGTTGTGGATGTCTTGCCAACTAAGGTAACCTATAATGCACATTCCATCACCAATGTATTTATGGAGGAAATGTTTAGATTACATGGGATCCCGATGACCATCATCAATTAAAGGGATACCATTTACACATCAGTTTTATGGACTTCGTTTCAGGACACTTTAGGTACATAGATTAATTTCATTTCATCATATCATCCAGAGATAGATGGACAAATAGAAATGGTTAATCAGGTACTTGAGGACATGTTCACGATGTATGTGGTAGACCACTATAAGAAGTGGGAAGACTATCTACATTTACTTGAGGTCACGTACAATAACAAATATCACATTTCCATTTGTATGGCTCCTTACTAGGCTTTTCATTGTTGACCTTCCAGGACACCCCTGATTTGGGACAAGATAAACGAGAAGATTATTCTCATACCAACTTACCTATAATACTTAGAGTAGCAAGTTGTTAGGATTAGGCATCATCTTGAGCAGAATAGAGCATGAAATAAGGTGTATGTAAACACCAAGATGTATTATCGTTACTTAGTAGTGGGTGAAAAAGTCTTCATGAGAGTTCATCCACATAAGATCCATGTCCACTATGGAAAGGGTTCTAAACTATCACCATGTTTTGTGGGGCCATTTGATATTTTTGATGTCATTGGTCTAGTTGGCTATCACCTAGCTTTACCACCATGCCTTACACGACACCACGATGTATTTCATATTTCTTTACTCCGTATATATATCTCATGTTTTTGATTGGTCAGCCTTATAGGTAGAGGATGGAGGTTAGAGTAGGATGGAGGCCATACATATACTAAAGCACCAAAGGTTGGCCCTTTGGGGTCAAAACTTAGACCACATTAGAGTGTAGTGGGACATATACGATGAGACATCAACATCCTGGGAGGATGCTACACCATTGAGGGGTAGATGTTACACCATTAAGGGGTAGATGTCTCTATCTCTTTTAGTAAATTCCAAGAGAAAGTATTATTTAAGGAGAGGGGGATGTAGTGCCAACATTTTATAGCCTCAGTTATCTACTAACTTCTTTACTCATAGTTATGATTTGACAGGGATTTGAAATATTTTTAACATTATGTTATCTTATTCGATCTTCATGGACATATATGGTGATTTGGGAATGTAGCACCATTATAAATTTAATTACTATGTTGGCACATTTTAATAGATGTTGTGGATACTAACATATTTCTATAGTATTTGGACCTAATTGAGATATAATGGATACTTAGTTTAATAACACACCTTGAGGATATAGATTATTCGATTATTGATGAGAACACATGATATTATGGAAATATGTCATTTATATGTATTTCAATGGCTAACACATGGTGAATTTTAGTGAAATTGTGCATGTTTCTCATTTCCAATTCGATGTCAATGTTGCGATATCATAGATTTAATGTTTAGACTTGATCGTTTACTAAGTAGTTGATTTACACGTGTATTGGGTAGATGTGTCTAATGTGTGCATATATTGTGTAGCTTACAAGGCATAAGAGAATGTGGGTTTTATGATGGCTACACAAATTGTGCACAAGCAACCCATGGGGCTAAATCCTATCCATGTTAGTTGTATGACGCCTTATTGGTTGATTGTATTATTTGAGAACCATGAGTGGCCCTTACTTATAATGTTTTATGTCATGAAAAATTAATTGTGTCTAGGTTGTTTAATTTTTTTAACTAAACTAGGTTGGGGGACCTAATGGTTCCCACTTGCACCAAGTATTTATTTGTGTAAGTGTTTGTTAATTAAAGGGCATTGGGGTCACATAATAACCCTCGAGTGGCCCCCACATCCTCTACATATGTTCCCAAATGTTTCAAACCCGAAATTAGGCTATTATTGGCATTTTAAGTGACCCCTTTCGGTTTCGGGGGTTCACTTAGTATGAAAATAAGTACTTGGACCGTACCTATAATGTAGGGATACTTAATTCCAAGGCATGGAGGGATTTTCACTCCTATTTAGCCTCTCTTTCTTCAACATCCATGTAAGATGGGTTACAATGTGTGTGTTTTGAAAAGTTGCATAAGCTTTTCTCATTTTATTTTTGGGTAGTTAGGGAGAGGGATGTTTAAATGTGATTTTATCTTTTCTCTAATTTGCATTGGAAATATTGACTTGGAGGGAAAAGTTGGGTGGCACATGTCACCCCCTCATTTTTGAGGAAATTTATTTGTTTTTATTCAAATACTCCCTCATGGGGGAGAATGAGAACATTTTTTTTGGCATTTTCTTGGTGTTTGGAGGCTTTTGAAGTTGGAATCTTGCTTGGAAAAGGAATTGGGAAAATCTTAGAGATTTGGAGACCTTGTGGAGGTAGGATCTTTGATCTCATGTTATATTATTTTACATGTTACATTTATATTTTCTTATGGTTGAATTTTCTGGTTTGTTGCATGTGTTGTATGGTTACATGTTTTTGTTATTTGTTATTTTTCTCCATCCATCATATGGCGTGATTAATTTGGGAGTTTTATATGGGAAGAGGGAGGGATTTTCCATCTTATACCTTATGGCTTAATGGGCAAGCCATGTTGGTTCTCTTTATCCACTCATATGGTTTGAGGTGGGGAAGGTGGTTCATATTGTTTGAACACCCTTCCCCATCCTTGGAAAGGAAATGAAAATGGTTTGAAAATCCTCCCAAGGAGGATTTTAGGTGAATGGGAGGAGCAAAAAGGATGTTTTTGAAGATGTTGTCTATATCCTATGCTTAGACCACCCTCTTTGGCATTATTGGATGTATCCTTTACTCTTCCCCTTTGTTGAAGATGTATACAATTTTCTCCTTTTTTTAATTTTGTTGGTAAATGTTGTGTTTTCTTTAGTGTATGATTTAGTCTTGTATGTGATATGCTTGTGTTTATTTCTGCCTTATTCATGTCAACATTTGTGGAAGCTAGCTCTCTCTCCCATGGGCTTGGGAGAGGATAGAATGTCTTCCAACCTTTGGAAAGGAATGTAATGATGCCTATAGGGTGGGTGGTAAAACCAGTGTTTGACTATGTGTTGGATTCTATGTAGAGGAAAAACATTGGACCTCAATTTTGGAATACGGTTGGTGTATAGCCTTGATATCTTGGCACCTTGTTTGTTCCCCAAATGTTTTGGAAATTTTTACTTATTATAATCTTATGGATATGGATATGTTGGAATTTTCTGTTTTCCTTTTAAAGCTATCACTTTGTGATTTGGATTTTCTTTGTAAACTAGTGTTACACTAGTATGTGTACGCTTCCTTCAATCTTTGAATGAAGCCTTGTAATGTTTTTTTTTTTTTTGCATCTTAAGTATCTTGTAAATATGTTCTATTGGAGATCTTAAGCTTCATTGTAATGTAAACTATTCTTGCATGAAGAAAGTTTTAAGAACCTTGTATCTTGACAAGAAATGCAAGTATTTGGATAAGAGTCCTTCCTTGTTAAAAATCTTATTTTTTTGGTTAAAAAATTCCTTTGAAAATAAAAGAATTTATTTCTATATGAAGTTGTTGTTCAAAAAGATTAATTTTACTCTTGTATTTCTTGTTATTATGGTAAATGATTAAGGATAAAATGATTGAATCCAAACTAGACTTAATTTTATTTCTTTACAATCTTAGAAATTTGTTCATTGATTTAAAGGAAAATTACTTCTAGTGAAAATCCACTTAATGCTTGCATAGTAAATTTTTTGTTGAAAGTAAAATCTATTTTAGTAGTTCCTTCAAATTTTAACAAAAACACATTTCTCTTAGAATGTGGATAGGAAAGTGTCCAATGTTTCTTTTTTTATATATACTTAGAATGAATGCATTTGTAAATCATTTGTTGATATACAATTTACTTGCTCAATTCAAGCCTTCAACTTTTATCTAAAAAAAAACATTTTACAATTTATATTAGTGTACATATATATATTAAATTGTATAAGAGAGATAAAACAAAATACTAGAATTGTATATTTTTACAAATATAAAATGTGAAATAGATCCCTATATAACATTATATATTTCAACAGATTATAAAATAGAAAAAAAAACATATAATAATATATATTACATAATTATATATAAATAATATAATATTATACCTAGAATGATATTAATATTATATATATGTTAAACAAATTATAAAAATAAAAGAAGTAATAAAAATTTAGTTGAAATTTTGTATGTTTAAAAAAAAGTGGGGAGGGGCCGAACACCACCCCCCCCCCCCCCCCCCGCACAAATCCTGCACCAAATATTATTGGTGGTGTGGCTGTAGATGACACCACCCCCAAAATCCAAACCCCATACTCACCCCCTCGACAACTATTGGGAAAATTTTAAATCAAGGGCCAAAATTAGTTTTTTCCTAGGGTTCACATTAAAGCGTACACAGCTTTTAAGTTGTGGAACTTTGTAGGAGTTGGGTAAATAAAATAATAAGAAGGAGGTGAAATAAGTATATTAAAATGGGTGTGTACACTATCTATTATGACCCTAAAAATTATTAAGTAGAGTAACCATGATGACAAATAAACAATTAAAGTTGGAGTTGGACAAGTAGTTAATGAATTGGGTAAATCAAATTGGGATAAAATAAGTAATAACGGGAATCATATAAGTGTAGTATTTGTTTACTTTTTTTCAAAAAAAATTACCCAAATGTTTAACTACCACTAGGAGTGGTTTTCTATGTCTTGAGGCAGGGCATTACAGGAAGACATGGCCATAAAAAGAGAATTTGGTAGAAAAACAACATGATCATAGTAAAAAACACAGGATATGATATCTCCCTCACCTATGCGTAGAACCATTCACAAGAACTGGGTGCATTTGAATTTTTTTTTATTCCATTTACCTTACTTTTATGGTGTCTAATTGTGCATTTTGTGCAAAATAATGTACAACACATTAATGAAGAAAACATAAAGAAAATCAAGAATTATTTACATAAATGGACTGTAGAAAATACATAAAAAAAATTCTAAGCCACTTATTTAAATTTTAAGTCCCATAAAATGGGATATTAGCTATGTATATGGCATCAAACAAGCACATTAACTTTTATTATCCATTTTTTAACTTAAGATACTTTCGATAAAGTCCATTGTAAAAGAAATAAAATATATTATGAGATGTCATGGTTTATAATATCTATTGTAGTTACCTAGATGTTCTTTAACATTAGTTTCTTTGAAAAGATTATTTCTATAAAGCCATTTTTGTAAGTGTTAGGCCTATATTGAATGTGGTCCAGTGGGCCATGGAGTGATTTTTTACTGAAATGGAAAATATAGACCGGCAGACCCCAAGATGGTTCTTTGGCATAAAGTGAATTTCAGGCCCATGGACCTGTTTTGCTAACTGATTTTCACCATTTTTTGTATAGACCTGATTAAAATATTCAAATGGACATATCTCTTGACCCAGTGCCCAAAATTTGACAAAATTGGTACCATTGGAAATATCTTGACCTCGTCTATACCTTAGAAACCTGAAACTTTAATTTTGGCAAGGTTAGGTGGGTGAAAAATGAGAAAACATCTTCACACCATTAATAAGCGATCTGATAGGTCTAACCACCTAATCAAATTAGATTTGATTTATCGTTATTCTTTCTTTAAAGCACCGAGCAGACATGGAGTGGCAGATTCGACAGATTGTGGGTGGATTTGCAGGAGCATTAATGGCCGGTAGCTGAGTTTCAAATCAAGGTTTCCCACCTCTCTCTCCTTCTTCTCTCTATGTTGAATCTATAAAAGAATGGGTTGTGCTCGTTATTAAAGGTTGGAATTTTTTTTTTAACACTTTCCCTTCTTCCCTTATGTATAAGCGAATTTGTGGAGTTTCCAAACCTCCCATTCAAGTTGTAATGTAATATTTTTCCTCTTGGCCACTGTAATGCACTGTATTAACTTTTGGAGTAATAATATATGCCTATGGATAATTCTTGACCCTCTCATGTGTTTATTTTTCCCTTCTGATCTCTGATTGCAGTTTGGTTATCTATGCATGGTGTTTGCGTTTCATTTTTATGGTCTATGTTAGCTTGCAAAAAGAGTGTTTAACATTCCTTTGGTGCATCACCTCATTAGCTTAGGTTTGTTTTTTGTATCTTCTCAAAACTGCCTCCTTGGTAAAATAGAATAGGTTAAGAGTAGATCCTCTACAATTTATTTGTGTGCACCTGAACAAAGGAATATGAACTGGCATTAATCCAAAGATCTCTCTCAACTTGCAATGTCCCACACTTTGAGATATGCTCCATGTTGTGTAATCAAACTAAGAGTCTAAACCCATTTGGTTGCATAAATTTAGGGGTGTTGTGATTCTGCACTAATAGTTTTGGCACGACTGGTGGAACCAAAGAATTCTCCATCTTTATTGCAGCAAGATTGATGTGGACTTGGTGTAATTTTAGATTTTAAGAAGCTTTGAAATTACACATTTGGCGACTCCAAAAGAATCAGAATCTACTGGTTTCAATAGTCCAAGCTTATTAAGTTCATGAGAAGAGTACAAACAAGGTCAAGAATAAGAGGAGGGAGAATTTTTCTATCTACACTTATCCCTAGATAGAGGGAGAAAAGGGAGAAGAGCTCAGAGGTTTCCATCTCCACCAAATAGAACCTTGTCAACACCTCCCCCGGTAGGTTGTTCATTCAATCAACAAGGGTTCTCAGGCTAATCAAGATGGCATAGCCAAATCCTTATGTCAATTTCATTGGTAGTATCCCACTCACCCTTAATGCACAAAATCTAGTTCCAGTTGCAGCATTAAAGAGCATCCCATATTTCACTGGAGAGAACCATACTTCTCCTAATGACCACATTCAAGACATTACAAATGTTTGTGTAATTCATGAGATCACTAAGATGGGCATTGCAATCAAACTACTAGCCTCTTCACTCAAGGGTACAGCTTCACAATGGTTCAGGAGTCTAACAGCAGGCTCTATTCAAACTTGAGACCATCTCTGCAGAGCTCTTCATAACCAATTTGGAGAAAAAAGAGATAATCTATCCTTTGTTGAGCAAATGACAATAATCAAGAGGGCTTCAAGTATATACAGATTCAACAATAATTAAAAAGTACAGTTCTTCAAGTATTGACTTCAAGTACATACAAAATTAAAATAATTAAAATCCAAGAATGATACAAGCCCTCAAATAAAATTGTGGAGACAACATGCTCAAATCTCCCAAAAATTTTCTACAACTCAACTTAAAAACTTGCAACTTCTTCACTCTAACACCAATAGAGTGACAAGGGAGGGAGTTAGGAAAAACTCTCCTCCCATCCAAATTTCAATAAAGGAGTGAAGCTAACCCCCTCATTGGCCCCTGAGCCCCAACCATGAGACAATGTAGGATATTCACAACCATAACAATAAGAAAAAATCTTCCACATTAAAAACATACACTCACAAACAATTTGTTGCAACACATGAACAAACAAATAAAATCTGCAACTTTTCAATTAATCACAAAGGCTCAATCTAGAGCAAAAGGAGAAGGAATAATGGTGGCCACCTCCTTATACCTCCCAAGTGGGTTCAGGATCCACCAAAGAACATCCAAAGTGCACACAAACACACTCAAAAATATCATATCTCTCAATAATTCAAATATGGAAAATGTAGAAAATTTTTACCTTTTCTCTCCCCATAGGTTGAGCACCTTACTCACACACCCTCCTCAAATAATTCCTCACAAGATCCATTTTATCTTCCCAATGGCCCCATATTTTCTTCTCCCCACACCTTTCCTAAGGGAAAACTACCCATAACTCCTCTCCAAAAGCAAGCACTTCAAACAATTGTTTCAAATCCAAATCCCAAACTAAAAGAGTAATTTATTCTCCAAATCTCAATCCCAATTAGTAAATCAAGATGTTAAAACTAAGTAACCCCAAAATCATCAAATGGATACACATAAATAGATAAGATCCAGGGTTAGGTGATGTGGCTTTCTGTAGGATGCCACTTCACCTCCCTCAAATCAACATAAACAAATCCCCACACAAACTAAGGCATCATAAAGAGGTTCATGAGGAGATACCATCACCATATTTGCATAAAAGCTCCCTTTTACACATTTCAAAGTTGAATTTACAGGATCAAAATGTGAGTCCCATAATTACCTCTTTCCTCTCAAGTTTTCATGATTAAAGGCCTAAATTGACCCCTTGGTTCATAGGTTAGGTTGGGAGGGAAGTCTAAAGAGTGTGGGAAAGGTAAAAATTATCCCATAAGCTCTCAAAATTTAGCTCAAAGCCCAAATCTGAGATTGAGTTTAGGAATGGCACACAAACCAATGTCAAAGTAAAATTTCAAATAAAAGAGGTAAAAGGGATAAATCATAGTTCAATGAATCTTTTCCCTCCCAAAAGCTAGATCATCACCTTAACAATTAACCCATACAATTTAACACACTTAAGACAAGATACATAAGAAACATAAGAAACATAAGGGAAACATTAGCTCATACTCACAAATTACATAATTAAAAAGAGGTAAATTAATAACATAGAAACATAGGGTTAGAAGGGTACATTAGAACTTTAATAAGATCCCAACATCCATGATAAAATAAATAACATAACTCCAAGAAAATTTGAAAAAAACACATACCTACCCATGGTCACATGTAATGTGCTCTCCCATGGAGACCTCTCAATAATCGAAAAACAAGAAGATGAAACAAATAAAAAAATAAACACGATGGTTGTCAAGGTGTTCGTGTTGTGAACACGTGACATTCCTTCATGGTTAGCCTTCCTATTCCAACCTTGTTTGTGTGATGGTTAGCCTTCCTAATCAAAACACATATATATCATCCACCATATAATCATAATCACGCATCATGGTATCTAATTTAATTCTAAATCAAAAATTTACAATTATGCAAAATCATAATTCACATACTGATCACCTGATATCATTATGAAATCAATAAACCACAATATCAAAGTATACATGGTTTGATGATATATAAAAACATAATCGCAACTTCTATGAATCCATGATGTCAATATTTAGTAAAGTAACGCTAAATCAACATGTATTGCAACATCTACCAAAATCATCTAGGCTTCCATATAATCCAGGATAATAGTCAAATTGCAATAATAATCAATGTTGATATAGTCTATGAACATTCTAACTATAATAATATGACTATATACATGTCTCTAGGTAGCTAATGAGCATCAACAAGGTAGAAAATTGTATCGAAGAGGAGTGCGCACTATGACCCCTCCCCTTAGATTCAAATTCCTCCCAGAATTCACTAGAACAAGTGTGGAAAGTAGGCTTCTAACAAAGTGAATTCCTCCCATGTAGTTGATGTCTCATTGTACTAATCACACTGGATGTGCACCTGGTCAATATCACAGCTTCAAATGCCTAGGGTCTTGTGCTCTATGATTTACATGATCTCCATAGTCACATGTCCTTACTCCTGCACCTGTAAAGTAGTCAACTCCAAGACATGAGAAGGATTTGGAATATATCTTTAAAGAATAGAAACATGGAAAACATCATGGATGTGAGACAAGTTGGGAGGGAAGGATAAGCGGTAGGCTATGGGAACTATCTACTATAAGATCTCAAATGGACCCACAAATCTTAGAGCTAGCTTAGATTCTTTTCTATAATAGATAGGGATCTTACGAGGTCTGACTCTAAGGAACACATTTGATCCCACCTCATAACTAGTGTCAACTCTCCTTTGATATGCATACTTCTTCTTCCTATGATGTGCCTCCTACAACCTTTGTCTTATCAAGGTGACATGATACTCCATATCCTATAACAAGGCAGGCCAAAAAGATACTCTATCCTCTAACATGTACCAACTCAACAGATTCCTTCACTCTTTGCTATATAATTCCTGAAGTGGTGTCATGTCAATGGAACTCTTAAACTTGTAATAAAACTCTATTAGATATAGATACTCCTCCCAACGTGACTGTTCATCCATAACATACATGTGAAGCATATTCTCACGTATTTGGTTCACCCGCTCAGTATGACCTTTTGTATTAGCATGATAAGTTGTGATGAAATTGATCTTCGTCCCAAGAAAAAAATGCATGGTCGTCCAAAAATGTGATGGGTAAAAAGGGTGGTAGTCATAAATGATCTTCTTTGGAATCCCATGAATTATGACTATCTTATCCAAATATACTTGAGCAACTGTACTGGCTATATAAGTGGTATTCAAAAGAGAAAAATGAGCCACTTTCATCAATCTATCCACCATCACCATGATGGCGTCGTGGTGATATCTCAATGTAGGTATCCCCACTATGAAATCCATGGAAAGGGTGTCCCATTTACACTCTGGTATAACATGATCATAAAGAAGGACATTTGGATGATAATGCTCTACCTTCACCCTCTAACACTCTAGACATTGAGATATGAATAAGTTTATATCCCTCTGAACACCACTCCAATAGAATAAGTGCCTCAGTAAAGTGTGCATATTCTTCACCCCTTAATGGGCTACATAAGGTACACAGTGAGCCTTTGCTAGGATATGTTGTCTCAATCATTTTTCTCTAGGTATATAAATCTGACCTCTGTGTCGAATAAGCCCATTTGACTCCAATGATATCCTTGTTATCTCCACATGTCCCACCGGGCATACGAAAAAAAATTAATCTCTCAGAAGTGCACCCTGGTCGAGGGATAACATTAGGGGTTCTAAACTTTCTTTATTCCCTCACTTCTGTAGATATAATAGAAACACTTCAGGTATGTGAGTATAACTATTATTTAGGCGAGTCTTCGGGATTACAAGGCCAGTTCCTTATTAATGTATCATAAACTAATTTTTGGGTTTTTTGGAGTTTTAAGTGTAGAAAGATAGTTGTAACTGAATTGAAAAAATGGGCTGATACCCCAAAAGTATCGATAGCTTTGACTTAATGCATGTACATGAAACTAGAAGAAAAATAGTATAGAAGAAAACCATCATTGCCTTGGGTTTTATTCCGTTCTTCATTGCTCCAGTTTGATCTCCTTCATCTTCATTTTCTCCATCCTCCAATAGCTACAGTGTACTTGAAAGACTAAAGAGAAAAGATATCATCTTTTGAGCTCAAGGTTTAGTCTATACTCATCTGCTATCTAGCTTCAGATAAATGGATTATGTGAGATCAGAAAGCATAAGGTACATCAATGTAACAAATTCATATTTGAAAAGTACTATCTGGAAGAAGCACATATGATTCCCAAAATCATGACAGTGTAGAGAAAGAAAAGAAAAGAAATTCACTATGGAATATAAGAGAGGCCAAAAATCCTATTGTTTTCTAACTATTTTTTCTAAATGTACATGTACAGGTAGACAGAAAAGAAAGTATTGACTATTATCATTGCATAATACTTTATGAAAATGAGTCTCTATTAATGCACACATTCCATACATGATTAAGTACACTCATAGTCTCAGCTCAGATTGAAGGAAGGAAATTCATGAAAGGTTAAAGAAATTACATGTCTTTAAGGTCAAACAAACATTGAATGCTAGAGAAACAAAATCCTCAAAAGTCATAAAAGCATTCATGTAAAATACAAAGCCACCAAAGATAGTTTTAATAATGAAACAACAACATGAATGACAAAAATTGAAAATTTTATACTGGAACTACAGATTGAAAGGTTCTCAAAAGTATAATTAGCTCAAACATAGGTCTCAATGCATGAAGTATTTTATTATGAAATAAAAGGAACAACTACTTTGAGAGGCCTAATGTACATGTTGAAGTATGCTAATATATAGATTTCTATATATGGGTCAAAGTAACAAAATGCATAAGGTTACCAAACATGACCAAAATGATCTTAGATATCATAGTGGATGTGAATAAACAACACAAGTATAGAAACAAATCAAAGATGCTATAACAAAATTTCAAGGTCATGGAAATAAGACAATCAAGAAATGTAAGGTTACAACTTAGTTCAAGAATTAGAGTCTGCAATATTAAATTCAAAGTTGAATAAATACTTGAAATATCATCAAACAATGAGGTACATAAATCAAATACCTTTACTTTACTACAAGCAAAAATATTTACTATTGTAGTCAAAACAAAACATCAACTATTTCAAATTGACAAGATATTTTAATAATTATAGCAATTTCCAAGGTTTGTATTTCATTAAAAGGTACAACCATGGAAAATATTGTCATAATCATTCAACAATATAAATTTTGGTGAAAATTCAAGGATAAATTACTACAGTAAAAGATACAAGCCACAAAGATAGAAAAGTGAACAACATTATACAATGATACAACAAAAAATCAAACAATAATGTCCATAAGAGAGACATAAGTCAAATATTTGAAGAAATGGTACAAAAATGAAGTGAATAACTCATGCAAAAAGCCTCAAAGAGTTCTCAAAAACCAAAAAATAGAATGTGGAATTTTTTAAACACCCAAATAGGTTTTCATCTATTTTTCGAGTAAAGGAAGAAATAAAATCCTTTGTATTTTTTCAGCCATTTCATTTTCCAATATTTTTGTAAAATTTTCAAGAAGAAATAAATCCACTTTATAAGTTTCAGATAAATTGTAGAAAACCCACGAAAGCCCGAAGAATAGAGTTGAATTTGCGAACACCCAGAACTAGTTTAAGCTCTAGAGTATCATCACAAAGCAAATAAAAAAATGATAAAGAATAACAAGATTTTATCATCAAACCAATATACAGAACTGAGAAGCTCAAACAAGCTCCAAATGGAGACATCATTTAAGAAAACAAGAATTTCACCTTACCTTCTTCAATAATGACCAATATTTGTAGAGGGGGTAGAAGCAATAAGCTTGAAATCACAAAAAAAATTTAAAAAATGATAATGGAGAGAAAAAAAATTATGGAGCTCATTAAGATTGAAAAATAGTAGAAAATATGTAATTATTAAAGTCCACAGAGCTTAACAAGATTTTAAAACGTGAGAAATTGAGCTTGAGAGAGAAAACTCATGGTAGCGAGAAAGAATTTTTCCAGGGTGTCGCCATATTTTTCCAAAAATTAAAATGACAAATGAATAGGGTTTCTATTGTTTTAGCTCGATCAGCTTAACCATCCACAAACCCAACTCAACCTTGGTAAATAATCAATGTCTCAGATCATGCTGGTAAAAGATCAGATGATGTAAAATCATAACTCCAATCAACCAACCTATCAACCTAAATCAAAGCATTGACGGCTTAGATTGCAACAATACAAGATCAACAAATTAGATCAAGTCATTAATTTCAATGTGATTCAGGTCACCATGAAAAAGCATCGACGATGAAGATCAAGTAAGTACATAGATCAACGACTACAATAAGAATGGCCTTTTCAATGTATTACTCATTTAGAGTTAACTTTGATGGCTTCGATCAAATAGGTATAGAGATCGATGGCGGGGATGAAGTCTCAACTTCTATGTGAACCAATAGGGTTAGTCACAATGCACTGACAATATAAATAAGGGTTGAGTCAATGTGGCAGGGGGTTAACCCCGATGATTTGAGATTATTTTCTTTGACCTTCTAAGGTCCAAAACCATGATACCAAAGAATATTCAAATACCAAAAACCTTATAATATATTTGATCAAATAAAAAAATAACTGGAAGTTATCATATGTGCAATGATTAATTTAAAAAAGGGGTCAAACAATGTGTCATATGTTATAGACAATGATGGGCTATTTGAAATAAAAGTTCTTACCTTAAACTTTACAAATTTTAACTTAAAATTTGCAAGGTAACCTCATACTATGCAACAAAAGACTTTATATGGCATGTGTATATGGAAAAGTGGTCCCTAGAGGTTAGGTTGAAAATATTATAAGTATGAAGACAAAGGTAATTATTTTTACTTGCATAGAGGTCAAGTTTTTCATATCATCAATACAAGACAAAATTGTTAAGAGGATAGAGATGCCCTTGTAAGTGGGTAAATATACAAGTCGCATCAAATGTTTAGTATGATAATTTGATAATCACCTACAATAAAATAAATAGTTGAATGCACATTGGAGAAGGCTTGAATATCAAGCAAGGGTTAAAATTAGCTAAAATATTCACCCAAAATTATTGTATTTGAATTAAATAAGTCAACTACACTTTGAATAAGTGTAATTTTGTAAATAAAGATATTAATGCCTCATTGTAATCAACATGTCTATTTTTATTCCTTTATTTATTCATGATAAAGGGGTAAAATTTTCATGCTTGGACGACTACAAAATTCAGCGTCGAACCAAAGCATGGACCACTACTACAAGTTCAAGGTCATGAATTTGCTAATTGAGATCATAATCCTTGCATTTGCAAGACTCAAATTCTACAACTCAGCCATCCTGCATCAATACTCCTATCCTTTCCAATGAAGCATCTGTACACACAAATAAGTCCTTCTATGGCTCTGACACTTCTAGGATAGGTGATGTACTAAGGCATTCCTTCATATTCCTAAAGGCCTTCTCATAACTATATGACTAAACAAACTTCTTCCCTTTCCACTGTAGGGAAGTGATGGGATGAGAAATATGTGATAAATCCTACACAAACCTCTTGTAATAACCTACTAATCCCATGAATATGGGTACCTCGGTCACATTGGTCGGCAACGGCCAATAAATGATAGCTCTATAATCTTGGAAGGATCAAGTGCAATACCTTCCCAAGAAATTATATGACCCAAATACCGAACCTTTGAGTGAAATAATACACACTTATTGAGGTTCCCATTAATATGTCGCTCTCAAAGACACTCCAGAACCTATCTAAGGTGTTCCTCGTGCTCCTCATGTGTGAGTGAAAAAATCAATATGTCATCCAGGAGGTATGAGAATGAAGTAGTATAAAACTATCTTCAATACCCCATTAATCAAACTCATGAATATTATGGGGTCATTCATAAGACCGAATGCCAAAATTTTCAACTTGTAGTTGCCATATCTCATGCAAAAGGTTGTCCTATGAATATCAGCCTCCACAATCCTAGACTGATGATACCCTCATTTGAGATATATCTTAAAAAACATAGTAGTCCCCATCATTTGATCAAACAAATCATCAATACATGGAAGGGGCTAAAAATTCTTGATAGTTACTTTGTTCAGTTGTTAGTAATCGATACACAATTATAGGGATATTTCCTTCTTCACAAAAACTACAAATACACACTAAGGATAAACACTAGAATATATTAGGCCCTTCTCTAAAAGGCCCTCCAGCTAAATCTTAAGCTCACAAATCTCAGGAGTAGTCATCCTATATGACACAAGGGAGGTAGGTTAGGTAACTTTCTAAGAAAAACATCTGAAAAACTCTCTCAAAATCTAATGATTATCTCATGAAGGTCCACTAGACTCATCCTCTTATATGTGATTGATTCTAATAGCATATAAATAACATCCCAAAAGTGCACACCGCTCAAGATGCATAGCCGATATGGTGAGAATTTAAATAGGTCTCATAACACCAACTATCACTAAATGATCACCCAAATAATATGCAAAATATATCACATTACTATAAAAATCCATCTAGCTCTATGTGCAGATAGCCAATCTAAACCTAAAATAACTCCATAAGAACCCAAAGGAAGGATGTGAAGATATAAGGTCCCAACTATGACCCTACCTAACTACCACTAGTGTACAATGCTCTATGAAGGATGGAGAAATGAAGGAAAGAAAAGAGCCTAAATCAAACAAGATAGAGGTATAAATACCACGGATGCAACATAAAGTCTCTGTCACCATTCCGTACTGATATTCCTGGTGGTTCTCAACCACCACATAAATCCTATGGCTCTCTTCCATGTCACTAACTATCAACTTTGAAATGGGGCCCCTACCCTTGTTACCAGGGTTCTGTGAGCAATCTGCCAAGTGATGCCCTGACACACCACATCCAAAACAACTATCTGGTTCTCTCAAATCAAAATAAATCCCTCCTCGTTCCCTAGGGGTTTGTGTTGTAGATCTCGATGATCCTGCTACGGAATGTTATGGTCATTGTGGATGAGCTCTAACTAACTAGGCTCTGGGTAGAGCCTGTGTCCTAGTGGGTCCCCTAGCTCGAAGCTTCATACTATGCCCTCTCTAAACATCATATCTCTATGCATTCGTTAAAGGTTGGTGGGCCTGCTACTATTGTAGTGGTATCCTGAAAGAAGACTATGTGGATCCATTTCTGCCATGAGGGGGAGGGGTCGGACCCTTAATTTGATTTTTGTGTAACTACTAGATATGACTCCTCACCCTGTCTCATACCTGCTACATCATCCCCTTTTTCTCCTTTGTTATATAGGCCTTCTCAATGACCTCTGATAAAGTTTGTGGAAAATTAATTTGTACAGCCCCTCCCAAATCTAAGTTCAGGCCCCTGATGAACCTGTGCACTCTAACCTACTCATCCTACATGTAATCCATATACTGAAGTAGGTCAAAGAATCTTCTTTCATACTCTACCACTATCATGCTCGCCTATCACAAATTATGGAACTCATCAATTTGCTTTTGGATAAACCTCCTGCAAAATTACATGCTCCAAAATCACTCCTCAAAGAGCTCCCATGTCACAGACACTGAATCTAGGAGGAGATTCTACTCCCCCATCCTCAACCAAATTCCTACCCCATTTCTCAATAGATGGATAGAAAAGGGAGCCTTCATGTTGCTAGAGCATGGACATAGCTTGAAAAATCTGGTAAAAGTAACCAACCACACCTCCACTTGAAACCCTCTACATCACTGGAAAAGTGAGGTGGATTAAGCGTCAGGATCTTCTGAATGTGATTGTACACTATCTTTTTCTTGCCCTTGGTTCTCTCCTAATGGTTGTCCCTCTGTCTAGGCATCCTAGATCGCTCTCTATGTCTTGTGGCCTTATCTCCTAGTGTTGAATCTTGTCTATCCAGCTCGACGTGATAATTATCAACCCTATGATCCTCACTGAGTCATATAGAGCCACGAGCATCCTATGACAGCTTGTTATCATGCCGACTAGGTTGTCCTCAAAGTGAACCTCTGCGTATAGCATCATTGACCTCCTATAAGGTCTGTGAAATCTAAGACAATATGACAGTGAATGTCTGTTCTGGGGGTGGTCCATCTAACTCCACTAGAAATAACCCAAGGTCTAGTTTGTGCCTCTATAATAGACCAAAATGTGAGTTATTCCATTATCCTAGATATGTTTCAGTTTACGAAGTTTTCTATGTTTTAAAATTTTCTAACAATTTTAAGTGTTCTACATTTAGGTTGCAGTAGGTTTTCTAGTTATGTTCCCATGTTTTCCTAGGGTCCAAATTTTGAACCCATGGCTTTGATACCAAAGTGTGACAATTGAAAACATCCACGTCAAACCATGCCAAAACGACATTACTCACCTAGAAAATTTTGACAATTTTTGTCTTTAAATAGTTAAAACACATTAATCCAATTTTAGATACATTAATTCTGGTTGATAAAAGCTTATTCATTAATCCACTATATCTCATTCTGAAATAATTTAATTCATTTAAATGAGATTTATTATTTTATTAATTTATCCCATTCTGTTGAATAATCCCAAAAACTAATTTTTGTTAATTAATTATTTAATCCTTAATTAATTTCGTTTAATTGCCCACCTCAAGTTAATAATAATATTAAATCAAACTTCTAGAAATTATTACGAAACCTTAACTAATTAAATTTATTCGAACTAAGGTTCATTTAGATTAACTTTAATAAATTCCCTAGAAGAAAATAATCCCATGCCACCCTCTTTAATTAATTAACCACTAACAATTGACCCTTTTATCAAATAACTTCCCATTTAATAAACTATAACAGACCATGCATGAATTTAAAATTAAAAAGGCTTTTAATATATTATTCCTTATTTATTTAGTTTTCCCCATGCCCGACAACAAAATTCCTAGGGCTTTATTAAATTAATTCACCTAGACTATATTAGAATTATTCATCTGTCACTTAAATGGACGAGCATTAAATCACAGCTATAGGATGGATTTAATCCTCACCCATAGATTTTAAATTTCCTCATTTTCCCCTAAGTTTCTTTATGATCTCTTTATCTTTCTTTCTAACCCTCATGTGCTTCCATCTTCATAGATAAAGCTACAGAGGAGGCAAGTATGGAGGTAAGGGGATTTGAATTGAAACTATGTTCATGTGGATGATACAAGGATGGCAATGGGAGGATTTTCTCCCTTTTCTTTCACTATTTCAATTTTATAGATCTCCCAAGGTTTGCATAGCTTTATTTACAAGTTCCATTATTGTTTAAACAATTTCTTCCTCTTCTCAAATCAGATACTGAGATACATTTGTATATAATCTTATTTATATTTTTTGTATAAAATGTAGAGATTTATATCTATATATACAGAAACGTGTGTGTGTGTACACACACACACAAATATATTTATCTAGTTATAATTTTATTTTTTCTATTGTAAAGTTTTCTAAGCCTAAATTCAGGATGCGCGCATTCTTTTTATAAAGCGGCTTGATTGTTGTTAGAAGTATTTTTATTTGTTTGTGGTGTGGGCGGCATGGCCAACCCACCCCCCTTTTATAAGGGTGGGGTAGGTTGGCCGTACTTCACACCCCTGGTTATATATATTGGGGTAAGCGGCATGGTTGACCCACCACCTTTTATAAAGAGTGGGGTGGGTCAGCAATGTCGCCCACCCCTCAATCCATTTTTTTTATAATAAGTTTTTGAAAAACAAAATTTTGATTATTTTTCACATTATATACACACACACACACACACAAGTATAGGTGAGTCCTCTTTCTGCAGTGCTTAACATTTGATCAATATAACTAAATTTGCTTATAGGGAGTTTTATAAATTTATATATACAGATATATTTATATATATATGTGTGTGTGTGTGTGTGTGTGTGTGTGTGTGTGTGTGTGTGTGTGTGTAAAAATTTTATACTTATAAATTTAATCACGGTTTTCCCACTAATAGATTTGTATAGGAAGGCATATTTAAATATAAAGAGCATTAACATTTCCATATTTACATTTTCACAGAGATTTCTAGATTGTAATCAAGGTGCAAACATGCACATGGACTTATATAATTTCATATAGAAGAGTGTAGAAAATAAAAGACAATCCTTTGAACTTAACATGAATAATGAAAAGAAACAATAATTATAAAGGTTTAATAGAGATATATTATTATCCCTTCAAATGGTTTACTTGATTTTCCAACTGAGTACAAATTACAATTTCCAATATTTTACAGAGTTTCAAATAATTTCAAAATTGCCTAATAAGGAAGATTTTACAATGAGTTTCTACATAATTTCATAATTCCATTTCATTCCAATGTTTTACAGATTTTCTAAAAAATTCTAGAGTTTCCTTATAGGCATATTTTACAAGAGTTAAACAGAAATATAGATTTTATAATAAAACAAATTTTACAATAATTTTCCCAACGATTTTAGCCTTATAGAATATACAAATTCTACAATAATTAAAAAGTACACTCCTTCAAGTACATACAAACTTAAAATAATTAAAATGCAATACTGATACAAACCCTCTACCAAAATGGTGAAGACAAGATGTTAAAATTTCCCAAAACTCTCCTGCAACTCCCTTTTAAAACCTGTAACTTCTTCACTCTAACTCCAACACACAAACAAGGGAGGGAGCAAGGAAACACTCCCTTACAAGAAAAATTCCAATGAAGGGTTGAAGCTAACCCCCTCATTGGCCCCCGAGCTCCAACCATGAGATAGTGTAGGATATTCAAAACCATGACAACAAGAAAAAGGATTCCACATTACAAACATACACTCACAAACAATTTGCTGCACCACATGAACAAACAAATAAAACTTGCAACTTTTCAATTAATCACAAAGACTCAATCTAGAGCGAGAGGAGAAGGAATAATGGTTGCCACTTCCTTACACCTTCTAAGTGGGTTAAGGGTCCACTGAATAACCTCTAATGTGTACATCAAAAACACACTAAAAAATCCCTTATCTCTCCATGATTCAAATATGCAAAACGTAGCAAAATTTAAAATTTTCTCTCCCCATAGGTGGAGCACCATACCCACACTCCCTCCTCAACTAAAACCTCTTATCCTCCCTTTTATCTCCTCAATGGCTGCACATTCCCTTCTCCCCACACCTCTCTTAAGGGAAAAATACCCAACCCAACAATCAAACACAAACATGAATTCAAAATTGAAAAACATACAACAAGAAAAAAGAAGTCACATGAGTTAAGCTCCTACCTTGCCATTTGTGGCACTTTCTTCCTTCAAGCTATCCAATTCAAATCTTCTTGACAAGAAAGAACTCCCAATAATTATTTCCAATCCAAATAAAAAAAACATAGAGCAATTTCTTCTTCCAAATCTCAATCCCAATTAGTAAAGAAAGATGATAAATGTAAGTAACCCAGAAATCATCAAAGGGATGCACATAAATAGACAAGATGAAGGGAGTGATGATGTGCATCCATGTAGGATGCCACTTCACCTCCCTCAAATCCACATCAAAAACTCCCCACACAAACTAAGGCATCATAAAGAGGTGGGTTAGGAGATACCATCACCCAATTTGCACACAAGCTCCCTTTTGAAATTTCAAATTTGGATTTTAATGATCAAAATGTTAGGGAAATAATTACCTCTTTCCTCTCAAATGTTCATGATTAAAGGCCTAAATTGACCCCTTGGGTCATATGTTAGTTTGGGAGGGAAGTCAAAATAGTGTGGGACAAGTAAAACTTGTCCCACAAGCTATCAAAATTGGGCTCAAATGCCAAATCCGAGATTGGGTTTAGGAATGTCACACAAAACAAAGCCAAATTAAAATTTCAAATAAAAGAGGTAAAAGGGATAAATCATATTCCAAGAAATATTTTCCCTCCAAAAATCCAATTCATCACATTAACCATTAACACTTACAATTTAACATTATTAAGCCAAGATACATAACCAACATAAAAAACATAAGGGAAACAGCAACTCATACTCACAAATTACATAATTAAAAATGGGCACATTAAAAACATAGAAACATAGGGCTACATGGATACATTAGTACTTTAATAAGATCACAACATCCATTATAACATAAATAACATAACCACAAGATAATTAAAATAAAACAAACACATACCTACCCATGGTCACACGTAAGGTGCTCCCCATGGAGACCTCAAAACAATCAACAAACATGAAGATGAAAAAAACATAAGCACAAACACGACATCTACCAATGTGACTATGTTGTGAACACATGACATTCCTTCATGGTTGGCCATCCTAGTCCCACCTTGTTTGTGTGAGTTTAATTCCTGCAGCCACAAATAATACCACCTTCATCCTCAAGGCCATATCGATACGTCAAGGAGATCAAAAGAAATATAAATCATCCTTCATATAATCATCGTCATGCATCATGGCGTGTAATGTAATTCTAAATCAAACATACTGATCACCTGATATCATTAAGAAATCATTGAAACATAATATTAATGTATACATGGTTAGACGATGGATCAAAACATAATCACAAATGCTATGAATCCATGATGTAAGTATATATTAAAGTAACACTAAATCAACATGTACTACAACATCTAAAAAAATTAGATAGAAATCCATATTTCCCATGATAAGAGTCAAATCATAATTATAATTTGTCCATATAGTCTATCAATATGCTAACAAGAATACTTCAGCTATATCCATGTATCTAGGAAGCTAATGAGCATCAACGAGGTAGAAAATGGATTCAAAGAGGAGTGGGAACTACACCTCATTTGTCATAATGTTGGAATTACACTTAAGCATTGAACTACATCTTAGACCCAATGTAGTTCTATTTTTATGTGTGTTGAATCGTGGTCTAGGTGGCTCATTTGCGTTTCACACTTGATAGTGAGAAAGTAATCTAGATGTAGAGAAATGTAATCTATGTTTGCAATGAATATAATGAACTCACCTCTTATGAAGTTTATGCAGAAGAATCATACCTTATTTCCCTTATGATGGAACAAGATGGATGAAATAGAGCTTTTAAATGCTTGATGGATGCAACCTTAGGTGGTGATAGCTAATGCTTAGTGTTTGGTCTTGTATCTTAATCACATAACTCTATATTTATATGATTCCCTTGCTTGAATGTCATAATGAACCCCGAAAAGGCAAACTCCAAAAAATATAAGATGTTGAAACAACTAGAAAGGACCCAAAAAATGTGAATAAAATATGTTGAGGTCAGGGGTGCCTAGAGGGGATGATGGCACATGGTGTTAGTGTATAGGATGATAAATGTTGAAGTATAAAGAGGGAAAATGAACAAGTAAAGGTGTAAGACCAAGAGAAGTAACAAAAAATAAATAAAGGTGGCCAATGTCATGGGTTAATTATTACTTTTCCTACCAATGAATCATACAAATATTAGTATGTAACTAGGACTAGATTATTACCCAAAGTGCGTGATTTTATGTCTACATTTTCCCGCACTTTATGTCGATGAGTGGAAATCTCAGTAACATAATGTGGATAGAGATGTGTACCTAATAACCATGTATATTGATGACTAAAGCTTGTCGAGGGACTAGACAAAGCATGGAGTGATAAATTTATGAAGTGTGGATGATAAGGAGGATAAAGTGGAAAAAGTGGTGATGAAAATGAACCTGTGGAAGAAATGCACATGTAGATGTCTCGATGTGGTCTTTTTTTTATGTCTGGTTTTTTGTTAATAAAAATGATATTGACTATTTCTTCCCATATGGAAATACCTACAAAATAAAAGAATGATCATGTAGTAAAATATGCATGTATATCTCTAAAAATTATGTAAAGAAGTATGTAAAAAATGCTGAAAAATGTAAAAAAGGAACACATGAACCTAATATGTGATGAGAAAAAGGGCGTAGAAAGGATCCTGAAGATGTAGTAGAAGACAATGTTTTCTAGGAGATGTCTCACCAATTGTGTCGGAAATTTTTTTTTTAGGAAATCTCACTCCATGTAATGGAATAATAGTAGAGAGAAAATTCTTGTGTCATCCTCCAATATTTTACTATTTTCCACAATGTAGGACACCACTGCAGATGGTGTGCAAAATTAGTAAAATTTATAAGGATTGTGTGTCTGTAAAACCCATTATATGGAGTTATTTAGATTGTGTTAAACTACTAATCGATGTGTAATTACCCCCTTGTTATAGGTAACTAAGAAATACATCACTATGCTAAGGACCCAAGTTTGATCCTCATCCCTATCTGAAACTGAAAAATTATGGTGTACCAGTACTATGATGTATTGTTTATAATGTTGTATGGAGTGACTTATTCATCTAAATAATTCCCCACCTCATTTGGGGTGCATATGACATCGTTGGAGTATGCAGCCCAAAATAGGACTGACCACTATTTTGAAAGTGTACCATACAAGGGGAAAAGAATGTGTTTGGTAAAAACCAAGGAACAAACAAGCAAAGTGTCAAGAGACAATTGTTAGTACAAGAAAAGATAAACATGCATGTAGAAGATAACATGTAAGCTGCCTAGACAATGTGTAAACTAAGACGCAAGTAAACACATAAGAATTCAATGTAGACTACAAAAAGTGGGTTGCAAACATGGGACATCACTCAAGATTGCAAGACAATCAAGGCCAAAGTGGCCGTAAGTAAACAAGTGTCTACACAAAACAAAGGGAAAAACCTGCAAACAAGAGCATATAAAGAGCAAGCAATGAAAACAAATGTAACTAACAACCATGGAAGAAAATAGCCTTGCATAAAAAATGTTCCACATGAACCACCCGTTAGCATGTTAGAAAGATAAAAATTATATCAAAGCATGTATAATATG
Source organism: Taxus chinensis (assembly GCA_019776745.2). Taxonomy (NCBI): domain Eukaryota; kingdom Viridiplantae; phylum Streptophyta; class Pinopsida; order Cupressales; family Taxaceae; genus Taxus; species Taxus chinensis. Next base: position 126,776,720 of record CM034152.1, read on the forward strand.
ATAAATTAGTTTGATATGAAAGAAAAATTAAAAAATAACACATGTAATGTAAGAAATTAGATGCCCCCAAGAGCCTCTTTGGGACTAGTAATAGGTATTGTGCCAAGCATGCATGCTACGTCAAATAGAATTCTATAATATGTGATCATAACTCAAAAGAAACTAAATGCTCATGTGTGTATGATAAAGATAATGAAAAACAAGATATCTATCTAGCATGTGTAATAATATGTGCATGTAATAGGTAAATGTAAGCAAGACTAAGTGTGATAAGGATATGCAGTATGGTGATGATGAGATGTAATGGAATGTAGTTTGAATGATAGGAGCATCATGCCCCCCAAGTGGATGTGTATGTATCCAATGCGGTTCATTTATTTATGTCCCCTTAGCAGTCAATATTGAACCATAAGTTAGAGTGTGTGCATTGGGAAATAGTTTGAATGTATGTACTAAACAAATATGGTTGTTAAAGTGCATATTGTAGAGTGTAAGTGTGTGAATGAATGAGTGAGGAGATTAAACATGTGAGTGTGATGAGGTCCATTTGATATGCATACCCTCAGTATTCGAGTATGGACCACGACATTATAATGTGTCATAAGATAATGACGATACAAATGTATATTGTGTGTAAAGGTCTAGATGTGATGTAATGAGAGTATAAGATGTGTAGCAATGCTAGGGGGGAGAAATAAGTGTAATTCCCCCCAAGTGTGTGTCGATGAATGGCCTATCTGATTAAAGTAAAGGATGAAGGTCATCTACCTAATGCTTGTGGTGATAAAGGTTTGTGACGATGTTCTAAGAGTGGTGGTAGATAGATGTTGCGTAGGTGAATGAATTATATATGCATGTGACCAATGAACATATGGTGGGAACTTTTATGGAAAAAAATGTGTATGTGATGGAGACCTATGTGAAGCGGTGAGTTGAGGTGATGGGAACTTACATAGAGTAAAATGAGGTGGTGACTTATGCCTAGATTTAGGATTTATTTTAACGATGAACCTAGAATGATGTATTGGACTAGCATATGAATTATATTGTGTGTGGCATGTGAGAACAATAGAACTAGGAATGGATTGTTTTTTACGATCAATAGGCCGTGCGGCACAAAATGGACTAGGTGAAACAACCAAAACCTTAAGCAGAGGTTACATCCATGGAATGGATGGTGGCACATCGTTAACAGAGATGGCTTGATTCTTATGAATTAAATTCAGATATAAGTGATTTATGGAGATATTATATTGAGACTTACAAATCCAATTAAGACCTAAAATCATGTCACAACCTTCGACTATTTGCACTAAAAGGTAAGGCACAAGTATGGTGAGAGGACCAATAATAACTTGAAGATGGACTACCTCGTATGAGTTATAAATTTCATATTAAATTTCATAGAGTGGAAAGTACATCGTAACAAGAAGTGGAATAGAGCATGCGCTAATAGGCCATGATGAATCAACTTTGGTGTTATTGATAGGGATGAATCCAAGAGAAGCGGTAATGTGGAAGTGATCAAAATAAAATGTAGCATGATAATCATGATCAATGAAAGAAATGATTAGCAGATAAATTTCAGCATGAGAAATTAAGAAATAAAGAGCCCTCGACGTAGGAGGAGGCAATGTGTGATTTGGATGGTTAGTTGATTAATCAACCACATTCTTTTCATGTTTTGGAAAAAAATTATTAAATGTTTTTAGGGTATGAATTTCATTTACTGGTGTAGTTGGAATAGCCTTTAGAATCTCAAGTTTGTTTTAATTGATAAGATCTTTGATGATATTCCAATGTTTGAAGCACATATTTGTAGAATTTCCAACACATTGATGACAGTTTCATCAAATATTCTTGTTGACAATTTTTGCACTTGTGCAAAAATGGCCAACTCGAAACTTTGTTACGATGGATAACATTGGTTAAGTATACCTAAGCTATGAGAGATTATATTAGATTATGTCATTACTATTGATTTCTTTAAAAGATTACATGAAATAGACAACTATGTGTGTTGTTACAAAATGTAATAGATCACATAGTCTGTAATTTAATGACCATCCTCAGCAAAAGGACAAAAGCCCTAAAGAATAGTTGTGTTGTCTTAATGAGGACATCCAATTCCAGAGTAGGTGAAGTGTAAAGTTTTGGAACAACAAACATAAGTGCAGATCATAGAAAATCAGAGTTCATTACTGAATGTTGCAAGTTCTATTCAATTTTCTTTCCTTCATGATTAAGACATTCAATTATGTTACTGAGTTGTTTAGTTCATTATACAATCCATACAGAAAGTAGAAATGCAGAAAAAGATATACAACTCGTTTACAAAATTCGATGCTTTATTCACAAGGAGGGACAAATGTTTCCCACACAAAATTTGGGATGTAACTGAAAAGTAAAATACAACTACTGAAAAGAAAGATACACATGCATGAAAGAGAATGCAAAGGAGTATGAGTGAACCCATCATTTCCTTGGGGTTTCTGTTCTTCGATTGAAGCATCTTCATATCCATCTTTGGTATCTCCTTCATCTTCATTATGGAATCCATTGTACCTAAAAAAAAAGAAAAGAATTGACTTTCAGTTATGAGCTCCGGGATCAAACCATATTCCTACACTATCCTACTTCATGCATATGAATCTTCCCCTAAATAGGAGACATATTCTACTTGAAGGACAAATTGCATGCATGATTTATTCATTCAGAAAGAAGAAAGTGAAAAGAGAGAAGAAAACATAGACATAAGAGAGGACAAAAAGCATAATAATTTTCTAACTATTTTCCTAAGTGTGCAGGTACATGTTGCAGCCAAAAGGAAAATAGACAAGTCATAAGTGCATGCAATAAAAGGAAGAATGTAACTAAAATTTCTAACAATAGTTTTGTAATGGAAGAGGTTATAGTAAAAAAGAGAGAGTGGAAGATATAAACACTTCTTATAAGTTGCAACAGGATGAGAGAGAAGATTCTGGGAAAAATTTAACAGGGCTTCACCTTGTAAAATCGATATTTACAACTTTTCCAGCATGCATCAAAGTTATAACAAAAGTAAATAGAGCATATAAATGTAAAATATAGAGGGAATTATAATTTCATTCATAAAATTAAAGTATTTCAAAAAAATTATTATAAGCTAACTAGCTGAAGAGAGATGAAGTTACAAGATAAATCTGCAAGTACAGTTTTCAAATTTATCAGGTATCAACTACACAGAATGCTATAGTATAACTTCAGTGATCAAAATAAATGCAATATTTACAGTTTTACAAAAGTTATGTCACATTCAAGGCATTCAAGGAGCTACAAGATATTAGATATACTCCAAACAAAAAAAACTGAAGCTGTAATAATTCAGTTTTAAGCTCAAGGTGGTGAAACACAAAATCCCTTAAGCTTCAGCCAAGTATAGATATCAAGTCTTAGTATGCAAAAACCTTTTTATAGAGCTCTCAGGTTTAAGACACATGTACAAGTAAGTATGCAGATGCCAAGTTCCCAGCAAACATCAAAAGAACAAATAGTGTAATGATAAAAATGGATACCTAGATAGCAATGTTCAGTCAGAAGTTAAGGGCTCAGAAGGCCGAGACATGCAAAGGAATCAAAATTACAAACTACAATAGCAATTTCCAATCAAGAATAGTTACAAGAATGATAAAAAAAGTAATTCAAAGAAAAGGCTACTTAAATTCTAGCCTTTACCAGGCCCACAGGTAAAATAAATCCTCAAAGAAAGTACAGATCTTAACTAATAAACAAAGACACATTATTGCAGAGCTAGAATCAGAGAAAGAAATGATACTTACTAGTTTTAAAAAACTGCGAAGACTAGAAAAAGAACTCAAAAAGAGTAGGTTTAACTCGAGGATGATGAAGGATGTGTAGTAGCTTTTCAAATAAGTGCTATAGAAAACAATATCAATTTTGAGATCAAAGTGGTGAACACCAAGTACAATTAAAACTCAGGGATCGGAAAACTTACCTAGCTCATCAAACAGTGATACTAGACCAACATAATAAAGCTCCATGAGAAATAATCATGAAGACCAATAGATCATAGAAATCTAGACACAAAACGTCACACAAAGATCCCTAAATCACAAAATGACCAAGTTTCGGAACTCACAGTGGAAATCGAAGGAGGAAACCCCTTACCAGCTTACACATAAAGCTCAAAGAAAGCAAAACAAATGGATATAGACCCAAATGAGAAATGAAATAATGAGTTCAAAGTATAGGATGAACTAGAAAATGACCAAAGTATTGCAAGTAATCCTTCAAATGAGACAACTGTGATACAAAGCAAACTCCATAATCTCATACACTAATTATTGTAGAGAACTCACAATTCAGAAGAAGGATACCGAGTGATGGCTTAATACAAATCTTCACAAATCAAAAAGCCGAGGTCATCGATGCAAAAATAGATAGTGAGATATCACACAAAGATTCAAAGACCGTAAGGCAAACAGAGCCGAGCTTCAGAAAATAACAATGGCATCCAAGAAAAATTTTGGCAGGGGTTCACCGCTCTCTGCGAGCAAGCCAAAACATGATAAAAAAGAAAGGGTTCAAGCATTTTAACTCGTTCACCTCAGCTGAGTTCAACCTAACTCAACCAGATTTAGTAATTGACAACCATAGATCAAAAGTACAAAGATCAAAGGCTGAGGATTAAGATCAGAAATCAAAATAGGTAATTGCGGTTAGTTCTCACCGACCATATTTAATACAGGTCAAAAGCAATCAACCGCAGCTCAGAGACCAATAGACACCATGAAAAGTAAAGATATCGAGGATCATCCATTCACGAAAGTTTGAATGCAAACCAAAGGAGTCAGAGAAACCCTAACCGTAGTTAGGTCAACATTAATCAAGATCCACTGACAATATTTCTAAATGGGTGAGTCACCGTGGGGAAGGGGCCAACCCACGTGTCAACAATTTAAATAATTTTAAAAGAATTTCAAAGTCTAAACTATATACCATTTAAACATGTAAATCCGACTATGTAATTGCCATGTAATATTAATCAAAGAGGTCCAAAGGATCAAGCACTAATTATTTTCAAACCATGGTCTATGAGCACCATATGTGTTATAAAAGGTGGTCCCATCATCTTACATCAAGAACCATGGTAATATGCTATGTCCACAAGGTGGCAAAACTCAAAGAGAGACAAATCCATATATTAAAGTGTGGTCCCCACAAGGAACTAGCATAGTACACAGGAGTATTTTTTGCATGCCTCTACAACAGGACATAATAGAGAAAGTGACAGTGTTGCATAATCAATGGAGAGAGACTTGCCTAGCAAGCAATCTTATTTCAAGGAAATTATTCACCCTTGCCTTATTAAAAATAGAATAGTCAACTTCGGTTTGACTTCATTGTAAACAAGGCTACTAATTCCTATTTGTAACTGCATGCTCTTGTTTGTATTATTTTATCCTCTTATTTATTATTAAATAAAGGATAAAATTAGGATGCATGGGCGAGTACAAGCCTTAGGATATTTCTAGGAAGGGTGGGAAAAGTTTATTTTGCCATATATTGTGTGCCTTTGTAAAGCACAAGGGGATTCTCATTGGAGAACTTTTGGATATATGAGTAATTAAGCAAATTTTTCAAGTTTTTCCCTCTGAGTGTGAAGTATTTTCTACCTTCCCAAGTTATTTTGCAGTCTTGTGTATGTTACATTAATCTTCAGAATGTAAATCCCCTGATCAACCACCTTACCCTACTACAAATTTTAGTCCTTTCTGCCTAATTTTTAATGTGCATGTTAACTTATTAGTACTATTGTGATCCTCCCTCAATACAATCAAGTGTTTTTCCATTAGATATTATGGAGAAAAACTATCGGTTCGTGCATCAAGAATCCTTCACAAATCAGTTATACATATACTCAGTCAAATCCCTCATACAAATTTGGTGTATCACCTTAGTTTTAATCATTTTTATGGTCATCTTTCTCTCAAACTCCTAGAAAATAGTTTAGGATACACCAATAAGGAACCAACCTTGATACTAGAGACTCACCTCGAAATAGGTATACCCACAAACCTAAGGTGTTTCCATTGTATCTACGAAAGAGAGAGATCATTTGTGAAAGCTTAGAAAACCTGAAACCATCTCTCTACAGGGTGCACTTTCGAGAGATAACAATTTTTGGCATGCCCGGTGGGACCATGAATTAGATATGCATGCAAGCCACAAATCTACAACAGATCTACAACAAATTAAAAGTCACTTTTAGGAGAAAATTGGAGCTAATGTATTCTAAATATTTTATGATCTTTTGGCAACTCCGTAAAGTTGATTTCAGACTAGTGTTGCAGCATGTTCAATGCCTAAAGGGACTACAAGATCATAGGTAAGAGGAATTCCTTCTGAATTTGTTTCTTTACCTTTGAATTTTGCTAGAAGGAGAAGAGTTGGTAATACTTTACCTTAAAATATACCTAGTTTTGGTAACCCTCCTCCTAATATTCCTTCACCATGTATCAATTTTTGTATTAACATCACATTATTTTAAATGGCTATTCAACCTCATAGGAATATTGTGACCTTTACTAATGGCATCCTAGTAGTTATCCCAGTTTACCATGACATTCCTAATGCTACCATGAAAATTTTACCATAATTCACGGGTGAAAATTAGGTTACACCAGCTGAACATATCGAATATGTTGCAGCACTATGTGCAGTCCATAATATCACTCATGAAGATGTGGCTTTAAGACTTTTAGCTGCATCTTTTAAAGTGCAAGCCTTGCAATGGTATAGAAACCTAGAAATTGGTAGCATAAGAACTTGGGATGACTTAGGTGAAAAATTGTTGAATAGTTCCAGGGTAATTCAGATCATTTGTCTCTCATCGAATAATTGTCTACTATTAAAAGAGCTCTAAATGAATTTATGTCCAGTTTCAATATCCACTTTTCTAGAACTTCGGAGAGAATTCTAGCAAGTGTCAAGCCTCAAGGTGATCATGCTTTCCTTTATTATCTTAGATCATTAAACAATGATATCTCAACTATGATTAAGTCAATGGGTGGAGAAACACTCCCAACAACTTATGATATTGCTATTCAAGCTGAAAATAGCCTTATTCAAGTTGGAAAATTGGCGCCAAGGCCATTAATGCCTTTTTTAGTAGAAGCCTATAACAATCATAAAGGTCACTGTCGTAGTTCCATCAGATGATGTATTCAAAGCTTTACAGACTATGGGAAATAAATTGACTTCAACCAAGAACAAATTTTCATTACTTAACAGACCCTACCAGGATCCTTATCATTCCTATCAACAAAATCAACAAAACAAGCAACCCTATCAAGAGAATCAAAATTATAGGCAGCCTTACCAACAAAGGTAGTTTGACCCAAAGGCTCCTAGTTACTCTAACACTTTAGTTCTAGTTAATATGGCTATAGAAGAGTGGTGTCAACCTTGCAATCAACCTCATTCAACTACAAGTTTCCCAAATGATTTTATGAATCTAAATCTTATTGCACAATCTCAATCTAAAACATTTTTTATGACTCAAATAGAGGGTGGGAAGTAAGAAACTCATGTTTAGAAAGCACCTGAACAAGTTTTAGTCAGTTTTAGTGAGGAGGATTTAAATGCAGTCACTACTAGGGCTCAAGGGAGGGATGGTGATAATCAGAAGCAATATAATAGGCTTATCCTGCCTACTGTCACTGACAAGATAACATCTACAACTCCAAAGTCAACTAACAACCCTGTTGCTCATCAAAAATCAGCAAGTGTCCCAGTTGATAAAAGTCATCAAAGACAGCTACAACCTGATCCAAGAATATTTTTTATACCTCAGATATCCATGGCAGCTGAAGTAAAATTAGTTTTTGCTAAGGCCTACTCTAAAATAGTTGATTATGTCTCTAAGATAGTTGCTTCTCTTAACATTGTTGATGTAATGAAAAAGCATAATGTTAACATCTCAATGTGGGACGCTCTAAGTATTTCTGGACAACAAGATTTACTTTCTCATGAAATACCTAAGCTTCAGATTTCTTCAAATACATCAGAAAAGGAAGTTTAGAAGACATGCATGGTCCTTGGAACGTTTGAGCAAGACAGTATTAAAGAAGTTAAGGGGATGGTTTAGAAAGTTCTGAATGCTCATGACATCAAGAAACCACCACCATTTTATTTATCACTGATTATTGGTGAAAATCTAGTTCATAATTGCATGGTGGATAGTGGTGCAAGTAGCACAATTATGCCAAAAGAAATTATAGAAAAACTAGGGTTGCAGTATGAGCCTACAGAAAGGCGTGTCTTTCAGCTTGATGAAACTGCAACTAATACGGTTGGTATAATAAAAAATTTAGAAGTGACGTTACATTCTTACCCAAATTCTTCTATTCTTCAAGATGTTACTGCAGTGGATCTACCTCCATACTTTTCCTTGTGCTTATCTAGAGATTTCACAGCGAAAATAGGAGGTTATCTCTCTTCGGATTGGTCCTTATTTTTTACTACACATTATGGAACTAAGGTTACAATCAATTCAGAACCATTGGCTAGATTCCATATTGAGCCTCATTCTCCAAATGTAGTAGCTAATTACCCAGCTTTAGAGCAATCTGATTTTGATGATGTAGCTTAGGTTTCAGCATTAGATGGTGTTTCTAACATGTTTATGGATGAAAAGATAGTTGAACAGCATGCCCATGATCCTTTTAAAAAATTTGAAGAACATATTTTTGGTGTGTGTTGTATGCATGAAGAGAATACACCTGTTACATGAAAAAATTCCCCAAAAGGAAATGAAAAGAAAATAATTACTCTAAATTTATTTTCAAATGTCGATTTCTAAAGTAGAAGAAATATAAATATTAAAGACCCCTTTAAAATATATTGGGGAGTCATGTACATGGAATTACCTGTATAACATGGAGAGGAATAAAGATTTAAATGATTTCTCTAACTCCTTATAAAAAGGAGGGATTAAAATTTACAATTGTATGACCCGTTAGGGGTAAATGTAATTATTCGTAAAAGAATTGTTATGAAAGGGTGTGTTGGTTACCACACCACCCAAGGGGAATTATTTAAATCCATGATGGGGGAGAAAAATAAGGGGAGAGATTTAATTTGGTGGTGGATCAATAACTTTTATGTGGTCTAAGTGAAGGAAAGTGGTGGGCATTGGAGAGGGGCATTCTTGAAGGGTGTCCTAACTGGGCTACATTAATTATAATACAAGATGGTTCCTGGCCAGGGCAAGAATATATTTTAATTGATTTAATTCCTCCATATAATGTGGCCATATCTTGAGGTGTCAGATCTAGGTTACCACGTAGGAATTCATTGAGGAACACAGAGTCCTTCATATCCCTCTATATAGATAAGTATTTAATTTTTCAACTATTGTTTGGTAATGAATTTTTTATTTGTATTTATAAACGAAAGTTTTATATGTATATTTTGATTTGGTTAAAATAATTAAAATTCATGTGTAATAAGTATCTATTGGATGTTTTATATGGAAAAGTATATATATATTTTTAACATGAAATTATTGGTCTGGAAAAAGTCACGTCACATTTTGGTATTAGAGCAATTAATCTATAAGGCCTATGACATGGGTTAAATAATTGTATAAATAATGTAAATAAATAAATATTAAAATTGTTTGAAAGGAAAAGAGAGAGAGAATTCAATATTGAATGATTATATTTAATTACTTTATTATTATAATTTTTATTTTATTACTTTTCACATTAGACTTTAGGTTTTTGAATTTTCTCATTGCCCTTTAAAATTTTATGACAAAGGGTTAATTTGGTTAGTGAAATATTTTATTTAATACCTATAGTGTGTAATATGTGTAGTCAAGGTAAATTGTGGGGTAAAGGGATGTGTAAATAATTGAATGGTCTCCCACAGGAGACAACCCTCCTTGAGAAGAGGAATTTGAATTTTTCCTGTTAGTCTATGACATAAGGGTAATTTAAACAGGGCCATAATTTAATTGTAATATTGTTACTATTAATATTTAAACTATACGTTATGTAAGCTATGTCTATCATATGTTAAGTGGTTAATTAAAATAAAATTACTACCTAACCTAATTTTAACTTTTAAATTAAATTTTACCTATATATTTAACCTATGTCCTGGGGACCCGTGGAAAATTTTATGGGATTTTGAATTACATTAAGTATAATTTGAATAAATTATAGTAGTCGGACCACACTCATATTAATGCTTAGTATGAAATTCTAAACCTAGGACATATAAAACATTTAAAACAAAATCTAAATGTTTGAGGGACATATAATTATATTTAAATGTTCGAAAGACATAAAATTTTAATAAAAGTCTAACCTAGTTGCAACTGATTTTGTATCCCCCGTATTTAAATTCATATATCAAGCAAAAGTAAAAGTTTATTTTGAAAAAAAAAACACATAGACACACTCTCCCTAACCGCCATGTCACTTTTCTTTTAAGAAAGGAATAAAAAGTAATTAATCCAAGTAAAATAATATGCCACATTACCTTAATATACATATAACTACTTTAACTTACTTAGTATTTTTAGTATCCATGTCCATTTCAATGATGAAAAATCATTAATGTTTTTTCTTGTGAATAATTATTTTTAATTTATATGACTTATTACATTAGTATTATAATTTTTGTTTTTGACCGATCTAATGAAAGGATTAAGTAAATTTAATTTACTTAAGTTTCCCTAAGGAGACAACGCTCCTTAACAATAGGAAAATGTTTTTTTTTATTGGCTCAAGTCCTATCTATGTTCCCCGCGTATAAAATTATATATATATATATATATATATATATATATTATACTATAAATTATTTATGCTGAAATTATAAAATGTAGTCTAACCTTATAGAATAATAACTATAATATAATTTAATATGATTCGAAACTCAAAGGAAACTACTCTAATCTAATTTAATTTAATACATGTAGTCGACCCCATATTGTTTTGTTGTTTTCAAGACTGATTACTTCACTATGGATTTATTATGGCTTCTTGATTTAACATGCTAGTAGATATCATAGACATTGGACTCTTATTGATTTGATATTTATATGATGCATATGGTTTACTGGTGGACATTTGATGACGATATTTGTATAATTTTGACAGGGTTATTTATCTTTAATTATGACATGTGATATGTTTAATCATTTTGAGTAGAACTTGATAATTGGACTAATGTGATGATCATTTTGACATAAATGAAATGTGGAATAGAAATGTGCTAGAAAGTGTTAGTGTTATCGTACTTGCATAGAGGATAGTAAATCATATGTCATTTATTTTAGATTATATTGTATATTGGCATGAATGTTTTAATGCGGCCAACAGGCCAAAGGAGGTATTCTCTGTTCTGCAGGTATATTATATTCACAACAAAATTGGGGAGTGAAGACCAACCACATCGGGATTCGAGAAGAATCCAGCCAAGGTCACCATGGCAACAAGTAATTGTGTGTCTGTTAGAATTATCTGGTAAAGGGAAAATTGTGACCTAGGGATCATGTTTTGTTTTGTTTTAATTTTTCCCTTTTTGTTTTATGTTAGTATGTGTTGCTCTTAGTAAGTGAAATTTTACTTATGTTGTTATTCATTTTCCTTGGATTGGAGTTTACCCCTTTGTTAGCCATGGGTTGTAGTGGGTTAATTAAGTTAATTTGAAATTGTCCTAAACTAATTAAAAGATGTGACCTCAGAGAGTTCATTTATTAGGATTTGATTTACTTGGGATTTTGTGTGGATTGATGTGTGTTTGAGTTTGAGTGTAGCACACTCTACCCCACATGGGAAACTCGAATTTTGCCTTGGAGGCCAAATTTCAAAGCTTGTGGGACAAGTCAAACTTGTCCCACACCTCTTAAAACCCCATGCCAACCCTACCTATGGGTTGGAACGCCAAATTTTGGGTCTTTTAGGTGTTTTGGGGGGATAAAAGGGTAAAATATGAATTGCACTTTCTTTCAAAATTTAATTTTGTCCTTTGAGGAAGTGGGCTTAGTTGGAGTGTGTAAGGTGCTTGCTTTTCTTTCAACCACTTATTAATGGTGCATTGGAATTTGAGGTTGACCAAATGATGTGGAGTGGAGGGAAAAGGAGGTGGCATCCTAATTAGAGCCACATCATCCCTCCCTCTCTTTTCTCTATTTATTTGATCCTCTTGTTTGTTTTGGGGGTTGGAAGTTCCATTTTTTTTAGTCTTTTGTATTTTGGAGAGGAGAGGATTTGGAAGGAGCTTGTGAATTTTTGGAGCTTGTGGATACTTGTGAGAACTTTGTTGGAGCTTGTGGATGCTTGCTTGATCCTTGGAGGGATTTGAGACTTCATACTTGGAGCAAGATCTACCATGGAAAGGTAGGAGCTTCACCTTTGTTTGCATTTTGTTTCCTTTTGTTGAATGAATGTGTATTTATGTTGTGTTGAATGTTGTTGTTTGAAATGTTTGTTGGGAATGGGTAGAATGCCTAAGTTGGGAATGGGAGGAGACTATGGGGAGTTTTATTGAGGGAGGCATAAGAGATCATGTTCTTGAGGAGGGAGTTTGGGTTGGGTGCCCACCTTGTAAGAGAAATGCTTGCATTTTCTTCTTGTTTTACTTTGAGGGAGCCATAAGATTTGAGGGAGGCATAAGAGTGAATGGAGGGATAAGGGGTACTTGAGGGAGGCATAAAAGTTGTTAGGGGTATTGTGTTTTGCATTGGAGTATTTTTAGGTGGCACCCATTCCCATTGGGAGGCATAAGTGGCCTCCCCATATGTCTTACTCGTGTGGCTTTCTTGGTAAGCCTTGTGACTTGTTGTTGTGATTTTTTTCCCTCTTGTTGTGTTGTTGATTCTCTTGTTTTTGAAGGATTATGGAATGCATGTGAAATGTTAAGTTTAGTTATGTGGAAGCTTGTAGTTGCCATGAGTTGGATTCTCTCCCATTGTGATGTGGTTGGGGCTCGTGGGCTAATGGAGAGTATGGCTTCTCTTCTCCATTGGGTATTTTGGTTGGGAGGAGAGCATTGCCTCTCCCCTTATTTTGTTGTGAATCAAACAAACTATGCAGGAGCCACCTTGTTGATATTTGCAGCAATGGAACCTTGTTGATGACAATGTGAAACCACCATGTAATTTGCCCACCTTGAGTGGAGGAAAGAATGTAATATTGCTTTGTATTTTAACTTCCAATATTGTAAATTTGTTTCCACATGAAGTAGGAAATGTTGTAACAAGATTTTGAAGGAAAGTTGTATTGAAATGTTAGTATTTCTTACTCTAAAATTTATTGGAAATGTTGTTGAATCCTTTTGTGGAATGTTGGAAAGAAATTACAAAAGAAAATATATTAAAATTTTGTTTTGTTACTTGAAAGTGATGTATTGGAAAGGTTGGAAAAATAGTGCATTATCTCTTCTTGTATAGTTGATGGAAAGACTTAAGTTTTTAAATGGATTTTAATATGCCAATGAAGCATTTTAAGCTCTAGCTCCTTTATGTTTTTATTCATTTATGAATTCATTGTAAAATCCATTGCAAATTAATAAAGGAAATGAAATCAACCTATTTGAAATCCCATACAATGTTATTAAATTGTGTAGAAGGAGATCTTAATGCAAAAATACTAAGCTTAATGAGTTAATTACCCATATCTCCTCAATGTTTAATAAGGAAACTAATATTTTCAATACAACTCATATCTAGGTAATATTACAACTAATGTGTTTACTATTTTTAAGTTCTAATTATAACAATATACCTTTAATATTTATTTGTTTCAACAAAATATGTTATCAAAAAACTACAACCAAGATATAATTCTAATAGGACCTACGTAACCTAAACTAGAATACCTCCTAAGACCTGGCACGCCAGACCGACGTACCAACAAATTCTGCGAGCTCACTGTGCTAGAATGCATATAAGATCATACATTTTTTTTATAAAACAAAATAATTAGGATTATGTTATACCTCTGTAAAATCATTAAAGCTAGTTACACACCTGCATCAAACCATGTATGGGACGTTTCTTCTTTTTTTATAAAGTGCAAAGTAACTGCTCTCCATGGATTTTCTGTCGTGAAACAGACCCACCTCTTCTGAGACGTCACACTTTTTGCAAAACAAATTTGGCTTCATGAATATTCTGATATGAAACGGATCCACCTCTATGAGATTTTCCCCTACTTCGTGAACATTCTAATTTGAAACAGACCCACCTTTATGAGACCTTTTTGTTTTTTCCACGGGATGTATACTAAATCGGGTAAGTTTTCAATAGAGAATCAATGTAATAAATTTATCGGGTCCCCGGGTAAGATTCTGACTGTCCCTTAATCAATTTTTTTTTTTACGTGCGCCTTGAAGGTAGTCCGAAATTTGAAGGTGCAGTCGATGGTGAACAGATAGAAACATAGTTGGACAGACCGCTATTCTAAACGCCTTTCACTGTCCCTCCATCGACTTTGATAAAATTATCACGAAGGAGAACCTGAATTTGAGGATGCATTCGTTACTGAACAGATAACAACATAGTTGGACAACCTGCTCATTTGGAAGCACTCAAGAGAAGATAAGGCCATGCCCAGGTCTCCCGCGCATGGTTGGATTCTGATTCTTGCCCTGCATAACATTGACGCAGAGGGGAGAACGTGGTTACACAAATTTTGTGCTCCCACAGTGGAAGAAGAAGGGTTTTAGTTTGTTTCCCAGAGAAAAAGAGATCCACCTTTAGTCAACACGCCTGTTCCCAGCGTTAGATTCATATTTAATTGCCTCCTTAAAGCCACGCGGATGTGTAGAGTGTAGGCCTTGCAATTTTCAAAGTGAAATAAGTGAATTCAATGTTTTATGTGGCCGGTTGGAAGAAGCATGCACGCAAGGAGAGGGGGGAAGGATTTTTAATGGTGGACAGGTGATTCTTGAGACACCCACCACCCCATCCATAAATGTTTAGACATAAGTTTCAAATACCCTACTTTACAAGCTAATGAAAAACAGGGATAACTAGTTAGGTCAGCTAAGTATTAAATACTATATAAGATAATAGTGGTATGATAGGTAACAAAACTTTCATATAATAATCATACTAGATATAAATAAGGTAGTATGTATATCTAAACATATTCAAATCATACAATGCAATAAAATAAATCAGTGCCAAGTATATACCGTAATGTGTAATTCCCTTGTGTATATATATATCTATATATATATATATATATCTATGTATGTATATACATATATATATATATATATATATTATAATGTATTAAATCAGGAGATAACGTAATATAACTGAATAATAAAATAAAAATAAAAATTGATTGGTTAGTGTATTCACTTCAAGATAAATTATATCATACTCTAGGGTTAACCTTCAGAAATATTGTTATCTCGATATCGTCAGACATTAGTTTATTAACTCGAAATACGACCCTTCTTTTCTTTTGTGAAACGTCGAATGAGATTAAATTAAACATCATTCATTTCGAAGCATTACTGTGACTGTTCTGGTTTTCAAGCCTGTATGCGGACTCACCCGAGAACTTATAAAAAAAAAAATTAGTCGCATTTTCAGGTTGTTTGTTGTGGAACGCAAGTTCTTGGTGCATCGTCATCATCGTCGTGAGCGTCGTTCTTTTTGCAGCATTACATTTTGGTATCAGAGCCAGGGATTCGAAGCTTGGACCCTTGGGCACACGCAGAGAACACAAAACAGGAACATTTAACTTAGTACAGAGCAGATTCTTTTAAAATATAAAACCACAATGTTGATATTTATAGTAAACAACAAATTTAGAAAACTAGCACAAGACCAAGAATGATGATCTAACTCTCACCTTGATCTGTGTAAGAGGTGTGGATTGGACAAGGGGTCTCTTCATATAGACCTAGACATACCACTGCCAGAGCAGGCCGTAGCAGCCATTCTACCTCAGATCTTGCAGACACTCCAGGATGTCAATGCCACTATACACGGAGAGCCCTTGGGAGGACGACTTGCTAAACATAGTTTGGAGCCATCAATAGATGCCCAGGCATCCCCTCGACACAGCGACGAGCACAGAGGAGAGAACATCCGTGTGGAGTCGGCTAGGGCAGAGTCACCACATAGAGGACATGGGGATAGGATCTCAGGACATAGGGACAGGTCTCGGAGCCCTAGACAGAGGGAGGAGCATACAGAGAGATCTAGGATTTGTCATACATCAGCTACAGACCATATTAGGGAGATCCTGAAGCTACGACCATCTCACTATTCAGGTGATACAGGTGGTTTTCAGGAAGAGGCCTAGTTGGTGAGCTTGAGTGGATGCTTCAAGCTTTGTCCTTGTACTAGCAACACGAAAGCTTGTGTTGCAATCCATCTTCTGAAGGATGGAGCAGGAGTCTGGTGGAGGACCGAGGAGCAGAAGCTCCATGTTGACTCGGAGACGATTACTTGGGAACTTTTTGAGGAGCATTTCAGGAGTAGGTATTTACCCAGGAGATTTATATAGCAGTGCATAGACAAGATTCATGATCTCCGTCAGGCATCGATGACAGTAGCTGAGTATGAGAGTTAATTTCTGGACCTACTTCAGTACGTCGACTATATGTAGGATGACTAGGTACGGATTCACAGGTTCATCTGGGGCCTGAACTTGGATTTAGGGGGTGCAGTGCGCATTCACTGCCCACAGACATTAGCAGAGGCCGTGGAGAAGGCCTATATTACAGAGGAGACAAGGGGGAAGATGCAACACACTAGAGATAGAGCTCGAAGCCATATCCAGCATATGCAAGATGGTAGGTCGAAGGGGTCAGTTCCTCCTCCATGGGGTGGACAGAGTTCAGGGCAAGCTTCATTCAGGCCACCACAATGGCAGCAGCAGCAGCAGACCCGCCCACCTTACCGACCTCCTCAGAGATTTGATGTGCAGAGAGGACGTAGTATGGGGCCTCCTCCTAGGGGTCCCATAAGGACACAGGGTGCACCGAGAGCTCAGTCAGCAGGAGCTCGTCAGCAGAGACCCCAACAGTCCATAGCCGGATCATCAGTATCTGTATCTCAGTCATCTAGAGTACCAGCTAGAGCTACTTCCCACTGGAGAGGACCAGGAAGCTATTATGGTTGTGGTGTTGTGGGGCATCATTGGAGAGATTGCCCACAGAACCCTAACAAGGGTAAGACACAGAGCTCAGAGCCTACTATTGGAGATATGGCACGAAGTCATCGGATCTACACAGCGGTAGAGAACCGCAACGCTGAGCATTAGAGTACTGTGATTGAGACGACAGTTAGTGTTGGTGGTATTTCCACCTCTATATTATTTGATTCTGGTTCTTCTGATTCTTTTATTACACCATCCTTAGTAAGGCATTGTAGGCTGGTGGCAGTTAGGTAGGGCTGTCGTTGGGATGTTGAGATGGCTTCTGGAGCCAAACTTTCTGTAGACTCCTTAGTCAAGGAGTGTGTAGTGGATTTCGGACCCTTCACCACTACTTCTGATCTTCGGATCCTTCCATTAGGATCTTATGGCATCATTTTAGGCATGGATTGGTTGTCCGCTCATAGAGCTAGAGCAGATTGTTACCATAAGACTATTGCTTACATAGATGATCTTGGAGTAGAGTCAGTGATAGCAGGAGTTAGGAGGGCTGTATCCATTTGCACCATCTCCACTATGTAGCTTAAGTGGTGTGCGCGACAGGGTTGTCAGTTGTTTGCTATTACGGTCAGTGACAGATCAGAGGATAACTCAAGAGGACCTTCCCTCGATGATCATCCCATCTTATCAGAGTTTTTCGATGTGTTCCCAGGGGAGCTACTAGGATCACCTCCCCCATGTGAGATTGACTTCCATATAGATCTAGTTCCAGGCGCAGAGCCTATCTCACGAGCACCCTATCGGATGACTACTCCTGAGTTATGTGAGATCAAGTTGCAGCTTGAGGACCTTCTGGAGAAAGGTCTAATCTGTCCTAGCGTATCCCCTTGGGGTGCACCAGTGATCTTCGTAAAGAAGAAGGATGGATCTCTTCGGTTTTTTATTGACTACCGTCAGCTGAATAAAGTAACGATCAAGAATCGTTACCCCCTTCCACACATTGATGATTTATTTGATCAGATGAAGGGAGCTACAGTTTTCTCTAAGATATATCTTAAGTCAGGGTACCATCAACTCAGGATTGCAGAGATGGATATTCACAAGACAACATTCCGTACTAGATATGGCCACTAAGAGTTCATAGTGATACCTTTCGGTTTGACGAATGCCCCCGCAATGTTTATGAGTTTGATGAATGGGGTATTCAGGACCTTCCTTGATCACTTCGTGCTCATCTTCCTTGATGAAATTCTGATTTACTCACACACACGTGAGGAGCACGAGGAGCACCTTCGCCAGGTTCTTCAGTGTCTTCGTGAACAACGCCTTTACGGGAACTTGGAGAAGTGTGCATTCTTTCAGCCTGAGGTGCAGTATTTGGGCCACATCATTTCAGGGGAAGGTATCGCAGTCGATCCTTCCAAGATTTGAGCCATCATGGATTGGCTAGCACCCACTAGTGTGACCGAGGTGTGTAGTTTCATGGGTCTAGCAGGGTATTACAGGAGGTTTGTTCAGGACTTCTCTCGGATTGTGCACCCTATCACTTCTCTTCAGCAGAAAGGGAAGAAGTTTTTATGGTCAGATAGATGTGAGCATGCCTTCAGTACACTGAAGGAATGCCTCACGAGAGCACCTATTCTTGCAGTGCCAGATCCTCATGGGGAGAGTTTTACGTTTGCATAGATGCTTCCTTGGCAGGAGTTGGAGGTGTGTTAATGCAGGAGGGTAGAGTAGTTGCCTTCGAGTCTCACAAACTCAAGGATTATGAGCTCAATTATCCAACTCATGACCTTGAGCTTACAGCAGTGGTACATGCCTTAGTGCGGTGGAGACATTTTCTTCTTGGCCGGAGATTTACACTCAGGACCGATCACTTGAGTCTTCGCCACCTCTTCATGTAGCCCAATCTCAACGCTCGTCAACAACATTGGATGGAGTTACTCTGTGAGTATGACATGGAGATAGAGCATGTGAAGGGGAAGGAGAATGTGGTTGCAGATGCCTTGAGTAAGCAGAGACATGTGGCTATGGCCACCTCAGTGGGTACAGATTTGCGGAGTAGGATCTTGCAGCAACTTCCTCAGGATAGTTTCTACCTTGCAGCCAGAGTAGAGATTGAGTCTCAGAGACCCCTTGAGGGAGATTTTATGGATTTTCATTAGAAGCAGATGGTCTTCTTAGACACAGAGGGTGGATATATGTTCCTAGAGATGGAGGCTTGAGACATGACATTTTGACAGAGGCTCATCGTGCACCTTATTCAGCCCATCCCAGGGTAAAGAAGATTGCACGCCACCTTGAGACAAGTTGTATTTTTGGAGAGGACTTCGGAGAGACATGGCTTCGTTTTTGTCCCGCTGTTTAGAGTGCCAGAGGGTGAAGGCTGAGCATCAGCATCCAGTTGCCCTTCTCTATCCTCACGCCATACCGGAGTGGAAGTGGGACACCATTTCCATGGATTTCATCGTTGGGTTACCCATGTCGAGATACCATCACGATGCCATCATGGTCATGGTGGATAAATTGACGAAGGTAGCTCATTTTTCTCCAGTAAAGACCACCTATACAGCAAGTTTTGTGGCACGAGTATACCTTGATGAGATTGTCAGATTATACAGGGTTCCGTGGAAGATCATTTATGACCGTGACCCCTTTGTACACTTCCCATTTCTGGACCACCATGCAATATGCCCTCGGGACGAGGATTAATTTCAGCATAGCTTATCACCTTGAGACAGATGGACAGACTGAGAGGGTGAATCATATTTTGGAGGATATGCTCAGGATGTATGTGATGGATCATTAGTCGAGATGGGAGGAGTATCTGTATTTGGTGGAGTTTGCCTACAATAATAGTTTCCAGAGTTCTATAGGCATGGCTCCTTTTCAGGCATTATATGGTAGAGAGTGTAGGACACCTCTTAGTTGGGACAGGATTGAGGACAGGGTTTCCCTTGGGCCAACATTATTACAGGACATGGAGCAGTAGGTTACATTGATCAGGCAGAGATTACAGGAGGCACAGGATAGACAGAAGAAGTATGCAAACCAACATAGGACAGATCGTAGCTTTGAGGTAGGCACGAAGGTGTTTCTTCGTGTCAGACCGCATAAGAGCCCTATCTGTTATGGGAAAGGTTCTAAGCTTGCTCCTAGGTTTGTGGGTCCCTTTGAGATCTTGGAGCGCCTCGGCCCCTTGGCCTATCATCTAGCACTGCCACCTAGCTTATCGCGCGTCCATGATGTGTTTCACATTTCTGTGCTTAGGAGATATATTTCTGATCCTTCTCATGTGCTAGATTGGACTGCATTGCAGGTGCAGGATCAGGGGCAGGTGATGGTGGAGCCCGTATGCATTCTAGATCGCAGGACCCTAGGCCTTCACGGAAAAGAGATTGATCAGGTTTGGGTCCAATGGGACAGGTATGATGAGACTGCAGCTACTTGGGAGGATGCTACTTTGTTATGAGGACAGTTTCCAAACCTTTTCTGGTGACTTCTAGGAGGAAGACGAGTCTAAGGGGAGGGGGATGTAGTGCCCACTTCCCTTTGACCTCATTTTGTTTTGATGTTTCGAGACTGATTACCTCACTATGGATTTATTATGGCTTCTTGATTTAGCATGCTAGTAGATATTATAGACATTGAACTGTTATTGATTTAATCTCTATGTGATGCATATGGTTTACTGGTAGACATTTGATGATGATATTTGTATGCTTTTGACAGGGTTATTTATCTTTAATTATGACATGTGGATATATTTAATCATATTGAGTAGAACTTGATAATTGGACTAATGTGATAGATCGTTTTGATATAAATGATATGCGGAATAGAAATGTGCTAGGAAGTGTTAGTGATATCATACTTGCAATAGACGATAGTAAATCATGTGTCGTTTATTTTAGATTATATTGTATATTTGGCATGAATGTTTTAATGCGGCCAACAGGCCGAAGGAGGTATTCTCTGTTCTGCAGGTATACTATATTCACAACAATATTGGGGAGTGGAGACCAACCACATCGGGATTCGAGAGGAATCCAGCTAAGGTCACCATGGCAACAAGTAAATTGTGTGTGTGTTAGAATTATCTGGTAGACGGGAAAATTGTGACCTAGGGATCATGTGTTGTTTTGTTTTAATTTTTCCCTTTTTGTATTATGTTAGTATCTGTTGCTCTTAGTAAGTGAAATTTTACTTGTGATATTATTCATTATTCTTTGGTTTGGAGTTTACCCCTTTGTTAGCCATTGGCTGTAGTGGGTTAATTAAGTTAATGTGAAATTGTCCTAAACTAATTAAAAGATGTGACCTAAGAGAGTTCATTTATTAGGACCTTGATTTACTTGGGATTTTGTGTGGATTGATGTGTGTTTGAGTTTGAGTGTAGCACACTCTACCCCCACTTGGAAAACTCGAATTTGGCCTTGGAGGCCAAATTTCAAAGCTTGTGGGACAAGTCAAACTTGTCCCACACCTCTTAAAACCCCATGCCAACCCTACCTATGGGTTGGAAGGCCAAATTTAGGGTGTTTTAGGCGTTTTGGGGGGATAAAAGGGGTAAAATATTAATTGCACTTTCTTTCAAAATTTAATTTTGTCCTTTGGGGGGGAGTAGGCTTAGTTTGGACTGTGTAAGGTGCTTGCCTTTCTTTCAACCACTTATTAATGGTGCTTTGGGATTTGATGTTGACCAAATGATGTGGAGTGGAGGGAAAAGGAGGTGGCATCCTACTTGGAGCCACATCATCCCTCCCTCTCTTTTCTCTATATATTTGATCCTTTTATTTGTTTTGGGGGTTGGAAGTTTCATTTTTTTTAGTCTTGTGTATTTTGGAGAGGAGAGGAATAGGAAGGAGTTTGTAGAATTTCTTGGAGCTTGTGGATACTTGTGGGAATTTTGTTGGAGCTTGTGGATGCTTGCTTGATCCTTTGGAGGGATTTGAGACTTCATAATTGGAGCAAGCTCTACCATGGAAAGGTAGGAGCTTCACCTTTGTTTGTATTATGTTTTCTTCTTTTTGTTGATATGAATGAGTACATATGTTGTGTTGAATTTTTTTGTTTGCAATGCTTGTTGGGAATGGGTAGAATGCCTAGGTTAGGAGTGGGAGGAGACTATGGGGAGCTTAATTGTGGGAGGCATAAGAGATCATGTTCTTGAGGAGGGATTTTGGGCTGGGTGCCCACCTTGTAAGAGAAATGCTTGCATTTTCTTCTTGTTTTACTTTGAGGGAGCCATAAGAGTTGAGGGAGGCATAAGAGTGAATGGAGGGATAAGGGGTACTTGAGGGAGGCATAAGAGTTGTTGGGGGTATTGTGTTTTGCATTGGAGGATTTTAAGGTGGCACCCATTACCATTGGGAGGCATAAGTGGCCTCCCAATATGTCTTACTCTTGTGGCTTTCTTGATAAAGCCTTGTGACTTGTTGTTGTGATTGTTTTCCCCCTTGTTGTGTTGGTGATTCTCTTGTTTTTGAAGGATTATGGAATGCATGTGAAATGTTATGTTTAGTTATGTGGAAGCTTGTAGTTGCCATGAGTTGGATTCTCTCCCATTGTGATGTGGTTAGGGCACGGGGGATAATGGAGAGGATGGCTTCTCTTCTCCATTGGGTATTTTGGTTGGGAGGAGAGCGTTGCCTCTCCCCTTATTTTGTTGTGAATCAAGCAAACTATGGAGGAGCCACTTTGTTGATTTTTTTTGGAGCAATGGAACCTTGTTGATCACAATGTGAAACCAGCATGTACTTTACCCACCTTGAGTGGAGGAAAGAATGTAATATTGCTTTGTATTTTAACTTCCAATATTGTAAATTTGTTTCCACATGAAGTAGGAAATGTTGTAACAAGATTTTGAAGGAAAGTTGTATTGAAATGTTAGTATTTCTTACTCTAAAATTTATTGGAAATGTTGTTGAATCATTTTGTGGAATGTTGGAAAGAAATTACAAAAGAAAATATATTAACATTTTGTTTTGTTACTTGAAAGTGATGTATTGGAAAGGTTGGAAAAATAGTGTATTATCTCTTCTTGTATAGTTGATGGAAAGACTTAAGTTTTTAAATGGATTTTAATATGCCAATGAAGCATTTTAAGCTCTAGCTCCTTTATGTTTTTATTCATTTATGAATTCATTGTAAAATCCATTGCAAATTAATAAAGGAAATGAAATCAACCTATTTGAAATCCCATACAATGTTATTAAATTGTGTAGAAGGAGATCTTAATGCAAAAATACTAAGCTTAATGAGTTAATTACCCATATCTCCTCAATGTTTAATAAGGAAACTAATATTTTCAATACAACTCATATCTAGGTAATATTACAACTAATGTGTTTACTATTTTTAAGTTCTAATTATAAAAATATACCTTTAATATTTATTTGTTTCAACAAAATATGTTATCAAAAAACTACAACCAAGATATAATTCTAATCGGACCTACGTAACCTAAACTAGAAGACCTCCTAAGACCCGGCACACTAGACCAACGTACCAACAAATTATGCGAGCTCGCTGTGCTAGAATGCATATAAGATCATACATTTTTTTTATAATACAAAATAATTAGGATTATGTTATACCTCGGTAAAATCATTAAATCTAGTTGCACGCCTGCATCAAACCATGTATGGGACGTTTTTTCTTTTTTTATAAAGTGCACAGTAACTGCTCTCCATGGATTTTCTGTCGTGAAATAGACCCACCTCTTCTGAGACGTTGCACTTTTTGCAAAACAAATTTGGCTTCATGAATATTTTGATATGAAACGGATCCACCTCTGTGAGATTTTCCCCTACTTCGTGAACATTCTAATTTGAAACAGACCCACCTTTATGAGACCTTTTTGTTTTTTCCACGGGTTGTATACTAAATCAGGTAAGTTTTCAATAGAGAATCAATGTAATAAATTTCATCGGGTCCCCGGGTAACATTATGACTGTCCCTTAATCGATTTTGTTATTTACGTGCGCCTTGAAGGTAGTCCCGAATTTGAAGGTGCAGTCGATGCTGAACAGAAAGAAACATAGTTGGACAGACCACTGTTCTAAACACCTTTCATTGTCCCTCCATCGACTTTGATAAAATTATCACAAAGAAGAACCCGAATTTGAGGATGCATTCGTTACTGAACAGATAACAACATAGTTGGACAACCTACTCGTTTAGAAGTGCTCAAGAGAAGATAAGGCCATGCCCAGGTCTCCTGCGCACGGCCGGATACTGATTCCTTCCTTGCATAACATTGATGCAGAGGGGAGAACATTGTTACACAAATTTTGTGCTCCCACAGTGGAAGAAGAAGGGTTTTAGTTTGTTTCCCAGAGAAAAAGATATCCACCTTTAGTCAACACGCCTGTTCCCAGCATTAGGTTCATATTTAATTGCCTCCTTAAAGCCACGTGGCTATGTAGAGTGTAGGCCTTGCAATTTTCAAAGTGAAATAAGTGAATTCAATGTTTTATGCGGCCGGTTGGAAGAAGCGTGCACGCAAGGAGAGGGGGGAAGGAGTTTTAATGGTGGACAGGGGATTGTTGAGACACCCACCACCCCATCGATAAATGTTTAGACATAAGTTTGAAATACCCTACTTTACAAGCTAATGAAAAACAGGGATAACTAGTTAGGTCAGCAAAGTATTAAACACTATATAAGATAATAGTGGTATGATAGGTAACAAAACTTTCATATAATAATCATACAATGCAATAAAATATATCAGTGCCAAGTATATACCGTAATGTGTAATTCCCTTGTGTATATATGTGTGTATATATATATATATATATATATATATATATATGTATATATATATGTATATTATAATGTATTAAATCAGGAGATAACGTAATATAACTGAATAATAAAATAAAAATAAAAATTGAGTGGTTAGTGTATTCACTTCAAGATAAATTATATCATACTCTAGGGTTAACCTTCAGAAATATTGTTATCTCGATATCATCAGACATTAGTCTATTAACTCGAAAGACAACCCTTCTTTTCTTTTGTGAAACATCGAATGAGATTAAATTAAACAACATTGATCTCGAAGCATTACCGTGACTGTTGTGGTTTTCAAGCCTGTATGCGGACTCACCCGGGAACTTATAAAAAAAAAATTAGTCACATTTTCAGGTTGTTTGTTGTGGAACGCAAGTTCTTGGTGCGTCATCATCGTCATCGTGAGTGTCGTTTTTTTTACGGCGTTACACTAATCACCTTCTTTTAAATATTTGGATATAGTTAAAAAATCTCTACAAAAGGGAGACCATATTAATTTAAAACTAATATTTAGAATAAAGTGAAGCATTAATAATAGTACAAGGAGACATTGAGAAGAAAATTTAATAAATCAAATGATGCTTAAAGAAGTTGATTCCCTTATTGGTTGATACTGATTTTTTATTATTTAAATTATAAGATCTACATTGCATTGGAACTCCAATTTTTTTTTATTATTTTTGAGTTGATGAAGTTTTTTTTTTTGGATTTCCTTACATGAATTTGTGTGTAAACACAGAGAGAAAATATGTTTAAAGATGGAATCTCAACATGATTTGGATTACCTCGAACTTGAACAACGAAATCAACAACTATCCAGGGAAGTAGAAGAGATTACTTTGCAATTAGAAATTTTTAAAAAGCAATTTGCTAATTCCATGAAGAAAAATACTAAGGATAATGATAAGTCTGATAAAAAATTGAGTAAAAAGAGGAGTTTCCAACCCATTGATAATTCAAATTCTGTTGATGAACATTCTTCTAGTTCTTATTCTAAGTCCTCTAATTCTGATAAGGGAGGTAGAAATAATAAGGAAATTAAGCACTTTGTAAAAAAAATCAAACTGCCATAATATTCAGGTGATGTAGGATCCGGAGAAGAAGCAAAGAGGTGGTTATCTAGTTTAGAACGTTATTTTGATTTGCAAAATACTGGTAGTAGAAATAGGACTCAAATAGCATCCTATCAATTGAAAAATGTTGCTTTAAACTAGTGGGAAGACACTATAAAATCAGAAAAACTAAGACCTCACAAAATTAAATGGAATCAATTTAAAAATTTGTTTCAAAATAAATACCTTTTAGATTATTTCCTCCAGGAAAGACAAAATGAGTTCTTTGATTTGAAACAATGTGCACAAAAAGTAAATGAGTATCGACAAATTTTTGAAAGATTAAATAGGTTTGTACCTTTCATTTCGGGAAGAGATAGAGTTGTTAGATTCATCAATGGACTTAGAGAGGATTATAAGACTACTGTTTGGTGTGGTAAACCAACTACAGTAGATGAGGCCTATTAAATAGCAGAACAATTTGAAAAGGAAAATGAGATTAAGAGAAAATAAAATGAGGATTTTAAGAGAAATAATAATAATTCATTATATGGGAATAATAGAAAAAATAATATTTCTGAGACTGCACAATGTAGGCATGCTAGTTTTGGAAATCAACAAAAAAATGGAAACAAAGAGTTTTCTAAGAAAAGTCCTAACAAGATTAAATGTTGGAATTGCGGAGAAAACCATTATGCAAAGGGGTGTCCACAAACATCAAAAGGGTGGAGTAAAAATGATATTAAAAATAAAAAACATTACAGTAATAAAAATCAGCAGAATGGTATTGATCAAAAGAAGGATAAAACTTCAACTATGAAAATTCATGCTACAGTCAATACAAGTGCAGTATCATCAAATTTCTTTGATAGAATTACAAGGTAGAATTAAAGGTCAAAATGTGGTATTTTTAGTTGATTCAGGTAGTAGTCATAGTTTTATTTCTCCTAATATTGTTTCTAAATTAAATTTGTCTATCAGAGAAATAGAGCCTATAACAGTTGAGATGGAAGATGGAAGGATAATTAGACATACTAGAGACATGATAGAAAACCTAAACATTCAATTAGATGATCTTGATTCTTGTGATCATTTTCATTTACTGAAACTAGGACAATATGATGCAATCCTAGGAATGACTTGGTTAGAGAAAAACAATGTTTTGATTAGTTGTGAAAATAAACAAGTTGTTATAAAAGATAAAATTAATTCTTTTAAAACTTTACAAGGGACAAAAAGGCCCATTAAACTTAAAATCATTTCTGTTATAATGCAATTAAAAAGGATTCTTAGGAAAAATTGTAAATCTTTTTGTGCAATGGTCACTCAGGGTGATGATGGAACTAAGTTAGACATCAATATACAACCTATAGTTCAAGAATCTATGGATGTTTTTCCCGAGGAAATAGAAGAATTACCCCTGAGAAGACTTATAGAGCATGCCATAGATCTAATTTCTGGGGCTGAACCTGTATCCAAAGCCCCTTATCGACAATTGATTCCTGAGTTAGCTAAACTTAAAGTACAATTATCTGAATTGCTTAAACAAGAAAAAATTAGACCAAGTATTTCCCATGGGGTGCACCGGTATTAAATTAGTTAAGAAGAAAGATGGAACTATGAGATTGTGTATTAATTATAGACAACTGAATAAATTGACCATCAAGAATAAATATCCCTTACCTAGAATTGATGACCTATTAGATCAATTAAGTGGTGCTACATACTTTTCTATAATTGATTTGCGTTCTGGGTATCATCAAATTAGAATTAAAGAATAAGATATTCCAAAAAATGCTTTTAGAACTAGATATGGACATTATGAATTTGTAGTTATGTCTTTTGGGTTAACTAATGCTCCTGTAACTTTTATGAATTTGATGCATGATGTGTTTAGACCTTTCTTAGATGTGTTTGTGATTATATTTCTAGATGATATTATGATATCAAAAAGTGAAAAAGAACATGAACACCATGTTAGGTTAGTTTTAGAAACTTTACGAAAATATCAACTTTATGGGAAGTTGAGCAAATGTGAATTCTTTAAAACTAAAGTTTCTTATCTAGGACATATAATTTCTCAAAAGGAAATTGCACTAGACCCATATAAAGTAAAATTTGTGCAAGAGTGGGTAATACCAAAAGATGTGCATGAAATAAGAAGTTTTCTTGGTTTGTCTGGTTGCTATCCTAGATTCATTAAGAATTATTCTAAGATAGCCTCACCATTAACTGATTTAACAAAAAAGGATAAACCTTATCAGTGGACTAGAGAATGTGATCAATATTTTAATAGATTAAAGGAATCATTGGTAACTGCTCATGTTTTATGTATTCCAGATTTTTCTAAACCATGTTTTGTAGATATTGACAGATGTGGTTCCAGTATTGCTCGTGTATTAATGCAAGACAATAAATTTGTAAGCTATGAATCTATGAAATTACTTCCTGCCAAAAAAAATTATCCTAGACATGATTTAGAATTGTTAGGGACTGTACATGCTTTGAAAATTTGGAGAAACTATTTGTTAGGGAACAAATTTACTATAAAAACTGATCATAGAAGTTTACAACATATCTTTACTCAACCTTTATTAAATATGAGAAAACGTCGATGGGTTGAATTTCTTAGTGAGTATGATTTCAAAATTCAATATGTTCCTAGAAAAGGCAATTTAGTAGTGGATGCATTAAGCAGGAAAAGAATTTTTGTTAATGCTTTAGCTTTAGAAAGAAGTGATTTAAAAGAAACTATTAAAATTAAGTTATCTACTGATGTATATTTCCAAGAACTTTATGAAGGCTTGAAAAATGAAACTAGTAATGTACATTTAACTGATAGACTTAATTCTTATTTAATTAGGTCTAATGGATTATTGTATTATAAGAATAAAATGTGTATACCAGACCTTCCTAGACTTAAAAGTCAAATCCTTAGAGATTCTCATGATATCACTATTGTTGGTCATCCTGGATTTTAGAAAAATTATTTGTCTATAAAAAAGAATTAATTTTGGCTTAAAATAAAACAAGATATTATAACTTATATGTAACAATGTTTAACTTGTCAAAAAGTAAAATTAGAGCAATGTAGTAAACCGGGTAAGTTGTAACCTCTTAGAATTCCTAAATGGAAATGGGAATCTATGAGAATGGATTTCATCACTGGGATACCTCGTACTAGAAATGGTCATGGTAGTGTTTTTGTTGTGGTTGATAGATTAACTAAAATGGCTCATTTCCTTCCAACTAAAATTAAAAATTATGCATTTGATGTAGCTCATTTATTTATGAAAGAAATATTTCATTTGCATAGTCTTCCAAAATATTTAGTAATTGATAGAGACCCAAGATTTACTTCTTCCTTTTGGAAATCATTATTTAATGAGTTAGGTACAAGTTTGAATTTTAGTACGACATATCATCCTGAAAATGATGGAAAAACTGAAAGAGTAAATCAAATTTTAGAAGATATGTTAAGGATGTATGCTAGTGATAAACCTAAAAATTGGGAAAACTATATGCATTTGATTGAATTTGCATTTAATCAAGGATACCATGACACTATAAAAATGTCACCTTTTGAAGCTGTATATGGTAGGAAATGTAACACACCTATTTCCTGGTCTAACCCTATCCAAAGAACTTGGTATGATAATGATAATTTAAAGGAGATGGAAGAAATTATAATTAAGGAAAGACAAAATATGAAAGCTGCACAAGATAGGTATAAGAGTTGGGCTGATTCTAAACGCTCTTATAGGGAATTTGAAATTGATGATCAAGTTTTCCTTAGAGTTAAAACTAAGCGTAGTTAACTTAAACTTGGTAAATATGCTAAATTAGCTCCTCATTTTTGTGGTCCTTTTGAGGTATTAGAAAGAGTGGGTGAAATTGTTAACAAACTAGCTCTTCCTCCTAAATTATATAGGATACATGATGTTTTTCATGTTAGTTTATTAAAAAAATATGTTTATAATTCTACTCATGTTATTGATTAGAAAAATATATCTATAGAACCTAATTGTGAATTCAAAATAGAAGCTAAATTAATATTAGAAAAAAAAAACTAGAAAGTTAAGGAATAGAGAAATAAATGAAGTAAAAATCAAATGGACATTTTGTGATGTGGATATTGCAACATTAGAAAAAGAAGAATATATGCATGAACAATATCCATATTTATTTTGACTAATGAAATTTGTGGTTCGTTTATGTTTTAGAAAAATATAAAGCTACTGAGGTCAACAGCTGATTTAGAAGGGGAGAAATGTTACGTGACAAAATTCCTTAAAAGGAAATGAAAAGAAAATAATTACTCTAAAGTTATTTTCAAAAGTTGATTTCTAAAGTAGAAGAAATATAAATATTAAAGACCCCTTTAAAATAGATTGTGGAGTTATGTACATGGAATTCCCTTTATAAAATGGGGAGGAATAAATATTTAAATGATTTCACAAACTCCTTATAAAAAGGAGGGATTAAAATTTACATTTGTAAGACCCGTTAGGGGTAAATGTAATTATTTTTAAAAGAATTGTTATGAAAGTGTGTGTTGGTTACCAAATCACCCGAGGGGAATTATCTAAATCCATGATGGGGGAGAGAAATAGGGGGAGACATTTATTTAGGTGGTGGATCAATAATTTTTATGTGGTCTAAGTGAAGGCAAGTGGTGGGCATTAGAGAGGGGCATTCTTGAAGGGTGTCCTAACTAGGGTACATAAAGTATAACCCAAGATGGTTCCTATCTAGGGCAAGAAGATATTTTAATTGATTTAATTCCTCCATATAATGTGTTCATAGCTTGAGGTGTCGGATCTAGGTTACCATGTAGGAATTCATTGAGGAACATAGAGTCCTTCCTATCCCTCTATACAAATAAGTATTTAATTTTTCAACTATTGTTTATGTAATGAATTTACATTTTTTTTCACATTTATAAAAGAAATTTTTATATGTATATTTTGATTTTCTTAAAATAATTAAAATTCATGTGTAATAAATATCTATTGGATGTTTTATATGGAAAAGTATATATTTTTTTTAACATGAAATTATTGGTCTGGAAAAAGTCATGTCACAACACCAGTTCCCTTTCTGTCCAAAACAGAAAATTCAACAGAAGGGATTTGGAAGCTTCATTTTGATGGAGCTAAGAATAAAAAAGGGCAAGGAGTAGGTTTGATGTTAACTTCCCCAACAAGCAAAAGGTATTTCTCAGCTCTGAGTCTCCAATTTTCATGTATTTATAATGTAGCTAAATATAAAGCATTGATTCATGGCCTGCTTTGGGATAGAAAGAGAGGTATCAACAAATTACAAATCTTTGGTGATTCTGAGTTAGTTATTAATCAAGTAAAATAAATAAATGTTTGTAAGAACCCACTATTGAATTCTTATAGACATAGAGTTTCAGGCTTAATGGAAGATTTTGAAGCTATTAATATTCAGTCTATTCCTAGAGTTGAAAACAAGCATGCAGATAAACTTACAGCAGTTGGTGCTAGTTTTGAAGTGCTGGAAAAGATGGAAAATAGTAAAATGTAGCCTCATATTAGGCTAATTGTCAGGTCTTCTATACCTGATAATGAATCAAATTTACAATTTTTTGAAAGTGACGATCAAATCTGTAGGTTTTTGCATCAAGAAGCTGAATTTTCTGCAATTAATCAAGATAAGTTACAACATTTATATGGTGATCAAATTGTTCAGTTGAAGACAAATAAATTGCATCGAGGTCTGGTCACATTGGAAGACATCTTCAGCACTAACGATCAGTTAAGAAAGGTGAAGACTAAAATGACAACCCTCTCTGATAATTACGAAGAGATCTTGGTTGATGAAGGGAAAAAGTTGTTTCTTGGAAAGGTATGTTCCTTAACCGGAAAGCAGTCATTTATTAATCTTTGCAAAGAGATTAAGGATGTTTTTGCTTAGAAATACAAAGATCTAAAAGGATTCGATCCCAGTCTAACACAACATACAATTGAGTTACATCCAAATGCTAAGTCTTTAAGATAGAAACAGAGGCCTGTAAATCCAAAAATAGAACCTCTGATGAGGAAAGAATTATCTAAATTGATTGAAATTAGGTATTATCTTTCCAGTTAAGCATTCAAGTTGGGTATTCAATCTTGTTATTGTTAGGAACAAGAATGGTAAAATCAGACTATCTGTAGATTTCAAAGATATTAATAAAGCTTCATTAAAAGATCATTACCCACTCCCGATTATGGATCATATTTTGAAAACAGTCTCAAGTTTAGATAGATTATCTCTTCTAAATGGTTACAGTGGATATAATCATATTTTATTCTGGGAAGAGGATAGATATAAAACAACTTTTACCACTAAGTGGGGTACCTATGCCTACAAAAGAATGCCTTTTAGTCTTTCAAATGCCAATACGATGTTTCAACGTGCAATGGACATAGCTTTCTGGAGCTTGTTAAATAAATGTATTCTTTTTTATTTGGATAATATTACCATGTTCTCAAAAAATCTAGAAAAAACACTTGATGCATTTAAAGCAGACTTTTCAATTATGTATGCAATTTGGAATATCGTTAAACCCACTGAAGTCTATCTTTTAAGTACATCAAGGTAAATTACATGGTCATATTGATTCGAATTAGGGTTTAGCTATTGATCCTTTCAGAATCAAGGCCATATCATAGCTATCATTGCCTCATCATAAGAAGGAATTACAAATTTTTCTTGGAAAAATCAACTTTGTTGGAAGATTTGTCCCAAATTTTGCAGCATTGGTTAAACAACTCACATCTATGCTAAAGAAAGAGAAAACCTTCTCTTTGCACCAGTGAAGGAAAAGATGGTTTTGAAGAAATAAAAGCATTTAGCTCTCTCAGGATCCGACTCTTGCAAATCCAAATTTTGATAAAGATTTTACAATGTATGCACTTGTAGGAGCTGAAAACAATCTCAGATATTTTGACTCAGGTTAATGATGAGAATATTAAGTAGAAAATTGATCTCTCTTCAGACAGATTTTGCATGATTATGAAACAAGGTACACATTTCTTGAAAAACAAGTACTTTCAGTAGTCAGAGGACTAAATAATTTCAAGTATATGCTTTCAAACAATAAAATCCATGTTCTTGTTTCTCATCCAAGTGTGAAAAATGTTCTTACTAAATGAGTTAAATTAGAAAAGAGCAAACTAGATAACAAAGGTCATGGAGTATGATGTTGATATTCAGGTTGCTAAAAAAATTCGAGGAAAAGGTTTATGTGAACTTCTAAAGACTGATATGGAAAAACAGCAAGCTGTGGAACCCAAAGACTCGGAACAGACATGCTAAAATCGTGCATATCAAAAATCAAATATCATGGTCCAACAAGAAAATCAACAACCTAAACTTGCTCGAGAGATCCAAGAACCAAGGTGGATGACTAATTTGGTTAACTACTTACAGCATGGCACCTATTTCAGAAGGTATGGATAATAATAAATCAAGATATTTCAGATTACAAGCTATTCCTTATCTTTTTGTTGATGGTGTGTTTTTCAAAAGGGATATAAATGGGATCTTACTGCGATGTGTTGATTATGATAAAATTCAAAAAATATTAATAGAATTCCATGAAGGACCTATAGGAGGTCACTTCTCAGCATGTACTATAGCTTTAAAAATTATAAAAGTAGGTTATTATTGGCCTAGTATATTCAAAGACTGTTTTAAATGGATTATAAAGTGTAAGAAAATGTGCTTTCTTTATTGGAAAAGAATGTCTTTCTTCGTTTCCTTTGCAACTTATTTCAGCTGATCATCCTTTTATGCAGTGGTGTCTTAATTTTATTGGCATGATAAACCCACCTTCCTCACAAGGACATAAGTGGATCTTAACTGCTACATATTATTTTACATGATGGACTAAAGCAATAGCCTTGAAAGATGCTAATGAAGCTTCGATACTATCCTTTTATGAAGGAATAGTTTTTAGATTTGGTGTTCTAGCAACTATCATATCAGATAATGCTTTAGCATTCCTTGGTGTAAAGATAATAAATTGGGCTTTCAACCATGGAATATATCTAATTTCTTCATCTAATTATTACCCACAAGGTAATGTCTTAGTTGAAAGTACTAACAATAATCTGTTAAGAATCATCAGAAGAACACTCAAGGATAATCAAAGAACTTGGCATCTAATGCTGAATTCTACACTTTGGGCTGACAGAGTGACTCCTAAAATATGAGTTGGAAATTCACCAGACAAATTTTTCTATGGAAAAGAAGCAAGAATACCTATTTCAGTTGAGTTACCCACATTAGATTTTTTGCATTAAATGGAGCTACTTGAGAATGAACCATTGCAGGTTCGTTATGCAGAGTTAATGAAATTACAAGAGCTAAGAGATCAAGCTCATTTAAATATGGAAAAGAATCAGAAACAAATCAAGTAGATACTTTTGAGAAGAAAGCCAAATTTAGAGTCTTCAATGAAGGATATATTGTGTTAAAGTTGGATGTTGATTGTGCAAAGCCAGGAAGAAACTCAAAGTTTGATACACTCTAGAGTGGTCCTTACATGATTTTAGCTTACAAGGAACAAAATACATTTTCAACTTTTGAAGTTGAATGGAGAGAAAATTCCCACTCCTGTGAATGGTATGTTTTTTAAACACTATTATTGAAAATATTACATTGATTGTTAGATTAGGATTTCCCTTCAATAATTTTCAATTTCTGCACATTGCTTTCATTTTTTTCAATTCAATAAGTGCATTCGTGCACATGATTTGGTTTACCAGATCCTTATCCCAGTTATAGTTTTGTTTTGGAAAGGTTGGAATTTTCAGAAAAGGCAAATTTTTGTTGCATGTTTGGACTCCATGCCCAATGGACAAGAGCAAGGCAGCTGGTATATAAGCTAGCAGGAAGCCTTCCCCCTACAGGATCACTAGAATTGTTGAAAATTTTTGCACTTTTGCAAAAATGAGCAACTCGAAAACTGTTGTTACGATGGATAGCATTGGTCTAGTATACCTAAGCTATGGGAGATTATATTAGATTATGGTCATTACTACTGATTTATTTAAAAGATTACATGAAATCTGCAACTATGTGTGCTGTTACAAAATGTAATAGATCACATAGTCTGCAATTTCATGACCATCCTTAGCAAAAGAACACAAGCTCCAGAAGGACAGTTGTGTTGTCTTGCTGAGGAGATCCAATTATAGAGTAGGTGAAGTGTAAAGTTTTGGAACAACAAACATAAGTACAGATCATAGAAAATCAGATGTTCATCACTGAATGTTGCAAGTTCTATTCAATGTTCTTTCTTTCATGATTAAGACATTCAATGATGTTATTGAGTTGTTTAGTTCATTATACAAGCCATACAAAAAAAATAAATGTAGAAAGAAATATATAACTCATTTACATAATTCAATCCTTTATTCACAAGCAGGGTCAAATGTTTCCCACACAAGCCGTGGGATGTAACTAAAAAGTAAAATATATCTACTAAAAAGAAAGATACACATTCATAAAAGAGAAAGCAAAGGAGTATGAGTGAACCCATTATTGCCTTGGGGTTTTTGTTCTTCGATTGAAGCATCTTCATCTCAATGTTTGGTTTCTAATTCATCTTTATTATGGAAGCCATTGTACCTGAAAAGGAAGAAAAGAATTGATTGTCAGTTATGAGCTCCAGGATCAAACCATATTCCTACACTATCCTACTTCATGCATATGAATCTTCCCCTCAACAGGAGATGTATTCTACTTGAAGGAAAAACTGCATGCATGCTTTATTCATGTAGAAAGAAGAAAGTGAAAATAAAGAAGAAAACATGGACATAAGAGAGGCCAAAAAGCCTAATCATTTTCTAACTGTTTTCCTAAGTGTGCAGGTAAAGGTTGCAGCCAAAAGGAAAATAGACAAGTCATAAGTGCATGTAATAAAAAGGAAGAATGTAACTAAAAGTTCTAACAACTATTTTGAAATGGAAGATGTTATAGTACAAAAGAGAGAGTGGAAGATAGAAACACTTGTTCTAATTTGCAACAGGATGAGAGAAAAGATTTTGGGAAAATTTTGACAAGGCTTCGCCATGTAAAATCGATATTTACGAATTTTCCAGCATGCATCAAAGCTATACACAAAAGTAAATAGAGAATATAAATGCAAAACATAAAGGGAATTATACTTTCATCCATCAAATTGAAGTATTTCAAAACATTTATTATAAGCCAACCAACTGAAGAAAGATGAAGTTACAAGATAAATCTATAAGTACAGTTTTCAAATTTATCAGGTATCAACTACACAAAATGCTATATTATAAATTCAGTGATCAAAAAAAATACAAGATGTTATATTTTTATAGAAGGGATGTTGCACATTCAATGGCATTCAAGGAGCTACAGGATATTAGATATAATCCAAACCAAAAAAAAATTTAAGTTTTAGTAACTCAGTTTTAAGCTCAAGGTGGTGAAATACAAAATCCCTCAATCTTCAGCCAAGTACAAAGATCAAGTACTGAGTATCCAAAAACCTATTTATAGATCTCTCAGGTCTAAGACACATCTACAAGTAACTATGTAGATGCCAAGTACCTGAAAAACATAAAAAGAGACAAACAATGTAATGATAAAAATGGATACCTAGATAGCAACATTCAATCAGAAGTAAAGGGCTTAGAAGGCAGAGACATGCAGAGGAATCAAACTTACAAAATATAATAACGATGTCCAATAAGGAATAGTTACAAGAAGGATAAAACAGTGATTCAAATTCTAAAAATCGTTTTACCAGGCCAACAGGTAAAATAAATCCTCAAAGAAAGTATAGATCTTAACTAATAAATGAAGACACATTATTATAGAGAAAGAATCATAGCGAGGAATGATACTTACTAGTTGTAGAAAACCGTGAAGACCAGCAAAATAACTTGAACAGAGAAGGTTTAACACAAGGATCACCAAGGACGTGCAGTAGATTTTAAAAGAACTGCAATAGAAAACATTATCAATTTTGAGATCAAAGTGGTGAAAACCAAGTACCATCAAAACTCAGGGATAGGAAAACTTACCTAGCTCATCAAACAATGATACTAGACAAATAGAACTGAGCTCCAAGAGAAATAATCATAGCGACCAATAGATCACAGAAAGCTAGACATAAAATGTCGCACAGAGATCCCCAAATCACAGAATGACCGAGTTTCAGAACTCATGGCAGTAATCAAAGGAGGTAACCCCTTACCATCTTACACATAAAGCTGAAATAGAGCGAGAAAAAGGGATACAGACCCAAATGAACAACCATAAAACAATTTCTAAGTATAGGAAAAACTAGAAACTGACCAAAGTATTGTAAGTAATCCTTCAAATGAGACAACTGGGATACAAACCAGGCTCCAAAATCTCATACACTCAACGATTGTAGAGAACTCATGATTCAAAAGAAGGATAATGAGTGACGGCTCAATACAAATCTTCACAAATCCAAAAGTCGAGCTCATTGATGCAAAAATAGATAGTGAGATACCACACAGAGATTTCGAAGACCCTAAGCCAAACAGAGCCAAGCTTCAGGAAATAACAATGGCATCCAATAAAAATTTTGGCAGGGCTTTTCCACTCTCTGTGAGCAAGCCAAAAAATGATCAAAATGAAAGGGTTCGAGCATTTTAACTCGTTCACCGCAGCTGAGTTCAACCTAACTCAACCAGATTTAGTAATTGGCAACCACAGATCAGAAGTACAAAGATCAAAGGCTGAGGATTAAGCTCAGTAATCAAAACAGGTAATCGTAGTTAGTTCTCACTGACCATATTTAATACAGGCTGAAATTAATCAACCACAGGTCATAGATCAACAGCCACGATGAAAAGTACAAAAATTGATGATCACCCATTAAGGATAGTTTGAATGCAAACCAAATTAGTTAGAGAAACCCTAACCACAGTTAGGTCAGCATTAATCAAGATCCACCGACAATATTTCCAAAGGGGTGAGCCACCGTGGGGAAGGGGCTATCCCATGTGTCCATAATTTAAATCATTGCAAGAGACATTTAAAGTGTAAACTATACACCATTTAAACATGCAAATCCAACTATGTAATTGCCATGTAATATTAATCAAAGAGGGTCAAATGGTCAAACACTAATTATTTTCAAACCATGGTCTAAGAGATTCATGTGTGTTATCAAAGGTGGTCCCCTCATCTTACGTCAGGGACCATGGTAATATGCTAAGACCACAAGGTGGCCAAACTCAAACAAGGACAATTATATATAAAAGGGTGGTCCCCACAAGGAACTGGCACAGTACACAGGAGTATTTTTTGCATGCCTCCACAACAAGAGAAAATATCAAAAGAGAAAAAGTTGCATAATCAATGGAGAGAGACTTTCCTAGCATGTAATCTTATTTCTAGAAAATTATTCACCCTTTCCTTATTAAAAATAGAACAGTCAACTTCAGTTTGACTACATTGTAAACAAGGCTATTAATGCCTATTTGTAACTGCATGCTCTAGATTTTATTATTTTATCATCTTATTTATTATTAAATAAAGGATAAAATTAGGATGCA
The DNA here is from genome assembly GCA_019776745.2 of Taxus chinensis. Lineage (NCBI taxonomy): Eukaryota > Viridiplantae > Streptophyta > Pinopsida > Cupressales > Taxaceae > Taxus > Taxus chinensis. The sequence continues at coordinate 126,815,291 of CM034152.1, forward strand.
TGGGAGAGTACAAGCCTTAGAATATTTTTAGGAAGGGTGGAAAAATTTATTTTGCTATATATTGTGTGCCTTTGCAAAGCACAAGGGGATTCTGGCTAGAGTACTTTTTTATATATGAGTACTGAAGCAAATTTTGCAAGTTTTTCCCTCTAAGTATGAAGTATTTTCTGCCTTTCCAAGTTATTTTGTAGTCTTCTGTATGCTACATTAATCTTGTGCATGCAAATTCCCTGATCAACCACCTTACCCTACTGCAAATTTCAATCCTTTCTACTTAATTTTTAAGGTACATGATAACTTATTAGTACTGTTGTGATCCTCCCTCATTAAAATCAAGTGTTTTGCCCTTAGATATTCTGCAGAAAAACTATTGGTTCGTGCATCAATAATCCTTCACAAATCAGTTGTGCATATACTCAATCAAAGCCCACATACAAATTTTGTGTATCACCTTAATTTTAATCATGTTTATGGACATATTTTACTCTCAAACTTCCAGAAAGTAGTTTAGGATACTCCAATAAGGAACCAAAATTGATACCGGAGACTCACCTCAAAATAGGTATACCCACAGACCTGAGGTGTTTCCATTGTATCTACGAAAGAGAGAGATAATTTTTTCAAGCTTAGAAAACCTGTAGCCATCTCTCTACAGGGTGCACTTTCAAGAGATAACAGTTATCACTATAATTTCAACCTTTTGGATGAGATGGGTCTAAGTCGAGCAAAGGAGGAAGTGTAATAAGATTTCTCTCAAGAATCTTTTATAATATATGTTTTGGAGAAATTGTTAACTTTGTGAATGTACGCTTAAGTGGTTATCATTGAAATTATTTGGTGTTTGAGACAACATTGGTAGTGACCTTAGATTCTATAGGTTTTGCATTTGGTTTAAAAGTTGACTTATATTGAAGTTAATAGAGGGTGAAGCTTGTTCTTGCTATTTAAGCTTATCAATAGATAAAATTTGGGTTTCTAGTAGCTTGAGAGTGTGACAGACTCGATCAAATGACATAAATATCTCCAAGAGAATATTCTCTTGGAGAGATGGCAATAAACTCTGAATGAATAAATCTTGAAGCTCAGAGTCCGCAAGCTCATTAGACATCTTAGCAAGGTTATTTTTTTATCGCAATACATAATCTATGAGATATTCATTTGTTAAAGTTTCAAGTAAGATATCTTAGAGTTGATATTGATAGAAAAAGGAATGAGAAAAGAATTGACTAGATGTGTGAAAGACCTTACCGAGTGGAAGGGTAGGTCGTAGAACCAACACATTGCATATGGAAATATTTTAGATAAAATAGTGTGATCATCCACAAAATCAAGACAAGCCATATGGAATTCTAAGAGGTGCTCTTAAGGGTCATTATGGACATTAAAAATGGTATGCTTATGGGTGACAAAATTAGAAATAAGAAAGTAAGTGGAGATGGTGGGTGCGAATGGTGTGTATAGTAATAAATTGGAATCCAGAGATGGAGACACACAAGAAGTATCCTGTTGTAATTGACAATTTTTTTCTTGAAGGTATTGATAAAGGGAGGCTAAATCTTGAGTTTTAGTAGAAGAAACTTTCCACATGTGAGAAACAAGAGCTGGAGTGAAGTGGTTAGTGGGAGCAGGGAGAGAAATCAGCATGGAAGAAATTTTTGGAAGAGTGGAAGCTGGTGGTTGAGTACTAATGGAGGTGGGAATAGTGGAGAAAGAGTTAAATTTTTCAAGGTTGGTGGCTTCCTCATAGGTAGCGAATAAAAATCAAGTGTAAGTCTTGTGCATGCTAAACAATATAATAATTAAGTTATGTGAGTTGTGCTTCATTCAATTTACCATAAGATTGAGCCATAGTGATTCGAGGAGAAGATCCCTAAGTAGAAGGTGGATTAAAATTTTGGGATCACAAAAATAATTAAGCTAAATATGGAATATATATGCCTAATTTGATGTTATTGTAGTGGTAAATAAATGTAGAAAATAAGTATAGAGATTACACCCATTTAATTGAGAACTAAATTATGAAACTCTAATTACAAAGAGGAGAAATAAGTACTTAGCTAATTCATGATAAAATATCAATTGTACCTAGGTGCAAAATTAGAGAACAAAGTAGCAGGAGAATCACATAAATATGAAGAAAAATGTAGATATAAAAAGATAGGCTTGAGTGAGGCACCTGGAGAATGATAAGGGTACCTGTAAGCACCCTAGGCCTATTTTTGGGCGCTTCAGTTTGCATAAAAATTAAGGAAACCTCCTCTAAGTAGTTGCAAGGTATTCGGTCTTAGTTGTCCTTAATATTTCCGAGGTCCCACCAAGATCACTGAGGTCATTGGAAACCTGCAATGAAATATGAACTGACAAAACCCTCAGATAGACATAAAATCCTAAAAAAGAAATATGTAGAATGAGCGGTCAAACTGTGCTCAACTGTCACAATGGTGGACTTACAACTGAGTGATGCACTACATATCAAACCCATTCTAGCTCTATGTGTGTGTGTGGAACTATGCCGTAGTTGGTTGTTGTGCATGTCACACTTGATAGTGAGAACATAAACTAAATGTAAAGAAATGTAATAGATGTGTACATTAAATAAAATGAACTTCCCTCTTGTGAAGTGTATACAAAAGAACCAACCCATGTGTCCCTTATGATAGCACTAGATGGATGCAATGGAGGTCTTAGATGCTTGATAGATGCAACCTTAGGTGGTAATAGCTAATACTTAGTGCTTAGTCCTTTATTATGTTCACATAACTTTATATTTATATGATTCCCTTGCTTGAATTGTGTAATGAACCCTGAAAAGGCCTCCTAACAAAAAGATATGATGCTCAAACGAATAGAAAGGACGTAAAATATGTGAAAAAAATATACTGAGGTCAGGGGCTCCAAGAGGGGACCAGGGCACCTAGTACTTGCATGCTGGTTGGGTGTTAGTGGTCAAGATGATAAATTCCAAAGTATAATGAGGAATATCAAGCAAGTAATGGTGTAAAACCAAGAGAAGTAAATGAAAACAAAGAAATGTGGCCAAAGACATGGGTTCATTAGTACTTTTGTTACCTAGGAATCATATGAATAGTAGTATGTAACTAGGACTAGAAAATTAGCAAAAGTGCGTGATTTTGTGTCTATAGTTAGGAAACATAACTCTTTCAAAGGGAGTAACACTTCTTCTGCATTGGTGGAAATTCGAATGGTTATGAAGGTTGTGATATTTTTGTATCCCACTTTTTGAAATATCAGAACTTGTAGCTACATGTTACTCTTTACCAATTCAACTGTAAATTTTTGTTTCTCCGACATATTTCTCCTCATATTCGGGAACAATATTTCAATTCGTTTCTTGATATCTTTCCATATGAACCTGCTCACTAACATCATTGTTATATTTTTATTCTATTTTTGTGGCCTACTTGGTCATGTTGAAACCAATACAATGTAATCGTTCAATTTTTCATGTCCTTCCTAGTTGTTTAGCAGCCCATGCAACATAATACTTCCCTTTTCATGGCATGCCCAGTTGTTTAGCATCAAATGTGATAAAATTATTTAATTTGCATGGCCTGCCGTGGTATTTAACATCCACTGTAGTAAGATGTTTCCCTTTTCATGAGCCACCCAAGCATTTGGCATGTAATTCATATTCATTCCTGAATACATAATCATATCTGACTACATTTCAATAAGTAAACTTAGATTTAGGTGGTGATTAATTGATTTTTACAATTAACATTGACAAATAAACTAATCCCACAGTAAAAAAAAGTATATGTTTTGAATGGAGGCCTTCGTATTTGATATAATTATAATCATATATAAATAGTAATACAAATTTAGAGATTATAACCACACGACATGTACCTACAATAGAAATTTATGAGTCTATAACAACCAAACATTATGTAGATCTTATCAAACATTTATCTATGAAAAAAAGGCATATTGAAATATTTTGAAGTGAGCAATACTCGTAAAACACGTTCTACAAAAAAATTATGAATGTGTTTAATGAATATGGGAATGTCTTTAATACAAATTTATTTAATGCATCATTCTACTCAATAAAATATTGCGAGCATGATTTATAATATGTAATTGTAATTCAACATGGTCAATCTCTGTGATTTCTTTCTATTTTTCATTTTGAACACGTATGGCGTGATCTTTCATGGTTATTGTAATATAGCAGTTGGGATTTTTCATATGTGAAGTAGTTGCGTGCTATATAGAAAGTAAAAAAATTACAATTAGTAATTATTTAAGTATGTGTACAATTGGAACATGGTATGGGAGAATAATATAAAAAGTAATTCATTCAGATGTTATCAGTTTTTCACCTTATTTAAATGCATCCTATGTTGAGAAATGTGTATTCCAATAACTAGATTATGATATTAATGTCTTTATTTAGTTGATGTTCATGTTCCCACTTACCTTAATATTCGTGATTATTTCTATCTCTGTTTATGAAATATTTTAATATTTTAAAGTAAATCTTGTCAAGCATTTCATAATCCATGTCATTTCAATATGGACTTTTATTACCCAAAATAAAATAAAAAACCTTAATGCAAATAACTAATGTCACGACATGGTCAAGTAAAGATAAAGCTAATTTTAGGTGTGTGTATATATATATATATATATATATATATATATATATATATATATATATATACACCTATAGTTACAAAAATATAAAAGGAAAAGAATAAAAAATCATGAAAAAAATCTTTGATGAAGATGTTTTTAAGTATCCCTTCTTCTGGATAAAATAAAAACTTGGAAAAACAACACAGAGATACATATTCCTTAAATAAATCATGTACATGATATTATAGAAACAAACAATCAACAAAGAATGTTATAGTTTTAAAATCTCTTCTTCAAGGTATTATTTGCTTGGAAAACGAATCTTGCAAGATACAATGGTTGACGGTTTAGAATTTTTGATCTAATTATACTATAACCGCATGTCTCCAATTTTAACTACTTCATAGACAAACTTGTTTCCCACAATATGAACCTAATTTCAACAAAAAAAGTGGGACAATTCTTATTCTATGGACATTTTTTTAAAATTATAATGAAATAAGGGTTGTAGGGTCTCTTACCCTTAGATTTAAATTTTGAAAACTATACTGAAAGTTTGGAGCATTATTACATCATTTCTAAGAACCTAAATCATACATTGTTATTCTTAAAAGACCATTTGAAAAACTAGGAATTAAAATTTATCATATAATAAGACATTACATGAGTAATATAGGTAATAATGTTACTATATTTAAGAATTCATTCTTGTGGGGCATCACAAAACACTTAGGAATGTCACAACACGACCTTAGTTTATATTATGAATAAACAAGTCACATAGGAACGTGATAAAAAAGAAATCAATGTACCTTAGACTATATTAAATTTCAAAACTAAAATTCATACCCTGATAAACATATATAACATCTTTAATTTCAGATCAATATAATCCTAATAACAACCAGTAAATCATGATTTATTATACATGGTTTTGATTATTTTCACTTTAGGTGGTGAAGATCCTAAAAATAAAAAGAAATAAATAAAATCATTTAAAATGTATTTTTTTAAAATATAATCAAAAAACAAATTCATAAACAATAGTGTAAAAAATTATTTAATTACAAATGCAAAGGCATACATACCACACAAAAGTTGTGTAGGTAAAGGCATCTATATGGTAGCTACAATGACAATGGAATGGATCTTTCAATAAAAAATTAGAAAATTTGCATAGAATAACTTCCATGTGTTCGACAATAGAATGCATCTTCCATAGAAATTCATTTCAAAAATCGATCACTTAGGAAAATTATACTCTCAACAAGAATTCAAAATCACCTTTTGGGGGGGATAGATTAACCACAAGAAAATAGAAAAAGAATTCAAACTAAGTTTTTTTATGGGGGGTTGTGGGGGATAGATTAACCCTAACATATTTTCCCGAGAATTTTTTTATATTGGTAAATAGGGGTTTTGAATGGGATCTAACCCAGGTAAAAAAAGTTCCAAAAGCCAAGATATAACAAGAACCACAACAAGAAACAAAAGAAAGAAAACTACCCCACAGCTCAAAGAGAAACAAAGCAACTAGATTAGAACATTCGTTTTCCTATAATTTTTTCTTTTGTTATAAACTACTTTCCAATCCATCATACCATCCTCAATAGGAAGAAGTACTTCAAAATAATTGATCAACATGTATTTATTCTCATTTAAAGGAGATGTAGGAGGTACATTCTCCTTTGTCACTAGACAAGGAATTGGAGCACTCGCAAATGCCATAGGATCCCTATTAGGTGTTTCAGGTACACAATCCTTCAGCTCAAAATTAGAATCAGGTACACTCTCGAGTTTTTTATTAATAAAAGTGTGACATGGGAGGTGATCTTTCCACCAAGTAGATCTCACATGCTTTCGCCTCTCAAGATGATATTTTGTAGCACTATGTCCCAATGCAAAAAACCATCTACATCTGAAGGGAAACCCTTCATAATCAAGGGGATGACTCCAAATTATGTCTTGGACTTTAAGGTCTATATTCTCAGGGAGTTCCTTTGTTGTGTCTAATTCAACAAGGATCCAAGCATATGTTGTATGAGTATAGTAAATGGTTTCGACATCCACATTTATGAAATTTCCCAAAGTGTTGCCTATGGAGACTAGACAATTTTTCACCAAAAATTGAAGGGGCAAATGAGGGAATCTAATCCAAACAGGTTTTTTTTAGAATGATTCAGTAAGTGGGTTGAGAGATGGCAATCATGTTTTCATTATCAAATAATGAGGTTTCCGTATCAAAATGATTTTAGCTATAGTATTCTTATCCATGAGCTCATAGACAACAACAACAATAAACATTCTTTTAGTACAAGGATAAATGTCTACCCGGCCTTCAAGTAGAGGGAACAAGCACTTTGAATTACATTCACTAGATCAGGTAAAGTTGGCCACCATCCACTGAATTTTCTTGTGAATTTAACCAATGGTTATCCATGGTTTAATTTTGATCGCAATATAATTTTCAACATCGTTTGATATTGGTAAATTTCATTATGGAAGATAACAACAAGGTGGATTTTGCTTAATCATTAATTAAATAAGATAATAATTTTTGTATTGTTACTAATTTTAGGATAGATTTAGGGGGTGCAATAATATTATGAGACAATCAATATTAAATTAGGCCTTGTTTGGTGCGTAAAGTGGTTCGAAAAATGATTTGAAGCTAAAAAGGTGGTACACATGCAGTGAACTCACTTTGACCTGATAGGAATAAAGCACATTCATGATTAATATAAAGTAATAGAATTTTCGGTTTTTTTGGAAGAAAATACAAGGAACATCTGAGAGCGAGAATGAGAAAAGTAAGCGCTAAGAGGAAGGGAAGATAGCGTAAGATGTCTTGAAATGAAATGCTAGTACAATTCATACTGTTAATTGATAAACATACAAATACGCTAACAACATTATTAACTACAATTAATAAAGGAAGAGGATGGATCTTATGCAAAAATTCATGATAATGGTACAAAATAGACATGTTGATTTAAATCCATGAAATACAAGTCAAAACTCTTAATGAATATTCTACAAATATAATACCACGCAACATTACAATATCTTGTTTATACTAGTACATATACATATACATATAATACCAACAGATGTCAATTTTAAGGTTCTCATCTAGCAGTTTACGCATACCAAATTATTTAATAATTATGTTACATTCTATCCATAATCTCTTGGATTGATGATAACAAAAATTCTATGAAAAATATCTTTAACTTTCAAAAGAAATTGTTTTAAGTGAAAATCAAATAGATATCAAATTTAATGCATACAATTAAATTTATACAAGAAAATTTAGAGGTCTTTATGAAATCATTCATGCATGCATACACTTAGCAAATTATTCCTATGGGAATATAACATGGGTACAAGTAAAATGACTCCCACTCATCAATGATAAATGGGCAGTACAACAAAATTTTCTATTAACTTTTGACCAAAAAAAAAAAAAAACAAGATCATGCGTTACAGGTTTGGATCACTTTACTTATACTTCAACTTAATAGGTATGTAAATTGTATGTACGCTTTTAAAATTGTTATTATTTGATTTTAAATGGCAAGTACATTAAGTATTCAAAACATATTTTGACTAAAAGAAAAATAGATCAAGTATTAGAAGCTTGAACAATTTATAAGTCATTTTAATGGACACCGTTCTCAAAATATTCCATTCACATTTAAATGATTAGTAGAATAAAAATTCAGAATAACTTTTGACTAAATGAAAAGCAAATCAAATGTCACAAGGTTGGACCACTTTACTTATGTACTTCAATTTCACTTCAAGTTAAATACATGATTGTAAAAATTTTCTATTCTAGACAATACAATAAATATTTTGAATGACTTTTGACTAAATAAAAAGCAGATCAAGTGTTGAAGGATTGGAATATAGTGTGTATGTTATATGTGCCACTGCTCTTATAAAGCTTTGGAGAGACGTCGATTTTACGTAGTCACACCAAATCCCATAGTCACATCCAATCCCATCATAGCTTTGTTAAATGCACAATAACACCCAAATAACACGGTACAAACATATGGCTTTGACTATATGTCTTTTGTTATAATTCAAAGAGAAGTATCAGACATTTATTTTTCTTCCTTTCAAGTCAAAATACTACATTATTAAACTTGTTTGTCTGACCATAAATGCCTATGCTGCGTGAGTCCATTTTTGGGCATACCTGAAATTGACACCTCGCCACCTTTGTTAATCTGTGGCAGACAGACATTGCTGTATTATATTCATTTACTACTTTTTAATTTTTCCAAAGACGTACGTGCATATCGTTAACTCCATTATGCCCGCTTGTGTTACATTCAACTCTAGTGAGGTTTCGCTCACAGATTCAATCCAGTTTATCGAATAAAAGGCTAGTTTTATGAGTTTCGTGTGAGGAACTTTTACTACGAGTTTACAATTTTATGTTGAGGCGGGTTATGGATACATTAAACATCTCTGTATGCAGGTTAGGATACGTGACAGCTATTAATTTAGTTTAACTTCAACATATGCTTAAACTTTTGTGTGGGTAAACCGGATTCGATTGAAGGAGGGTAGGTTTGAAATTTTCGGTGCATTTATATTTTGTCCCAAGGAAAAAAAAAATTGTTTTATATTTTTAATCTTTTGATTATGATTTAAATAAATGTTTATACAATATGGTGAAACAATATTATTATATATTAATAATTATTTATGACAATTATTTTAAATTACTTAAATAATTAAATGAAAATCACATTTAGGATTACACATGTAGGGTTTTAGGATTGAATGTTTTAAGAGTCATGACACGTGGATTATTATAGCACTAATTGGCCCGTGATACTCATTTTTTATTCTAACATTTATTCTAATTTTAGTTGTTATTACAATGACGTTTTTGCATCACAGGTATCAAAATTTTTGTAATGTTGTTATTAGCATTAGGGAGTTAAGAATTTAGATTTTAGAATTAACGAGTTTAAAATATCTTCATTTGTAAGCATTTGTGCAAGTCTTGATTCTTCGTCAGAACTAACAATAATTGGTTAAAGCATCGAAAAAAATCCTTTAGAAATTTAAGGTTATTTTTCTATAAAATGTTAAATCCAAACAAGACTTGAGAGTTAAACTCTTGGCAATTTCTATTCCCAGAGGGGGATTAAGGCCTAGGCAAACTAGGCAACTGTCTAGGGTGATAAAATGTAGGGGGTGCTTATTTATTTATTTTTAATATGGTTTTTTGAAGAGTAAACTAATTTATTAGTTCCATATATGATAGTAGCAGTTAGTATCCAACCTTACATAACAATTCAATTCACGTCATTCAAAATAATATTAAAACTAGATAATTGTATTAATAATATGATATGTAGGAGGACTCAAATATTTATGCAAATTCCTTTGTTGCAAGATTCTTAAATTTAATTCATACTCATGTATTTTTCATACCTTGTATTATTTTGAAGTCTTGAAATTTTTTTTAAGAGAAGAGATAAAAAAAGGTGAATATGTAAAGAACGCGGGAAAAATTAGTTGAGAAATATATAAAGAAAGGAGGGTTATAATACAAAATATATTAGAGAATTAAATGGAGATTTTAGGTAATAGTAGCTAAACAAAAGGTTATTGGGGAGTTTTTCTTAGATTGTAGATGCATAATTAGTCATGCTAAATTATTTTTTATACTATAAATTTTATTTATTTACAGAGGGCGTTAACTTTAATATTGGCTAGGGAATTCATAACCCTTACTTCGACTCTAATTATCACTACAACATAATTCAAATACTTTTTGCAATATAAATATACTTTTTATTATGTACATTTCAATATTAATATATCAAGAAATAGTTTTCTATAATTTACATTTTCCAATAATGAATGAACTCTTTATTGGAAATGAAGGTTCTATGAAATAATTCAAACATTGATTTATAAAATCAAAGATATTTTAAAAAAAAAATTCAATATAAAAGTAAGCCATGTGTGAAAATTTGAGCTGGGAATCACATAATGGTTGTAATTACAATTTGGTATATATACTTCTCTTTGAATAGGTGATTATTAGAAATTATCCTCACTTATATTTTGAGAAATAAATATTTTAAAAAATAGATAACATGTCAAGAAAAGCAACACTAGAACATAATTCATACCAGTAATCAATAAACATGAAAACACATTAAAATATTTATACGTTAACGTGTGCGTCTGTGTGTGTGTGCGTGCACATGCGAGAAAATTTAATAGTTGAAATTGGTCAACATCTATTAATACATTATAATTAGCCTCAAAATATAAAGATAAAATGTTTGCACCCAATGGTACAAATACTTGCTTATTCTAGTACAAATATCTTAATTAAATCAAATGTAATAATATAAATAGATGTCAATTTAAGGGTTCTTATCTTGTAGTTTATTCATACTATATTCATTAATTAATTTTTACAAAAGTGATGAACGTAGTTTGACATATTTGGGATAAAGTGCATTGACGTTTAATATAAAATCATCTAAGCATTGGTTTTTTTTTTGGGGGGGAAGAAAATGCAAGGAACATATGAGAGAGATAATGAGAAAACTAGGGGTTAAGAAGAAGGGAAGGGACCATAAGATTTCTTGAACTGCAGTGCTGGTAAATAATTCATACCATTAATTGATAAGAATAAAAAGATGCTAAAGAAACGTAAAGAAACAATGAATAAAGGAAGAGAATAGAACTAATTCAAAAATGCAAGACAATATTAAAAAATAGACATGTCGATTTAAATATGTGAAATACAAGTCAAAAGTCATAGTGTATTTTCTACTCATATAACACCACTAAATGGTACAAATGCTTATTTATACTAGTACAATATCTTAAATACATATATTTGAATAATACCAATATATGTCAATTTTACAGTTGCCATCAAACAATTTACTCATGCCACAATGAATACTTATTCTGTTACATTCTCTACATATATCTTGGTAATTGAGGACCCAAAAAAATCTATGAAAAATGCCTTGAACTTTTCAAAGGAAAATTCTTTAAGTGACAATCAACAAGATATCAAATTTTATGCATATGTATTAAATTTATAGAGGTGTACCACAAAATCCTTCCCATGACTTCCATTGTAAAACACATATTGACACATTTATATTTTTTGTTTACAATAAAAATTTAGTAGTCTATATAATATCCATCATGCATGCATGCACTCACCAAATCATTCCAATGGGAGTTTAAAATGGGTACTAAAATGACTCCTACACATGGATGATAATTGCGTAGTATAATAAAATTTAATATTAACTTTTCACTAAAAGAAAAACCGATGAAATGTGAAAAAGGGTTGGATTACTTTTCCCATAATTCAATTTAGTGGGTATGTGCATTGCATGCAACGTTTTCAAATTATTATAATGTGATGTCAAATGGACAATACATTAAACATTCAAAATATTTTTTGACTTGAATAAAAACAGATCAAGTGTTGGAGTGTTGGACCACTTATACGTCATTTTAATGGGTACGGTTCTAACATTATTCTATTCAGATTTAAATTGGTAGTACAGTAAAAATTCCAAAAAACTTTTGACTAAATAAAAAACAAATCAAATGTTAGAGGACTGGACCATTTTACTTATACTTCAATTTAAATGCATAGTTCTAAAATTACTCTATTTTGATTTAAATAAATAATACATTGAAAATAGTGTGTATGTACTATGTGCCACTCCACTTATAGTTTCAGCACAGATAAATTTTACATTGTCACACGCAATCCCATCAAACCATAATGACACCCAATTCCATCAAAACAAAGTCACACCCAATCCCATCATAGCTTTGCTTGATGCCCAATAACACTCTAAAAAAAAAAAAAACGGTAGAAACATATAGCTTTGACTATGCATCTTTCCTTATAATTCCAAGAGAAGTGTGAGACACTTCTTTTTCTTCCTTTCAGGTCAAAACACTGCATTATTAAACTTGTTTGTCTGACCATAAATGGTTGTGCTGCGTGACTCCATTTCTGGGCATACCTGAAATTGACACCTCGCCTCCTTCGTTAATCTGTGGCAGACATTTATTGCTGTATTATATTCATGTACTACTTAATAATTTTTCCAAAGACTTCCTTAACTCCTTTATGACCGCTTGTGTTACCTTCAACTCTATTGAGGTGTGGCTCACTGATTCAAATCCAGTTTATCGAATAAGAGACTAGTTTTATGGAGTTTCGTGGGAGGAACATTTACCACAAGTTTATGAAAATACATTGAGGTAGGTTATGGATACATCAAACATCTCCATATGCAAGTTACGATAGGCGACAGGTATTAATTTAGTTTTAACTTCAAGATATGCTAAAACTTTTGTGTGGGTTATCAGGATTTGATGGAAAGAGGGTACGTTTGAAATATTTTGTCCAAATAAAATTGTCTGATTTTGAGTTAAATAAATGTTTATATAATATGATAGGGCAATATTATTATATTAATAATTGTTTATGATAATTATCTTAAATTACATGAAAATATAGAAATAAAATATCACAGCATTTAAATTTAATATTTATTTTTAACTGTTAATGGTTTAGAAAATAATATTCATAGTTTTGTTATAGATATATCATTCTAATACACATAATATAAGATTTTCTAGGGGTCAACATTAAGTTTATGATTAGAAATGTAGGGTTTTAGGATAGAATGTTTGCAAAATAATGACCCAAGAATTTTTATTGAACTAATTTGCTTTTGATATGATTTTTTCAAAAAAAATAATACAAGTGGTTTCGCGGTAGTTTACTAGTATTTATTGTGATGTTTTTTTTTTGTTTCTAAGATTTTTCTTGTTTTCATGGTTATTACAATGAATTTTTTGCATCATGGATATCAAATTATGTGTAATGTTGGTATTTGCATCAAGGAGTTGAAGAATTTGGATTTTAGAATCAAGAAGTTTAATATATTTTAGTTTGTAAGAATTTGTGCAAGTCTCCATTTTTCAAAATAATTGGTTAAAGCATACAAATAAATCCTCCACAAATTTGGGATTTTTTTCTATAAGATGTAAAATTTGAACAAGAATTGAGAGATAAACTCTTCATTACTTGCGCAATTTCCAATATGAGTATGTCTTTTTATCCATGCAAAATAATGCAAATAGTTTTTGCAATTTAAATATATTTCTTATGTTCCTTATGATGTACATTTCAATGTGAATATTGCAAGAAATATTTTGTCTTTAACATACATTTTCCAATATGAATGAACTATAATTGGAATTGAATATTGTGTGATTTAAATCAAACAATGATTTATAAAATCAATGATATCCATACAAAACTAGTAAATATAAAGTAAGCTATGTGCAAAAATTTGAGTCAGGAGTCACATAATGGTTGTACTTACTATTTGGTATATATATTTCACTCTCAATACCAATTACTCCAAATTGTGCCCACTTGTATTTTGAGAAATAAGTATTAAAAAAAGTAGATAAGATGACAAGAAATGCAACACTAGTACATAATTGATACCATTAATCGATAAACATTCAAATACACTAAAAACATATACATTAACACTTAGTAAAGAAACATGATAGATCTAATGCGAAAATGCATGATAGATGTCCAAATTAGAGATGCCGATTTAAATTTCAAAAATTAAAGTAAAAATTGTTGTTGAATATTCTACTCATACATGTACATATATGAGTCAATATATGTGAAAATTTAATATTTGAGATTTCTCAGCATATTTTAGTACATGATAATTAGCCTCAAAATATAAAGGTAAAATGTTTACGGCCAATGCTACACCTTCTTAGTTATTCTTGTACGAATATCGTCAATAAATAAATTGTGTGTGTGTGTGAGGGATCTTATCTGGTAGTTTATTCATATTATATTGATTAATATTTTTGTTACATTTGTTACATATGTTACGTTGATTGCTGTCTAATAAGAATTATAAGAAAAAAATGCCCTAAAATTTTAGAAGGAAAATGTTTTAAGCGACAATCAAATAAACATCAAATTTAATGCAAAAAAATAAATTTATATTATCCTATCACTAAATCCCTTTAATTACTTCATTTATAAAACACATAGCAACACATTTATATTTTTGCTTTCTAAAAAAATTGAATTAGAAAAGTTAATATTAAATTCATCATGGCACTCTCAAACAAAATTATTATGATTCTTAAAGGGGATTTAATAACATGACTCTGATATATGTGTGGTACAATAATATTACATATTAGATTTTGACTAAAGGAAAAATAGATCAAGTGTTATAAGGTTGAAAAAAATTAACTATAATTCAAATTAGTGGTTTGTATGTTGCATGTAGGGTTCTCAAACTAACAATTATGCATGAATTGTGAACTATATGATAGAGAAGATAACCTTGTTAAAAAAAAATTATTTTATTTTGTGGTGAAAAGGATACCCATACATTGGTGCAAACCACTCTTTTTCACATGGCCCACGAGTGTGATCGAAAAGGTGAGTTGATCGGGTTAAATTGGGAAGAATTTTATGAGAGGTCCTTCAAAGAGGTTGCACCTCTTAAATCATGCCCCTTGGTTGTAAATACAATTAGGCCAATTATTTATGAATGTTTTTAACCTTAGACTATAGCTATATGAAAGCCATTTATTAGGTAAATGTTGATAGACAAGCCTTTCGAGGGGAAAGGTAAGAGGAAACAATGATTCATAACTTTGAATGGGTTGTTCCAAGCTATAATCCCCAATCACATTTAGCTCATATATATTGATATATAACAAAATATTTGGCCCATGCACTTAAAAGTGTTACCTTATTTCACCCAACACAACCATAGCCAAGCAACTGTTGAGTTGAAAGTTCTCTTCTTTTTAGATCCTCAAAAAAATAGATCAAATATTTAATCAAAAAATCTAAAATAATATAGCTATCATGGCGAAGGAGGTTGACCATATACACATAATGATCAATTACAACCTGTTATCTCTCGAAAGTGCACCCTGTAGAGAGATGGTTGCAAGGTTTCTCAGCTTGCAAAATTTTTTCTCTCTCTTTCGTAGATACAATGGAAACACCTCAGGTCTCTGGGTATACCTATTTTAAGGTGAGTCTCCAATATCAAGGCTGGATCCTTGTTTATGTATCCTAAAATGATTTTTTGGGGTTAAGGGTAAAAGATGGCTGTAAAATACTAAAACTGAGGTGATACACAAAATTTATATGAGGGCTTTGACTAAGTATATGCACAATTAATATGGGAAGGATTCTTGATGCATGAACCAACAATTTTCTACAGAATATTTAAGGGCAAACACTTTGTTGTACTGAGGGAAAATATCACAACAACATTGATAAGTTAACATGCACATTAAAATTATGCAGAAAATATTTAATTTGTAGTAGGGTAAGATGATTGTTCAGGGAATTTACATTCACAAGACTAATAGAAACATACACAAGGATGCAAATAATTGGAAAGGCTGAAAATACTTCACACTCAGAAGGAAAAACTGGCAAAAATTGCTTTAGTACTCCTGTATCCAAAAGTCATCCCTTGTGCTTTGCCAAAACACACAATATATAGAAAAAATAATTTACCCACCCTTCGTAAAAATAGACTAAGGGTGTACGGGCCCATGCATCCTATTTTATCATTTATTTAATAATAGATAAAGGACTAAAATAGAACATGCAATTACAAATAGACATTAATAAACTTGATTACATTATAATCAAATTGAAGTTGATTGTTCTATTTTTAAGAAAATAAAGGTGAATAATTTTCTAATAATAAGCTTGCTTGCTGGACAAGTCTCTTTCCTTGTGCATGTGAATTTGTCTTCTTGTTTTCTCTGTCCTCTTGTGAAGGCATGCAAACAAACAACTCTCTGTTTGTGAGTTAAATAATTGCAATACTTGCAATATTTGCAAAAATAAACATCAATACATCCATTTGGTGGGGACAACCTCTATGCTCAGATTCTCATGTTGACATTCCTTGTCTAAGTGGTCACATGGGTGACATACTACAGATCATCTTCAACTTCCTTGCAATGGGGAACACCTTTGCACTCTACTTGGTTTGGCCATCTTTTTGGACTTAGCATTCTATAAGGTCGACCATCTTTGACACTGCATATGCCATACTATAGTCTCCACCACCTTTGATAAATACATGCATGGTATATTTGTTAGCTTTTGCATATTGGATAATACATGGTTTAAATTTCACCTTTTCGGTGATCATTACAACCATGATTTTCTTGGCACTTGGAATTATTCTTTGATCATTAGTCACTGTAGCAACGGGTAATATTTGTGAACTTTGCAAGGTTTATGTAATGATCACTTTAAAAAATTTCCTCTCAAAATGATAGCTCAACCCTTCCGATGATTGTGTTGGTGGCTCACTTTTCGAAACTAACCCAAGTGGAGTTAGGGTTTATTTCTAATGTTGACACTTCGGTACCTTCCTCTGACCACGGTTGAGACAAGGTAACTCACTCAGTTAGATGGTAAAAATCCAAAACCTAACCATTCTGCATAATCATTTTGAGCTCTCTACGAGCTAGCGGAGTTATGTCAAAATTTGCTTCAGTGGCCATGATTACTTGAGATTTCTCTGAGGACCCCTAGTTATATATTGATCTTATTGGTGTACATGTGATTCTTCTATGATTTTTTTAATCTTTCTAAGATCTGAGAGGTTCAGGTAGTGAAAGGGCACCATCATGAAGATTTGGGTTTCATTTTTTAGGAACTCGAGCTCTTTGAGATTTTTAGTATGAAGCTTTGGATTCTCTTGAGACTTGAACTGGAGGGTTTTAAGCATGCTCAACCATTTCTTTATTTTGTGTTCCGTGAATATGGTTTTTCATGGAGATTGCACTGACCATTTATACTTAAGCCTCTGATTTCTTCAATAGAGTTTTCATTACTTAACACTTGATCTGTTGAAGTTTTAGATGTTGGGGTTGAGTTTTGACTTGCCACATTGAAGGTAAGAAACTACTCTGCATTGCTCTTTTATAATGACCCAAAATGGGTATTAATTATTTTATCGAACAATATCAGAATTTCAGAGAATTTAACTTGGGTATTTGTATTTTCTAATTTGTGCCTCTAATCGATTGTTAAAAAGATTAGTGAGTTCATTTGTCAAGCTAAATCTGTGTAAATCTTCTCAATGATGTGTTGAAACACCACTTTTGAAGGAGTTCAAACTTTCGATCTTTTCTGGGTAGATATAGATTTCATTTACCCTTGTGGTTCCATAATTAGAAAACTTGATTCAGATCTTTAAATAATGTCTTTGACTCATTATCTGTATTCCCAAGATCTATTATCTGATTATATTTGGCTTTGATGCGTTACCTTGGGGATTTTACTTTGTCTAGCTCTCTGATATTTTTCCTTTCACTGGTTGGACACCATTATCTTGAGGGTTCTATGCAGTTGTACCATTCTTAGATGTTGTGTGGTTGTGAGGGTTTTGATTGTGATTTCATTTGAAACCTAGCTGCTGTGGAGTCCTATATTCTACAATGGTGAGTATTATTCTCCATTCTGATGCTTATGCCTCTGATTCCTTTGGATTTATATGTTCAAATTTGTTCCATTTTGTGGAAGCTCATTTTTGCATTAATGGTTGTCTTTCCTGTTATGGTTCATAACACCATTTGCATAAGGCGAGGGGTTAGTATCTCTATTTCATTATTAGATTTTCCACTTTAAAAGGTTTAAATCTTTGTTTATTCATGGAGACCCTTATCAAACATTTTTCCATTTTTTTCTTTCATTTACACACCATGTTATGAATTTGGCTTACTGAATCTATCATTATTCTACAATGTAGAAGTCACTTTTGAGCTTTATATTCGATTCCGGGTGCTTTTAGAGCTCTGTTTGTGTCATTTTGTTTCTTTACAAATATAGGTTTTATATATTACTTCAATTTTTTTTTGGAATCTTTGGATCGATATTTGTATTCTGGAAAATCAATTCTGTTGCAAAAAGGGACACCATTGATTTACTCTGAATTGGCTTTATGTACATGTTGATACCCAAATATGCTCATACCATGTACTTCAGTTTTTCATACTATGTACTGTATGACTCATATACATTGATCATTTGTTCCTGGAACCTACAGTATTATTGCTTGAATGGTCATAACTTACTGTGATGAACTTGAGGTTAATTTTCTCTTGATCTATTTCCTTGCATAAATAGTTTTACTTCTTTGATATGGAAATATCTTTGTGATTCATACTTGCTTTATTGAAAATGTATATTTATAGAAGGGATGTACTTGTAAGATTACTTCAAATTTCATGTTATTCAATTGTTCAACTATAATGAATGCTACAAGTACTTCAATCTAATGATTGAAAGTGCAGTCCATTTCTTTTCTGCATTATATATTGTATTTCCTTTTATTACAATTCTGATATGCATGTTGGAAAAGTAGTAAATGTCCATTTTACATGGCGAATCCCTGTCAAAATTTTCCCATAATTCTTTGACTATCTATTCCATCTGTAATAAATCCTTCCAGTTAGCTTCATCTTGTTAAAATCTGATTTCTTGTTTGGTTGCAAACTGAAACGTATACTTCTATTTGTTAGTCTCTTTTCTGTACTGTAACTTCTTCCATTTGCAGAAATTTACTGAAACCTGAGTTACATTCTTTCTTATTTCTAGCATGTACTTATGACTTATCTATTTCTTCTTGACTGCAACTTGTACCTGCACACTTAAGAAAATAGTTAGAAAATACTTAGGCTTTTTGGCCTCTCTTATGTCCATGGTTTTTCATTTCTTTTCTTTTTATTTTCTTCTTTCGGAGTGAGTAAAGCATGTATGTAGTTGATCTTCAAGTAGACTGTACATTCTTTTGTTAAGATATTCATATGCACGAATTATGAAAGTATAGGAATATGAACTGATCCCCGAGCTTGTAACTGACAGTTTTCTATTTTTCTTCTTTTCAGGTACATTGACTTCTACAACGAAGATGAAGAAGGAAAAAAAGTTAGAAATGGAGATGCTTCAACCAATGAAGAAAACCCCCAAGGCAATGATGGGTTCAATCGCACTCCTTTACTTTAGCTTTGATGCATGTGTACCTCTTATTTCAGTAGATGTACTCTACTTTTCAGTTACATCCCATGGCTTGTGTGGGAAACATTTGAAAATTCCTTATGAATAAAACATTGAATTCTAATAATGAGTTGTATATTTCTTTTTGCATTTCAGCTTTCTGTATTGATTGTATGATGAAATAAACAACTCAGTAATTTAATTGAATGTTTTAATCATGAAGGAAATTGACATTAAAGAATACCTGTAACATCCACTAATGAATTCTAATCTCTGCAATCTGCAATTATGTTTTTCGTTCCAAAACTTGCATTTCACCTATTCTATAATTGAATGTCTTCATCAAGACAACACAACTGTCCTTTGGGGCCTTGTTTTCTTTTGCTTAAGAAAGTCATGAAATTGTAGACTATGTGATCTGTTATGTTTTGTAACAACACACATAGCTGCAGATTTCATGTAATCATTAACTAATTCAGCAGTAACAATAATATAAAAAATCCCTTAGCTTAGGTATACTTCACCAATACCATCCATTGTAATGAAGTTTCGAGTTTCCCATTTTTCACAAGTGCAAAAATTGTCAACACAACCATAATGCACAAATAATCATTCATAATATTGAAGTATTTACAACCCTTACCCATTAGGAATTTTTGGTTCCATAGAAATAAAATACCAAAAAAACTAACATGGTCAAGATTACTATACCCCTACATTACATATTCTGCAAGTAGCATTGTCCATGTCACCAAATTTTTTTTATTTATTGTAAGAAAATTTTCAATTCTTATGTAATTGTCCACATTTTGTGTAGATATCTATTAGATCATTTCAAACTATAACTTCAACCTAAAACCACATTTTAAGATTTTGTAGTCACTCTCCATGCCTAAATTCACAACTCCAAATTTGGCACTCTGTTTAGGCATGTCATTTCAAGACACTTAAATTTCCATATTTTGCATATATCATTATGAGGGATTTAAGAAAATAAAATTTGACAATTATCCACTTCGGAAATTACCTATATTTTAAATGTTTCCAATGAATTTTTGACAAACCCATTTTGTGCTTATGCTACAATAATCATAGTTCATCACACAACATAACATTCTTGAATATTTTTGGTGTTAATTCATGCTCTAATAAATATTACATGTAATTTGAAGTAGGGATGATATCAAACAATGACTTTAGGTCAGTCTCCACCCTGGATAAAAGGAGATAATTTACTAAGAGTAAAACTATTTGTTTCTAGTAGATGGTTTTAGTAATACATCACCGAGACCTAAATTGATCATTCCAGGAAAGTCTTTTCTCTTGTTAAAAATGGGGTGAAAATCAGACTATTTACCAAAACTAAATTTGTTTGATTCATGTATCCTGTTAGGTTTAGTTATTTTTAAGAATAACACTCTATGATGTTTCCCAGCCTAACGAACCCACTTTGAATGCTCACAAGGCTGAAGTTTCAAGTATATCTATGTAGGGTTAGTTAAAACATGAACATGTTAAAAATCATCAGACTTTGGTCATTTTATATTGGCTACTAAAATGGTATACTTGGAAAATTATTTGTCTATAGAATGGGTGGTTTTTAACTATGCAATTATTATAGAGATTAAAGGTTAATTTTCTTGTAATTTTGTTTTACCTTCACAGAATACACGAAAGGAGATCAACATACAATTAAAGAAGGAAGAATATCTCTATAGTGATATAATAAGTTTGCAATTCATGCATAATTATGAACTCGTTGTTTTGAAAACTATTGCATTATGTGAATATGGGGTTAGTTATGTAACAGATTACATACTAAAAAGTGTATTTTTTTCCCCTTTTACTTCAAGCTTGTTGATGATAAATGACTTCTTTCCATCTCTTATTCCACTTATCTGTTTGTATTTTTTGCGTAATTTACATACTATATTACACCTAGATTTGAAATTTATCTACCAAATAGATTATGAAATGTGATGATGATAACTTTTTTAGAGTGGATTTTGTATTAGAGGAAGTCAAAATATCATCCCATGGAAAAGATGTTTACATTGGAAATCTAAATTATTATCTCATGCCTCTTCACATGGGGAAATGGGTTATTACATATCAGATATAAACAATATTTTGACTAATACTTCTTAGATTAGGAAAATATGCTGATTTTGAAGGGATCAAGAACCATGTACAACCAAAATATAAGCATCAAGGCTCGAAAGAGAGAACCCAAGGAATAAATCCCTATAAGGCCAATAAAGGAACAAATAGACAAACCCAAAACCATAAGCAGAAGAAGACATGCCAAAAGTAAATCAAGAACATCAAAACCACTTGACACTAACTAAGAGCAATCCTTTCTTCCATGGGCCTTCACCATTTGAGATCTAAGGCTCACCTTAAGAGGATAATTAAAGGTTTCCCCTTTCTTTTTCCTGTTCATGACTACCCGTCCTTCACCATTATTTGGATCCGCATTCTCATCAAGGTGGACTAGTATAAGAATTTAAAGAACCTCCATATTTTTAGGACTATGAATCTGCATGGTTCTAGCAGACCGAGGCATAGTGACACCTCTCTTATCTACAATATGTAATCTATCAACCTTGGTTTGAACAAAATTCTTAGCCGAACTAGAGGAAAAGGGGTTTTCCTAACCATATTTATCTTCATGAAATGTGGAAGTATCCTCTTAGCTAAATGATTAATTTTCAGTGTCACTATCCAAAATGCCTTTAACAACTAGGTGATCCAGATTAAAATCCTTCCATCAAGAAACCCACCCTTTAATCTAGTTTTATACAATGTGACAATGAAACGCTAAATGTCCTAGAGTGAAATAGGTTTTTCATTTTAAAGGAAAGCCTTCATAATCTATATTTTGTGTTCATATTGTATCCTTGACTTTAAGCTCTAATGTAGTTGAAAAGTTAATAGTCGTGTCCATATCCAGTAGTATACGAGCATATCTGGTATGGTCAAAAAAATTAGCTTCGGGATATATAGCTAATAATTTTCCCAAAGCATTACCCATAGCTCTGAAACTATCTTATCCCCATTTAAGTATAGAGGAAAATAAGGCATTCTTATCCACACATATCTGGATTTAAATGTTTCAGATAAGGGGTTGAAATTGGGGAATGATGGCTTCATCGGAAGGAGATGAGACTAAAATTCCCATATTTTCCATTAAATTTCATGCTTATCAGAGGGAATGTCAAAAACTGCTATGAAAATTCCACGAGATGATGGATTAATATTGATTGTATCTTAAATGAGAGGGCACTATTGTTCAAAGATCCGCATGTGAAGAACTAGAAGGCCCGTGTAAAATATATTTAACCTACAAATCAAGACATGGATTTGGAAGAAATATTTTGAGTATACTATCTCATCCTTGAATGAAACTAACGATGTTGATTAAGCATAGGCCATGGGTTTTATAAGTGGGTAGCCACCCAATTTGGTTGCATCTAAGAAGGATTTTACACCCACGAATGCCTACATTTTACTTTCAAAGATCATCTCAACTGAGCGAGGAACATGGCCAAATACCTTTCTTCAATAATCTCCCTTATTCATATCACCTCCAGATAGAAATGCCACATGGATGTACACCCCAAAAAAGTCTCTAGTGTCCTCTGCACCAGCCAATGAGTGATCCCACCAGCACCACCATCATAACTATAACTTCCATTGTCTTCACTATAAAATTAAAAATGTTTCATAAAATATTAAAATTATTGAACCAAAACTATGATTTAAAAATATATTTATAAAAAGTAAATTTTAAAAAATATATTTAACCTATCAGAGAAGTTCTTTGGATCTACTAGTTTGAAAATTGCATAGATGAATGATGCAAGATGTGAATTGTTCCAATCCAAAACAATGCAAGCATATAAGACTAATAAAATAAGAAAATGCAGGAGAGATAATTACAATAAGAAAGAAATATCTCGAACTCAATACAATCAAATTGAATAATGCAAGAGATGTACATATAGGAGGTGAATGTGTAACCTTCTCCAATAATCAAGGAAATCTCCTCCTAGAATAGTTGTAACCAACAACTAGAATGGTGTAGTCAAGTTGTGACTAACACCTAGATGAGTGTGGTCAAGTAGTAACCAACCCCTAGAATAGTGTAGTCAAATGTACACCTATGAAAGTATATCCCATAAGTGTTGGGAAACTCCAAGTGAAATGGAATATCATCAGTAGGATAATACAAATAAAAAGAGGAAAATAAACCCTACACTAGCACCCCCCATAAGCATAACTGAGGTGGGAAGTGAAAAATTGAAAGTGGGTCCCGAAAACAAGGCATGATGATTTTCCCATGTACAATGAAATCTCTCATAAGATAGAGTAAAAAGAGAAAACCTAGTGGCAAAATATCCCCACAAGAAAGCATTCATGAAGAAGTGAAAAGGCTAGAAGGTACCCCTAGAGATGAAGAAGTTGTTGATGTCGACCACACCCCAAGCAGAGCTTAGTCGATGAATGAACTTGCTCTTGGTGAAAGGTTTGGTGAAGATGTCAGGAACCTACTCCAAAGACTAACAAAATATCAAATCGATGACCTACTCATGAAGGAGCTCCCAAATGAAATTCATGTGAATCTCAATGTTATTGGTCCTTTGATGAAGAACCATATTCCTGCATATCATGATGATGCTCTAGTTTTCAAAAAATATTATTGTAGGCTACCTGATCTTGATATCAATATCAGAAAGAATCTCCTAGATCCAAATAGCCTCAGTAGTTGTGTTAATATCTCCTTTGTACTCTACCTCTATGGATGATAGATAAATAGAATTCTTCTTCTTTCTCAAACAATTGATAGGACCAGATCCCAATAAGAAACTGTAACTTAAAGTGGACTTATTACTCTTAGTGTCACCAACCCAATATAAGTTTGAGTAGCTGACCAAGTAAATGTCTGAACCAACTTTGTAGTGATTCCCATATTTGTGTTATCCCTAAATGTAGTGAAAAATCCTCTTAGCTACTTTCCAATGCATCTCACGAGGTTCTGACTTGTACCTCGAAATAATACTAATGACATAGGAGATATCAGGTCTCGTGTTAGTTAAGTAAATAAGGTTGTCAACAAGTTTTCAATACAAAGTAGCATTAACCAAGGGTGCGGAATAATCAGTGTTAAGGTTGACTCTAGATAGGAAAGGAGTCGAAGATGACTTGTAATCATCCATGTGAAACTGAGCCAAAGATCAAGAGAGTACTTGGGTTGTGGAACTAAAATCCCTGAATTGGACTTTATGATCTCAATGCCAAGGAAGTAGTGTAGTAGACCCAAGTTAGTCATTGTAAATCTATCCTGAAGAGCTATGTTTACTACTAAGATAGTTGATGAAGTACTCCTAGTGATCAAAAGGTCATTAACATAAAGTACTAGTATTAGTAATGAATCATCCCACCACAACAAATGTACATTGGAATCGTAATGGTAGAGTGTAAAACCAGAAGCTATAAGGAAGGAATCCATCTTGGTATGCCAAGCCCGAGGATCCTGTTTAAGGCCATATATTGATTAAATCCCATGTTTGCAAACTAAAGATGAATCCTAAACAAACCTTGTTGGATGCTACATGTACATCTCCTATTGTAGGTCTTTATGAAGAAAATCACTCTTCACATCCATCTCATGCACACTCCAACCATGTGCTCAGTATAAAAAAAGTGTGATTCTAATCAAAATCATCTTAGTTATGGGTGAAAAGGTCTCTGAGTAGTCTATGTCAGCTATCTATGAAAACCCCTTCGCTACTAACCGAGCTTTATACTTATAAAAAGACCCATCTGCTTCAAATTTGGTCTAATATATTCATCAACATCGAACCATCTTCCTTCACTTTGGAAGTGATCTCAAATCCCAAGTTTGATTACTAATTCAGGAATTATATTCCTCGTGCATAACACTATCCCACTAAAGTATTCCCGATTCCTCTCGAAATTTCTGTGGATCTGTCACTAAATCATAGAAGTCATGTGGCCTACTCTGATATTTTTCTTTATTATTTCTGTCATCCTCTAGATCCCCTGGCCAAGTGCCTATACTGTGAAGTGTTTTCCTAGCCCAAAGAGGGCCTAAATTGGGTGATTTGTGTGTCGAATCCTCATCCTCTAAAGTATGACTAGAATTAAATGAGCATGACTCCTCATTTCTATGCTTGATGTCAGAACTTGAAGAAGTAGAATACTATTCCTCGGGAACCTATAGTGGATGATCTAAATCCTTAGACTACTCATCAAACCTTAGTGAATCCAAAGTAGATTGAGAAGTGTCACGTAAAGAGCTAGTGGGACTCTCCTAAAAATTAACAGTTCTCTCGATGAATAAATCATGAGTAGTAGGATGGATAAGCCTATATCCCTTGACCTCATTTGGATTAACAACAAATATGCAAGGTTTGGATTGAGGCTCCATTTCCTTATGTTTATTTTTGGGAATGCATGCCATCATTAGTGACTTGAAGACCTTAAAGTGCTTAACTTCTTGTTTATTATTGTAAGAAGATTCAAAGGGAGTTATACCTTTTAAAGCTTTGTGAGGAACTTGGTTCTATATAATAGGAACAATTGATGGGTTCTACCCAAAAATATGTAGTCAAAGATTTAGATTGGATCATATTGTTTTACATCTCTTTCACGACCTGATTTTTGTGTTCTTCCGCCTCATTATGTTAAGGAGTGCAAGGAACTATCCATTATAGATCAATACCCTCAGTGGTGCAAAACTACTCAAATATATTGCTAACATACTCCCCCCATTATCTCTTCGAAGAAATTTTATGCTTTTCCCATATTGATTCTCAGCAAGTGACTTGAAGTCCCGAAAGTAATTCAATAGTTTATCTTTTTCATTAAGGAAGTAGAACCACGTATATCTAGAAAATTCATCTATGTACGTGAGAGAATATTTGTCCTAAGAGAAAGAAGGATGGGGAAAATCACTTGTGGCATCACTGTGAATAAAATTTAAATGTGTTGAAGCTCTCCAAGCTTTTGCCTTGTTAAATTTCTCTTCAGGGTGTTTTCCAAGAGCACAACCCTCGCAAAATCCCTTTATGAAATGAACTCTAGGACATCATGTAACCATGTCATGTTGAATGACTTGCTCAAGGTATCAGTAGTTAAGATGACCAAACCCCTCATGCCATAATTTTCTAACTCCATCTGAGTGTGTGAGCAATGCAGTAGGTGAGACATCAAGTGAAAAGTGTGAGAGGCTAGATAACCTAGCATTGTGATAAGCCCATCCCACTATTATTGTAGTGTCGCTATGCAACTCTGTGATCTCAAATTAATCTTGATTAAATAGGAATCTCATGCCCTTCCCTATATGATTCATCTAATATGCTAAAAAGATATTAGTTTAAATTGAAGGTATACTAATAAGATTTATGAATGTTCTACCTTCGACTTCAAACGACCCTCTCCCTGAAACTATGGCTAGATTGTCATCACCCAAATTGATGGAGGGCATGCTACAAGGATCTAAGGAAGAAAACTCAAATTGTGATGAACCCATGTGTTGTGAAGCACCAGAGTTAATAACCCACAAAGGAGTAGATGAGGATGAAACTACAGCTAGTGCTTTTCCCTTATGTTTCTCTTTATCATTTTCCTTTTCCTTAGTATATTCTTGGGTTGATGAAGATTTTTTGATAGATTTAGGGACCCCTATGTTTTTCTTCTCAAGGAGATGACTGAGGTGATCAATCTGCTTCATCATACATTTTTGTTCATCATGCCCAAATTTCTTGCAATAGGCACACTTAACCTTTTCCTTTTTAGTCTTATCATTTGAACTAGAGGTTTTAGTGGTAGACTTGGAAGAGGAAGTGGATTTAATTTCTTTCTTATTTTCTGGATCCTTACTCTTTTGCTTCTTCTTTTTGTTGCTAGGATATTTTTGCTTCCCATTCCCGGATATGAGGGCTTGAGGTTTGGATGACTTTAAGGTACCCATTTGATTTTTTTAATTTCTCCTTAGTGAAATCAGAAATTTAGTCATCTATGGATGGCATTGACCATGTGCCTCTAAGAGCTCTCTAGGTAGCATACATTGTAGAAACAAAGACAAACTAGTCAAGATCTAGTTTGGAAAGAATTGAAAGAACAAGTTGTTCATCTTTCTTTTGTATTCCACATTCTTTTTCCTATAATAGTAAGGACTTGAGTTTGGTAAAGAAATTGTCCAAGTTCTCAAATTTTCTATGACTTAAGATGATAAGTAAGTTATATTTCTAGCTCATGATCCCTTATAGTGTCAACTTTTCCAAATAATTTTTCTAAGGTTTTCCACACATTGTTGGGAGATTTGGCTGACTCTATGTGAAAAAGGAATTCATGAGACATTGAAAGACACAAAATACCAAATTCTTCATCACACTTATTATACCACTTAACTTTTTCTGCATTTGTACTAGACTATGGTTCTAACCCCATTGAGATATGGTACAACCCTTTACTCCTTAGTCCAATGGAGATTTTCGATTTCCATTCATGGTAGTTAAAAGTTGTAAGTGGGTAAATTGAACTTTGATCCATCATTATAGAAATAAGGGTTTTTGTAGTTGCAGAAAATAAATAAATATGCAAAAATAAACAAGAGATAAAACACCCTGTACACCCCCCATAAACTAATATATAAAGAAGCAACCCCACAATATTGGAACTTTATAACTTAGTGTGTGTTGCAAAAAATAAATAGTTCCAGTACTTTGGTAAATGAAAAATATTTAATTTTTGAAGAAAAAAATGGCAATCGATATCGAATTACCAATCAAAAGTTTTACAATAATTATTTCCCGTAAATAAGTCCTATTTAAATGAATTTGTGCTAAACTTAAAATGCACTTTTTTTTGCTAAAATATAATTTTAGAAAAACAAGCAGGATGGTTTGATGACACCAAATGAAGAAAAACTTCAGGGGACCATAGCTTTTGATTGGGAGATCATATTTGGGAAAACGAGGACTTTTTAGAAATCTCTCGATGTCATCTTTGCACAGTAATCATTAATTTTTCATTTTTTTAATGTTTAAGGGGTCAATTTCATTAAAATGAACTGTAGGCTTATAAAAGGCAAGTTGGTAAATTTTAACTTATGAAATTGTAATCAATTGATCTTCTTCCTCCCTCAACATGTCAATTAGACATAGAGAATTGTTCTTAGATGAATTTAGGATGGATTTGGGAGGTAAGTTTGTTTGATTGACTCCTAATAGAAAATAAATAAAACCATGACAACAAAAATGACAGTAAAATGGTTTGAGCCCGATTTTACTAAGTTTTCTAAGAAATTCCTCATGCGTTTTTGTCCAATTGAACTCCTTTAGGGCGTACTACTTCAGTTTAATCATTTAATTTGTTATTTCATCATTGCAGGTTCGAACTGTGCATTTTGATTAAAGTATTTACCAGTTTGAAAATATAAAATACAAATCAAATTTTTAAGGATCTACTTTCCATTTTCATCTTCCAAGTATTAGAATTTGATTCCAACACTAATCTAATACATTTAGTTAATTCCAATCAAACTATTCAAAACCAACATGCAATTCTGATTTCCAATTTTACACATTTTAAAAGACAGAGTTCTGTATTTTCCTCACACACATTTCTTCCTTTCAAATAGAGATTTCAAATACATTTCAAACTCATATTTTTAACAACAGTAGTTCCAATCATGGAAAATAATTCAACTTTTATTCAAAAGACAAGATATCCTTCTTTTACAACTTTTCTTTCCGATTGATTTTCACAATACAATATACAAAAATACATCTCTTTCTTTCAAACAGAACAAAGTATATCTCTCCTTTATATTTCAAAATTACAACTTTCATATTCAATACAACATATTTCCATTAAAAAACAAATATGATTTCATTCACTTCAAGTGGGAAGGGTTACAATAAGATTTCATTTCAACAACGGACTGTCAAACTATTTTCTTTTTTTCTCCTTTGCTCCAGAACAACAACATTTAGATTTATCATTATTCTAATTTTGATCATAACAAGAGCAAGGGAAAGACAATGCTCTCCACCCAACCAAGACATCCAATGACAAGGAGAATCCATCCTCCTTCATTGGCACCTGACCCCCAACCATAATGCAATAGAAGATGTGATTCAACTCATGGCAACAAAGGCTTCCACAACACACAAGAAACATTTTCACATTTAAAACAGATTCCAAAGCAAAACGTAGTTTACAACTACATTAAAGCAAGCCAAAGGAGCAAGAAATTATGGGGGATGATACTTATGCCTCCCAAAGGGGAAATGGGTATCACAACTTGGTTTCAAACTACCAAAATATGGTATATCAAAGCCCTACCATGCCCTTATACCTTCCCCAACATTCCCTTATACCTCACATTTCCTTATGCCTCCCTAACCTCTTATGGCACCCCATAACAAGTAAAGAAATGCAAGATATTTCTTTGTAAGGAGGAACCCAAATCGCAACTCCCTCCACACTTATACCTCCCCAAAACACTTATGCCTCTCACAAAATAAACCCCATAATTTTCTCCTACACCATTCCTAGGCAATCTACCCAACATGCCACAAACATGCCAAAACATTCACAACAATAACAATTTAGTAAACAAAATAAAGAAGTATTACAAGAGCCAAGCTCCTATCTCTCCATGATGGAGTTGTTCTAAGTTCCAAAACAACAAGCTTTATAGCAATGTAAGAAATCCAAATCAGCCGAGCATAAGCATGCAATAATCTTCCAAAAAAAAAAACATTCTCTAAAGCATTTTCTCCAAAAAAGCAAAAGAATTCGCCCCAAAAGGAGTTTTCAAAGGTGAAGCAACCCAAAATAAGGAAAGAAATTCAAATTTTATAGAAGAGGGAAGAGAAGAGGATGAGGTGGATCCATGTAGGATGCCACATCACACATCCTCAACCCCAACCCAAAAGTCAAATTTAATCTCCAAGACACAATAAATAAGTTTGTGAATAATATGACAGTCCTACTTACACACTCAAATCAGCCCCATATCCCAAAGGAATGAAATTAATTTCAAGCAAGAAGTGCAATTAAAACATTCAGCTAGGCTTACAAAATGCATAATGAAAGCTAGATTTAAACTCTCTAACCATAGATGAGGTTGGTATGTAAATTTAAGAGGTATGGGACAAGTTTAACTTGTCCCAAAAGCCTCCACAATCAGTCTCCAAGGACAGTTTTGAATTACAAAGAAGATGAAGTGTTTCATACTCAAAATTTACTTATATATCTCTTACACATATCTTACAACATTTAATAAAAGAGTCAACCACTCCAATAATTACTTTCTTATGTCCCAATTTGATTAATTTAATTTAACAATATGATTACTCACATTATATACCATAATTTATTTAAATAAAATGGATAAACACATCGCTTTATAAACAAATACAAACATCAATAAAAAGGAACCAAATAAATAAATACACATAACCCTTGGTCCCGTTTAAAGGTGATCCCCCCCGCAGGAATCCCTAACATAATCAAGCACAGAAAAAATACAAGTTGCCATGGTTACCTTTTTGAATTCATCTAGAATTCCAATGTGGTTAGTCTCTAATCCCCCGATGTTTGTTGTGATATTTTAACCTGCAAAACACAAATACCTCCTTTGGCCTCGTGGCCATATCAAAACATCCAAAATAATATAAATAAAATTCCAAAATCATCTAGATATATGAATCACAACAACATCCAAACAACCAACAAGATCATTTGCATGTTTACTCAACAACTATATCATCATCAAATAATTTCCATTTCTAGGTTTACTCGCAATATTCAAATATCACATGTCCGAACAACATCCATAATATAACCATGTCAAACAACATATCATCATCAATATATAAAATTGTCTCTAATAATAATCATGTATCATAACTAAATCAAGGTCAACAATAATCCATGATGTAACATCTAACATCATACTATAATAAAGTCCATAATCATGTCCATAATATAATCACCAGTATCATGATCAGTATCAAAAGGTGTCAAAGTGAAGTGGGCACTACATCCCCCTCCCCTTAGACGCGACTTCCTCCTAGAAGTCACTAGTACAAATGTGGAAAGTGAAATCGTAGTAATGTAGCATCCTCCCATGTAGCTGTAATCTCATCATATCTGTCCTATTGCACCTGGACTTGGTCAATCTTTCTACCTCAAAGGCTCATGGTCATGCGATCTATAATGCAAATGGGCTTCACCATCACCTACCCCTGATCCTGCACTCGTAATGACGTCCAATCTAGCACATAAGAATGATTTGTAACATATCTTCTAAGAACTGAAACATGAAACACATCATGTATGCAAAACAAGCTAGGTGGCAATGCTAGATGGTAGGCCAAAGGGCCGATATGCTCCAAGATCTCAAAAGGGCCAATGAATCTAGGAGCTAACTTAAAACCTTTTCCATAATGGATAGAGATATTATGTGACTTGACACGAAGGAACACCTTCATGCCCACATCAAAACTATGGTCAGTCCTATGTTGATCTACGTACTTCTTTTCCCTGTCTTGTGCCTCATATAATCTTTGTCTAATCAAAACCACCTGCTGCTCCATGTCCTGCAACAAAGCTGGTCCAAGAGAAACCCTATCTTCTAACCTGTCCTAACTAAGAAGTGTCATGCACTCTCTGTCATGTAAATATTGAAAAGGAGTCCTGCCTATAAAACTCTGGAAACTATTATTATAGGTGAACTCCACCAAGTACAACTACTCCTCCCATTTAGACTGCTGATCCATCACATACATCCTGAGCATATCCTCTAAAATATGATTCACCCGCTCAGTCTGTCCATCTATCTCGAAGTGATATGTTGTGTTGAAGTTGATTCTCATCCCAAGGGCATACAACATGGTATTTTAGAAATGGGAAGTATACAAAGGATCGCAGTAAAAAATAATCTTCTAGAGAATCCCGTGTAACCTGAAAATCTCATCAAGATATACCCGTGCCATTGCACTAGCTGTATAAGTTGTCTACATTGGAGAAAAATGATCCACTTTTGTTAATTTATCCACTGGGACCTTGATGGCGTCATGGTGGTATCTCGATAGCAGTAGTGCAACAATGAAGTCCATGGAAATGGTGTCCCATTTCCACTCTGGTATAGCATGAGGAAAGAGAAGGATAGCTAGATGTTGATGCTTGGCCTTCACTTTCTGGCACTCTAAACAATGTGACACAAAGTGAGCCACATCTCTGCGAAGTCCTCTCCAATGATAAAACTGTTGCAAGCTAGCGTGCATCTTCTTCACCTTGGGATGGGTTGAATAGGGTGCAAGATGTCCTCCCTCAAGACTTTGTCTTTGGGAACATAAATACAACCTTTTTTCCTGAGAAGGACATCTACCTCTAGAGAAAAACCATCAAAATTCCCTTCAAGGGGTCCCTGGGACTCAATCTCTACTCCAACTTCAATGTAGAAGCTGTCAAGAGGAAGCTGCTAAAGAATCCTGCTCTACAAATTTGTGCCCACTAAAGTGGCCATAGTCACATGTCTCTGTATACTGAGAGCGTCTGCCACCACATTCTCCTTCACTTTCACATGCTCTATCTCCATATCATACTCACAAATTAACTCCATCCAACGTCACTGATGAGCACTGAGATTGGGATACATGAGGAGGTCGTGAAGACCCAAATGATCAGTCCTAAGTGTGAATCTCTAACCAAGTAGAAAGTACCTCCATCAAACCAAAGCGTGTATAACTTCCACAAGCTCAAGATCATGATTTGAATAATTAAGCTCATAATCTTTGAGTTTATGAGACTTAAAAGCCACTACTTTTCCCTCCTACATCAACACACCTCCGAACCATGATAAAGAAGCATTTGTACAAACAAAAAACTCACCCTATGGATCCAGCACTGGAATAATAGGTGTTGAAGTGAGACATTCCTCTATTGTTCTGAAGGCCCACTCGCACTTGTCTGACCAAACAAACTCCTTCCCTTTTCTTTGAAGGTAAGTCATGTGGTGTGTGATCTGAGTGAAGTCCTGAATAAATCTACTACTGTAACCTGTTAATTCCGTGAAGTTCCACACCTCAGTCATAGTAGTGGGTGCTAGAAAATCCATGATAGCTCTAATCTTGGAAGGATCGATAGTGATACCTTCCCCAGAAATGATATGACCCAAATACTGCACCTTCATCTGAAATAATGCACACTTCTCCAAGTTCCCGTAAAGATGATGCTCCCAAACACACTTAAGTACCTAGAAATTGTGCCCCTCGTGTTCCTCATGCATACATGAGTAAATAAAAATGTTATCCAGGAAGATGAGCATGAAGCAATCTAAGAATGGCCTAAATACCCCATTCATCAAACTCATAAACACTACAGGGGCATTCTTCCAACCAAAAGGTACCAGTGTGAAATCATAGTGGCCATATCTCATACGGAAGGCGGTCTTATGAATGTCCACCTCTGAAATCCTCAGCTGATGGTAGCTTGACTTAAGGTCTATCTTAGAGAAAGTTGTGGCTCCCTTCATCTGATCAAACAAATCATCAATGCACAGAAGGGGATAACAATTCTTTATCGTTACTTTGTTCAGCTGGCGGTAATCAATACACAACCACAAGGATCTGTCCTTCTTCTTTACAAAGATCACCGGTGCACCCCAAGGGGATACACTAGGATGAATTAGGCCTTTCTCCAGAAGGCCCTCAAGCTGTAACTTGAGCTCACAGAGCTCAAGGGTAGTCATCTGATAAGGTGCTCATGAGATAGGCTCTACTCCCAGAACTAGATCTATATGAAAATCTATCTCATGTGGGGGAGGTAACCCTGGTAGCTCCCTTGGAAAGACATCAGAAAACTCTCTCAAAATGGGATGGTCATCTAGCAATGGTCCACTAGACCCATCTTCTGATTGGTCACTAATTGTGACAGTAAACATCTGACAACCTCATCACACACACCACTTAAGCTACATAGCGGAGATGGTGTGAATAGAAACGGGTCTCCTGACCCCTGCTATCACTACCTCAACTCCTAGATCATCTGTACAAGATATGATCTTGTGGTAACAATCCACTCTAGCTCTGTGTGCAGATAACCAGTCCATGCCCAAGATGACTCCATAAGAGCCCAACAGAAGGATACGAAGATCCAAGGTAGTGGTGAAAGGTCCCAAATCCACTACACACTCCTTTACTAAGGATTCTACAGAGATCTTGGCTCCAGAAGCCATCTCAACATCCCAACTATGACCCTGCCTAACTGCCACTAGCCTGCATCACTCTACTAAAGATGGTGCAATAAAAGAATCAGAAGAACCAGAATCAAACAAAATGGAGGTAGGAATACCACCAATGTTACCTGTAGTCTCAATAACTATACTCTGATGCTCTACCTGGTAGTTCTTGACCACTGCGTACATCCTATGACTGTGCCCCATGTCACCAATAGTAGGCTTTGAGATCTGTGCCTTACCCTTGTTATTAGGGTTCTATGGGTAGTCTCTCCAAAAAATTCCAGTAATACCACACCCAAAACAACCACCTGATCCTCTCCCCCTGAGTAGCAGCTCCAGTCGGTACTATGGAGGTCTGTGGTGTGGATCTGATGATCTAGTTGTGGTCTGCTGAGGTCTCTGCTAGGAGCTCCTGCTGAGTGAGCTCTCTGGGCACCCTGTGTCCTGATGGGACCCCTAGGAGGAGGCCCCATACTCCGACCTCTCTATGCATCAAACCTTTATGGAGGTCTATAAGGTGGGCGGGACTTTTGTTGTTGCTGCTGCTATGGTCTAAAAGATGACTGTGTTAAACCTTGTCCACCACAAGGAAGAGGTATTGACCCCCTCGATCTATTGTCCTGCATCTGCTATATGCAGCTTTAGACTCAGTCTCTAGCCTGCTAGGTCTTTCCCCGAGTCTCCTCTACTATATAGGCCTTCTCAATGGCCTCAGCTAATGTCTGTGGAAAATGGATCCATACTGCACCTCCAATGTCCAGATTCAGGCCCCAGATGAACCTGTGGATCCGCACCTACTCATCCTGCATGTAATCAACATACTGGAGTAGATCCAGAAATCTACTCTCATACTCTGCTACTATAAGAGATGCCTGTCAGAGGTCATGAAACTCATCTATCCGTTGTTGTATGAACCTTCGTGACAAATATCTTCTCCTGAATCACTCCTCAAAGATCTCCTAGGTAACTATCTCAGAATCAACATGGAGCTTCTACTCCTCTATCCTCCACCATACGCCTACTCCATCCCTTAGAATATGGATCGCAACATGAGCTTTCATGTTGCTAGAGCAAGGGCAGAGCTTGAAGCACCCGCTCAAGCTCACCAACCAGGCCTCTTCCTGAAATCCACCTATGTCACCAGAATAATGAGCTGGCCTGTAGCTTAAGGATCTCCCTGATATGGTCTGCAGTAGTGGTCGGGTGACCCCTAGGCCTCTCTGCATGCTCATCCCTAAGCCTAGGGCTCTGAGACCTATCTCTTGTGTCTTGAAACTCAGTCTCCCTGTCCCCTCTGCAGTGACTCTGTGCTCTAGTTGACTCCACATGGGAGTTCTCTACTCTTTGATCATCACTGTGTTGAGAAGGTGCCCGAGCCTCATCTGATGGCTCTCTATCATGTCTAGTGGCACGTGCTCCCATGGACCCTCCACGTAAGGCGACATTAACATCCTGAAGTGTCTATAAAATATGTGGTAGGATGGCTGCTACAACATGATCTGGTGGTGGCAAGCCTAAGTCTATGTGAAAAGACCCCTCATCCCGTCTGCGCCTCCTGCATAGACCAAGGTGAGAGTTAGTTCTTCTTTCTAAGTTTTATTCATTTTTTCCATGTTTACTAAGTATGCAATTTCAACAAGGTTGTTCTCTAGATTTGAAGTGTGCTAGGTTTAATATCGTACTAAGTTTAGAGTTCATGTCTCAAGTTTTCTAGTGTGCCCAAGGGTCCAAGCTTTGAACCCATGGCTCTGATACCAAGTGTGATGCCCACTAAAACAACCCACTTGAGACCCAAGAACAACCTAGGATTAGTTAGGAAAATTATGGAATAATTTTGTTTTTAAAAGAGTCTACAACCAGGTTACAAGACAACAGTTGTCACAAGCAAGTTTCAAATCCAAAAACTATTAATAGCTTATATTTTTATTAATATGATAATTATAAAATATCACAAGGTCCAAACTTAGGGTTAGATTAATCAATTAGGTTAAGAGGGTAATTTCTCACTAAACCACCCTCTAACAGGCTTAAAATATTCAACTTAATTTTTCTCAAAATTAATGCAGTCAAAACTTTCCAAAAAAATTCCCATTAGATAGGAAATTTCCTCACCTTTTCCGGTGATATAAAGAAGTCCTAACTCCTCATATTTCTCAAGTTATGGGCCGACGGACCTTGGGAGTAAATTTTTCCCAAGAGCGAGTTTGCGGGCCTGGGGAAGAAAATTTTCCCATGCGCGGGCCGGCAGAGCAGGGAGAGTTTTAGCACATTTTCCCTTTTGGAACAAAAGCGTGATCTGCCTCCATGCACCTGCAAGCCCGAAGAGGACACGTGTCAACATTTCTAAACTCTGGCGGAAAATCGGGTCGTCAGAGGATTTTAAGACAATGATCCTTTTTGGCCGAAAGGCGCTATGGAATCAAATGATCCGCGCCTCCGCCGATGCCCAAAGTGCCATATGTCAAGCACTGATTGGTCGTGGGGGAAATAGACTTGCGGGGAAACTTAGAGATTTTAGACTTTAGGGTTAAAAGTGCAAAGGATTAAAATAGCCCATGCCTCCGGATTCCCCAAACGATGCCACATGTCACTCAATGATTGGTTGTGGCCCGTCAGGCCATTGGAGCAATTTAGCAAAATTTGACTTTTGCGAGAAAAAGGTTTAAAGACTTAAAAATCTCCGTGCCTCCGTGGATGAACACATGTCATGAAGACATGTGTCAGCCATCCATTGGATACGGATTGGTGGGCTAACGGGAGAATTTAGGAAATTTTTCCCAAAATTTTTCTGAACCGCTAAGCTAAAATGGGATCCGCTCCCCTGCCGACGCCTTGTGATGCCACATGGTAGCACCTGATTGGTTGCAGGATGGTGGGGTGGCAGAGGAAACTTAGAAAATTTTCCCAAATTATTTTAAAGGTTAAGTTAATTGTTGCTGGGCCCGCACGGCCATGAAAACAACCAAAAAGGCAAAAAGGGATGGCGGGTCGGCGGGGAAATTTTTCCAAAATTTCTTTTTTGAACTTAGGTGATTTTTGACAAAAAGAAAGGCTTGTGGGTCAGTGGAGCGGTGGGGGAATTCATGCCTTTGGCATTTTTGACCAAAAAGCGCTAAGGGAAAATTCGGGCCCGCAGGTTTGCCAAGGAAATTTTTCCCAATTTTTTTTTTACAGTTAGAATTATTTTTGACGCCAAATGAAGAAAAACTTCAGAAGGCCATAACTTTTGATTGGGAGATCATTTTTGGGAAAATGAGGACTTTTTGGAAAGCTCTCAATGTCCTCTTTGCACAAAAGTCATTAACTTTTTCATTTTTTTAATGTTTAAGGGGTCAATTTATCGAAAATGATCTGCAGGCTTTTAAAAGGCAAGCTGGTAAATTTTAACTTATGAAATTTTAATCAATTGATCTTCTTCCTCTCTCAACATGTCAATTAGACATGGAGAATTGTTCTTAGATGGATTTAGGATGGATTTGGAAGGTAAGTTTGTTTGATTGACTCCCAATTAAAAAAATACAACCTTGACAGCAAAAACGACAGCAAAACGGTTTGAGCCTGATTTTGCTAAGTTTTCTAAGAAATTCCTTATGTGTTTTTGTCCAATTGAATTCATTTAGGGCATACTACTTCAGTTTAATCATTTAATTTTTTATTTCATTATTGCAGGTTCGAACTGTGCATTTTGGTTAAAGTATTTGCCAGTTTGAAAATACAAAACAAAGATCAAATTTTAAAGGATCTATTTTCCATTTTCATCTTCCAAGTATTAGAATTCATTCCAACTCTAATCTAATACATTTAGTTGATTCAAATCAAACTATTCAAAACCAACATGCAATTCTGATTTCCAATTTTACACATTTCAAAAGACAGAGTTCTGTATTTTCCTCACATGCATTTCTTCCTTTCAAACAGAGATTTCAAATACATTTCAAACTCATATTTTAAACAAAAGTAGTTCCAATCATGGAAAAGAATGCAAATTTTATTCAAAAGA
Source organism: Taxus chinensis (assembly GCA_019776745.2). Taxonomy (NCBI): domain Eukaryota; kingdom Viridiplantae; phylum Streptophyta; class Pinopsida; order Cupressales; family Taxaceae; genus Taxus; species Taxus chinensis. Next base: position 126,854,309 of record CM034152.1, read on the forward strand.
CAATATTTCCTTCTTTTACAACTTCTCTTTTCTATTGATTTTCACAATACAATATACAAAATACATCTCTTTCTTTCAAAACAGAAACAAAGTATATCTCTCCTTTACATTTCAAAATTACAACTTTCATATTCAATACAACATATTTCCATTACAAAACATATATGAGTTCATCCACTTCAAGTGGGAAGGGTTACAATAAGATTTCATTTCAACAAGGGACTGTCAAACTGTTTTTCTTTTTTTCTCCTTTTCTCCAGAACAACAACATGTAGATTTATCATTCTTCCAATTTTGATCACAACAAGAGCAGGGGAAAGGAAACACTCTCCACCCAACCAAGACATCCAATGACAAGGAGAAGCCATCCTTCTTCATTGGCCCCTAAGCCCCAACCATAATGCAATAGAAGATGTGATTCAACTCATGGCAACAAAGGCTTCCACAACACACAAGCAACATTTTCACATTTAAAACACAGTCCAAAACAGAATGTAGTTTACAACTACATTAAAGCATGACAAACAACACTGAGGCTTCATCAAGCAAGCCAAAGGAGCAAGAAACTATGGGGGATGCTACTTATGCCTCCTAAAGGGGAAATGGGTATCACCACCTGATTTTAAACTACAAAAAATATAGTATATCAAAGCCCTGACATGCCCTTATGCCTCCCCAAGTACCCCTTATTCCTCACATTTCCTTATGCCTCCCCAACCTCTTATGGCACCCCATAATGAGTAAATAAATGCAATCTATTTCTTTGTAAGGTGGAACCTCAAATCCCAACTCCCTCCACACTTATACCTCCCCAAAACACTTGTGCCTCCCACAAAATAAACCCCATAGTCTTCTCCTACACCATTCCTAGGCCATCTACCCAACATCCCACAAACATGCCAAAACATTCACAACAATAACAATTTCATAAACAAAAAATAAGCATTACAAGAGCCAAGTTCCTACCTCTCCATGATGGAGTTGTTCCAAGTTCCAAAACAACAAGATTTTATCCCAATGCAAGCAATCCAAATCAGCCAAGCACAAGCATGCAACAATCTTCCAAAAAAAAAACTTCTCCAAAGCAAGAGCTCCAAAACAACAAAAGAATTCACCCCAAAAGGAGTTTTCCAAAAGTGAAGCAACCAAAAGGGTGTAAATCCAAAACAAGGAAAGTAATTCAAATTTTATAGAAGATGGAAGTGAAGAGTATGAGGTGGATCCATGTAGGATGCCACATCACACATCCTCAACCCCAACCCAAAAGTCAACTTCAATCTCCAAGACACAATAAATAAGTAGGTGAATAATATGACAGTCTTACTTACACACTCAAATCAAGCCCATATCCCAAAGGATTGAAATTAATTTCAAGCAAGAAGTGCAATTAAAACATTCAACTAGGCTTACAAAAATGCATAATGAAAGCTATATTTAAACTCTCCAACCATAGGTGAGGTTGGTATGCAAATTTAAGAGGTATGGGACAAGTTTAACTTGTCCCACAAGCCTCCAAAATCAGTCTTCCAAGGACAATTTCGAATTCCAAAGAAGATGAAGTGTTTCATACTCCAAATTTACTTACATATCTCTTACACATATCTTACAACATTTAATACAAGAGTCAACCACTCCAATAATTACTTTCTTATGTCCCAATTTGATTAATTTATTTTAACAATATGATTACTCACATTATATACCACAATTTATTTAAATAAAAGGATAAACACATCACTTAATAAACACATACAAACATCAATAAAAAGGAACCAAATAAATAAATACACATAACCCTTGGTCACGTTTAAAGGTGATCCCCCCCATGGGAATCCCTAACACAATCAAACACACAAACAAATACAAGTTGCCATGGTGACCTTGTTGAATTCATCTAGAATTCCAATGTGGTTGGTCTCCAATCCCCCGATGTTTGTTGTGATATTTTAACCTGTAAAACACAAATACCTCCTTCGGCCTCATGGCCATATCAGAACATCCAAAATAATATAAATAAATTTCCAAAATCATCTAGATATATGAATCACAACAACATCCAAGCAACCAACAAGATCATTTGCAATTTTACTCAACAACTATATCATCATCAAATAATTTCCATTTCTAGGTCTACTCACAATATTCAAATATCACATGTCTGAACAACATCCATAATATAACCATATCAAACAACATATCATCATCAATCTATAAAAATGTCTCTAATAATCATCATGCATCATAACTGAATCAAGGTCAACAATAATCCATGATCTAACATCTAACATCATACTATAATAAAGTCCATAATCATGTCCGTTATATAATCACTAGTATCATGATCAGTATCAAAAGGTGTCAAAGGGAATTGGGCACTACACACAATATCTACTACTCCATATAGTCTATTCATTGTGGCCATTCCAATTGTTACTCCGCATATATGAAAGATCTTACGTTCATGTTATTTATTAAGACTTTGGACATGAAACTAGTTGGGTCATCTGCCCAATCTTTAAGCATCGTCTTAAGGTTATCTATCTTTCCCCATTGTTCCACTATTTCTTGATTGAACTTAGTATTAGATCTAGAGAGATGGTAGTAAGAAACAATAGCATTTTTTAGTTATATTAGCAATTACGTTTCCTCCTTTGGATTTTATAAGTCCTTCAACACAACTTAAATCATCAATGAAAATATTGCAAAGAAAGTCGATGCAATGTATTACTTTTGATTTTCCAGCTAAAATATGTAGCCCACGATGTGTAATGGCCAATAGATCAACCATGAACTTTGCTTCATCCTTATGTACATCATCATTTTCATTTATCAAACTAGCTCCTTCTACCTTCATTTTCAACGCTATATAATACTCGAAGTTAATGACTTGTTTCAAAATAATGGTATCTCTATAGACCTAGAATGAGCAAAAAATGTGTAGGTAAGCCTCCATTAAGATTAAATTTTGAAATACTTGACAAATTAAAAGCATGAAAATCTCTTAATCTCATAAAACAATAATACTCTTTTTTTTTCGTGTGATATTTTAGATTTGGACTTTAAAATCTTGGTTTTACTTATAGTCTATAACACAAATAATAGGTGCTTGAAAATGAATTCCTTTCAAGATTCATGTAAATATTTCTAATTTATGCTAAAATGGTGGTATACAGTTGCAAAATTTAATTCTAGTCGGCCATTTAATAATTTATATGTTTTACATTGATTAAAGATTTGCATCGTTTTATTCTGTCTTTTCACATCTTATTGTGGTTAATTCCATGTGGCGAGCTTTGATAGATTCACATGATATTTTTATTTGTAAGAACCATGTCAGAGAGCGGAAGGTGAACTAGTAAGAAGGCTCCACGTATATACGGTTTTAACAGAGTTTTTTCTATTAAACAATATTAATGTCATGTAAGCTTCACTACGAAGTGCGGAAAAATAGAAAACACCACGTGTTTAATGATTTCACAGTGAGACTGAGTGATCGACTCTACAAATCCTTTTTTAGTCACCTCGAAGCAAAAACCAATTATAAAACTTCACACTTATACCATTTTCCCAATGCCAATTGTTTGGTGGGTCCTATAAGTTATTGTGAAGGGCTAGACAATAATCCATCTCTATGTAAAACTTCCAGTCTTCCACTAAAGGGAAAATTTGACAGAGGGTATTTGCCAAACTAGTTTGACAATATTCGCCACTCGACATGCAAATGTTTTTTATATTTTTACCATATTCTTAGAAAGTACAAAATTGGTTAGAAGGACATTCGTCAAAACTATGAATCTGGTTACAAAGACATTCACCACGATTTCTATAAGTTCGTTTCATGGGCTTCCTTAAAATTTTCCCTACTTTGCACCTTTATGGATTCATTTTCTTCATAGTGGCCGAGGAATTTGGCAACTGCAATACCTTCTTAGATTCCTGTAATTTCAATCTAGTCACTACTACAAGGGAGGGTGTTTTGATAAAATATTAGAGATAATAATTAACCAAATCATCTCAAATTGAGACAAAAAATGTTTTATATTGTCTAGAATACTGTCCCAAGGTGTGGATATCTAATTATTGTCTCAAACAATTGTCTTTCTAAAGCCAATTTACAATAATGCTTAGTTTTCCCTCAAGAGAGAGTATAGTTTTCTCTCTCCAGAGATGATATCATTTTTCTCTAAATATTATATAGAATACTAATATTTTTTCTCTTAAGGTAATATCATTTTCGTCTCTCTAGAGGTGAAAAAACTTTAACCTTGACTATCACCTCTTTAAAGACAATGTGTATTTATAGAATAACAAAAAAAAATGAATTTATTTGAATGCAACCAATGGATAAATACATTATATGGCACTAAAGCAGGCTAGTCACTAGTATTGTAAAGAGAATATAATTTTTGAACTCCTTTATAGAATTTTGAATTTTCCACTTAGTTGCTTAATGAAATTATTTTTATCAGTATGTGAGAGGAATTATAATTTCCAACATGTATGTGTCTTATCAACACAATGAATTTATATTATCATGTAGCTTATGATTATGCCATATCTCCATTTTTATTTGATGTGTTATTTTGGAAGGAAGATTTAATTTAATTTAACTTATATATTATTGATAAAACAACATCAAATTTTCATCACAAAATTATGAAGAAATCAAATCAATATGTTTTAGAACATATATACTTATAGTATTTTCATCTGAATTGCAAAGTTCATTCTTTGAAGTACTTACACCACAAAATACTACAAAATCGAGTATATAAGTGTCTTATTATAAATCGACCAATATCTCGTAAGTACTTAAAATATTATTTAAAGAAATCTTATATATCACTCTAGTATTTAAACTTCTTCGAACCATCAATTCTAGAATGAACTCATAGTCTTTCTCGTGCTGAAAACACTTTTAAATGGTAGCATCTCCCACAACATCGAAGAAACATTCATTTAGTAAAATTTAGGACCTATTTAATGGTAACATTCATTAATAAATAATAATTTACAATTAAATCAAAAAATATATCCATAACATACTATATAACATTGTCTAACTTTATAATAAAGGATTTGAAAGAATACTAAACGATACTTAAAAAGATGAAGGGTGAACGGTCACTTATAAACTATGTTTATTAAAAAACATGATTACATTAATTGTAAAAATTTATATCATTTATAATTCACCATTTTCGGAAAACAATATGATTTGAAAACTAGAATCAATTTAACAATTCAGGTTTTTATACATTGTTCAAATTTAGAGTGGAAACACCTCAACTATTCAATGAAAGTACAAGTTTCTCAATTTTCAGAAAAATATGTGCACTTAAGACCCCGTTTTTATAATCCATAATCATGCACATACCCTCAACACAAATGTATAACTAGTTCTTCAAGACAATAAGATTATGGGGCCCGAGAGCCATCACTTACATCTTCATGGATTCAATTTCTCATTAGTGAGAGAGGGATTTGAATACTGTAATACCTCCTTAGATCCCTATAATTTAAATATCGCCAGGACTACAACGAAGGGTGTTTCAAGAAAATATTAGAGATAATAACTAACCAAATCATCTCAAATTGAGGAAAAAAATGTTTTATATTGTCTCAAAGCGTAGATGTCTAATTATTACGTCAAACAATTGTCTCTCTAAGGTCAATTTACAATAATATTTATTTTTATCTCAAGAGACAATATAATTTTTCTTTCTAGAGATGATATCATTTCTCTCTCTAAAGATTATATAGAATACTAATTTTTGATTTCTGAAGGTAATATTATTTTAGTCTTTTTAAAGGCGATATAACATTAACCCCAACTATCACCTCTGTAAAGACTATGAATTTTTAAAATAACAACAAAAATTTATTTATTTTAATGCAACTAATAGATAAATATTGTCAATGGCACCAAAACATGACGGTGAGTAGTATTATAAATACAAAATAATTTGCATTCTCCTTTATGCAAATTTGAATTTGCATTATGACGTTATTTATTAGGGGTAGGTGGGAGGAAATACAATTTCCAACATCTATATGTCTTGTTAACACAATGAAATTATACTATTATCTGAGATATCATTGTGCCATATCTTCATTGTCATTTGATATGTTGTTTTAGAAGAAAGATTTTAATTTATTTAACTTAAATATTATTTGTTAAAAACATCATGAGAAAAATCAAATATATATGTTTTAGAACATATATATTTATACTGTTTTCATCTGCACTGCAGAGTAACTTCTTTGATGTTACGTACACCACAGAACACTACGCAAGCAGGTATACAGGTGTCTTGTTATAAATGGATCAATATCTCATAACTAATTACAATATTATTTAGAGAAATATTATTTATCATTCTAGGCTTTAAACAACTTGCAACCATCAATTCCAGAGTGCACTAGTAGTCTTGCCCGTGCTGAAAACAGTTTTAAACGGTTTGCATCATCGCAACATCGAAGAAACAAGATAACATCTCCCACCATTAACTTACCACATTCTCCTAGCTGAATGTTTTATTTGGATTGAAAGATTTTCATGATTGCAACACCAAAAAAGGGAGCAGTATAAATAATTAATAAGATAACTCTTGTTTGGATTTTACTTCCCAAAACCCGTAGTGGAGTTTGCGGAGATCATTATCACTGCGAAATTTAAGAACACCTACTGGAAATTATGTATTCCCCAGAATGTGTTATGAACTGTAATATGATTTTGACATGTGCTTCTTTTTGGGGAAGGCCCTTTGCAACCAGGGTGTTCCGTCATTATGGTCAGCCATTAAACACCGGACTGTTTACCACTTATCCATGCGAATGAATGGATTGTCTTCATGAGCACATGAGTTTTTTTACGGTCATTTTTATGGTATTCGACACCAGTCACTTAATACAAGCTGAAGCAGCTCACCCACAATTGCAAATGCATAAATTCTTATTTCTTTTATCAAGAAATGGTCCACACATTCAATCATATATATCTACCACCTTTGTCAAATTGCCACTGACAAAACAGACCACTTTCGAAGTTTGGAGAGAAGACCATGAAAATATATATATATATATATATATTCGTTATTGTTTTGAAGTTTACAAAGAAGACAAAAGTTGGAAAAAATAATCAGTGAATGTTTTGATGTTTGGAAAGAAAACAAAAGGCTGGTCTTGTCTGTTTGGATAAGTTTAGCAGATTTGTAATACAGTGCAATGATAGATTTGTAGCTGCTGACTCGGTGCACTTTACATTGTGGTTTTCCTTATACCAGCTTTGTCTTTTTCTGCCACACCCACGTCCTAGTGTCCATAATTCATTCAAGTTGCGTTTTAATTTATCAAGATTACATAGAATAGCACTTAAATTGATAATGATAAATCAAGTCGTCTTTCAAATGATTAAATCAAGTTAGGGTTTAATTGATATGATTAAATCAACTTGCATTTAATCGATAATATTAAATAAGGTTGCCTTTTGAATGATTAAATCAAGTTGTATTTTAAATGATTAAATTAAATTAAGCTGCATTTCAAATGATTAAATCAAGTTGTATTTTAAATGATTAAATTAAATTAAGCTGCATTTCAAATGATTAAATCGAATTGTGTTTCAACTGATGATAAGATTACATGAACTTGCACTTTATTTAATTATATTAAAATAAGTTGCATTTCAAATAATTAAATCAAATTGAATTTGAATGTGAATTGATAAGATTAAATTAACTTGCACTTCAATTAATAATATTAAATCCAATTGATGGCATTATATTAGGAACATTTCACCAATGAAATTTACATGTTAAATACAATATGATTTTTTAAATTTATGAGAGAATAAAATACAATATGTTAATTTTTTTCAAATTTATTAATTTTTTTTTGATAAGATTAATCAAATAATATATATTTAATTTTTTTTATAAATAAATTAAATCATACATATTTGGAGGGAGACTTTTTTGTGTATTCATTTAAAATAAATTTGAAGTATAAGTAAGATTATGTTTTTCAATTCAACTAATCAAATATTATAAATATTACAATAAAATAAATTGAACATAAACAAATATAACATATATTTTTAGTTTTTACATTCTTAATATTTTTTATCCATTATCTCTCTTGAGGAGTATTAAGAGTCTCTAATGACATAAAGCATTATTAATTTATATTTTCTTCCCGAATTAAAATCATATACCACAAAATAATAATATTCTTCTATGAGTATAGTTTTCTCTCGCAAATTCATGTATATAATGTAATTAATAAATAATTTCACTATCCAAATTAAAGAAATAAATTAATACAATTCTAATTATGTGTAAATCATTATAGGTAAAATATATATAAAACGTTTATAGATGGGGTAATATGACTAAAAGTAATCCATATTCATGCTGCACACTACCATGGGTTTATACATAATCTTATTTCTTACAATATTAAGAGTGTAACACCCAAAGTATTTAAACCATAAAGGTGGAAATTAAAATCTCTCTTTCAAGGCCATTTATGGTAGAGCTTAACTAAATGGTCATCTCTAGGAAATTTAAAGAGGTTGGTGAGATTGAACTAAGACTAATAATTGCAACCAATAGGGGGAAAATATCTTAAATGGAAAGAGAAATGTTTTGGGATTAGCACACACTTGTTGTACAGATCTATAATCAGAATTAAGAATATAAGTAATAAATACAAAAATACACAAGATATAACGTGGTTCACCTAGTGTGGGCTATGTCCACCAAGAAACAACCAATCTATTAATCTTTGCTTTACAGATGAAATACAATGAAGATCTGCAACAAGGTTCATTTTAAGACACCTCTATAAAATTGTAGGTGGAAAATACCTGGTGAATATCCTCGGAACCATTTTAAGCGAAAGTTGAATTTGACAGTATTCCAAAACCAAAATTTCACCTGGTTTTTCATGGCTGCATCATTGACGAGTGACAACAGGACGCCAATAATCACTCCCAATGCATGTCAATGGAACATCAATGGTCTTGGCTGATGTGCATCACTGACTCCAGTTGTCGTGCGTCAACAAACTCTATTGATGTGCGTCGACCGATACTATCGACGCGCGACAACTAAATACATTGACGTGTGACAACTGGATCCATTGACTTGTGTCAATAGTCTTAGCTGACACATGTCAATGGATCCAGCTGTCATGCGGCAACAGGCTCTCTTGACACACGTGTAACATCAGACAAAATACCAACACATACAACATAGAGAAATACAGGATAACTTTTTTTTTTTTACTTACTTGACACATAACATGACGCAACATGTCGTCACCAAGGATGCAACTAACACTGTGAACAATTTAATACAAGGATGGCCGTAAAGGCAGCACGGAAACGATCACACCTATCAAGGACAATTTACTCTTCTTTTGACAAGACAACATGGAAGTCCAACCACATGACACACTTACAGCTAGGGCAAACCACAGTAAGAAATGATTGGAGGTTATTTATTTTGACAAGACACCCTTTAGCTCATGACTTAAGTTTTCAAAAGGATTCAATAAATGATTCGCACAAATTCATCTTACCAACTGAGCTAATTTCTTAAACACTGTAGAGAAGTTCACTTAAAATCTTCACTTTACGACAATAGAATTGTTTATTTCCATTAATTTAATAAAGGGAATAATTAAATTCCACAAGGCTATCTGTCCATACTTACGCTACTAGAACTTGTTCATTACCTTGCTACAACAAGAATTCGTGTTCAACAAAATCAAGAGGAACTTACAAAGTATCCTGGGAAAGAGATAAGGAGATTAGGTCGAGTTAAATTCCTCTTTAAGACGTCATTAGTTATTACCAAGGTTTAATTGGAGCTTGGGGTTTTATACGTAATTATTAACGCTTTTACTTAGGCTTAACTGAAAGAGTTTATCCAAAGGAAACTACTTACTTTCAAATAGGCTGAAAGATAATTTGTGTGGTTTCTAAATTTCCTTCTCTTACTTGTTAAATCTTATTAGAAACTAACTATTGTTTTCCTTTAGCTTGTTTTAGGCGTTCACCAAAAAGAGTAGTGTTCACTAGTTTAGCTAGGGATATCAATTTATAAAAATTTACTTTACAAGGATAGTTTCACCTTTGAGTACTTCAGGAATCTCTTGTTCTCAAGTAAGTCATCTCTATATTAATTTATCTGAATACACATATTTTGGTTAACTTCTATAAGGGTTAACCATTCCATTTAATTTTACTTATATCACATCATTACAAGGTGTCAGAGAGTTTTGACTTAACACTTTATTCTCAAAAACAAGGTTTTACAATACTTATGCCAATGTAAGGATTGAATATCATTCCTCACCCAAGATAAGTTACTAGTCTAACAACAAAAGGGAAAGAACACTTCACTACGTAGTTTTCTGAACATACCAAGGCAAGAGATCTTCTAAACTCCTTGCAAGCAAAGTTACAAAATTTACAACGCATTGAACTTTCTACAAAGAACTTCATAATTTGAACTGATGAAACTTTTACACTCTTTTCCTTTAATCTACTCGCATAATCCATCTGCACAAATATTTACTAGAGTCAGTTCGCTAGAACTGAGCATGATAAGATATAAACCTCACCTAATAATTTATGCCATCTAGTATTTAAATAAATGAAAGTTTGCAATACTCCTTATCAAATAAATTTCTAACATACATTTAAAAACTTAACTGCACATCTCATGATAATACATTTCCTACTCATTAATGTTCACTTCCTTAAGATCTGCTTACCTAAGACACAATTCCAAGTGACTAGATATACAATCTTAACCATGCAATCAATCATACTCAAATTACAGTAATAATAATGACGCTCACCTAATACCCTCGACCTACTTCGCATATTTAAGTACCCAACAATATTATCTTTCAATTAAATAAAAGCACCAACGACATTAAGCTTATATAATAAATACAAGTACCAATTTTATATTATTCATCGATATTACCCAAGTATCAAACCTTCATAGAAACTCAGTGATATGAAGTATAATTTGGATATTTATTTCACAATTTTAAGGATATACTTATGTTAACAAAGATTCCACCAATCCACAAGTTCGTATAATATTTAGGTATCCTTTTGGTTGCTTATTCCATGTCTCTATATATTTCTTTTAGTACAAGGGTCCAACTCATTGGAATGAGCTACGATCAACAAAATTGTCATGTTTTGCTAATATGTCAAAGATACCTTTGACTAACTAAGATAAGTAAGCGCAGTCCAAGCCACTATAAATACAAGTACCAACATTATCTCAACTCCCAGTTGAGATGCAAGTATCAAATTTTAGCTAACATAATAATCATCGTAAATACCAGAAAATATTCCACTCGTTAACCAAGTATTGAAATAACATATTTATCCTTACTGGTTACCTGATAACATAATAAATCCTGTTATATAATTCAACCTCCACTTGCATACACCAATTTATGGGTATTAATTATTGTTATATAAAAATGAAGTTAAATAATTTCAGGTGGACTTATATCCTTACTGGCATACATGGTATGCACAGTCCCATTATGGTAGCTGTTACCTTTACTTAAGGCTGTGCATGAATCCATTTTAGGGTAGTTATCTTAACTTCCCTATTCATCTGTTTTTCTTCCAAACGTCTTTCGACAAGCTTCAAGGTCAAGTATAAGATAAATTTATAATTTCATATTTCAGGCATTGCCTGAATTCATATGCATGAGGGCATCACATATCAATCAAACTTGAGGAATGTCGATGTATCCAATATTACTTTAACCGATTCGAGGATCCAAGTAGTGTCTCAAAAATTAAGCCAAATAATTTTCCACAGAGGATAATGACTTGCGTGCATAACATATTCGTAGAGGTCATAGAAAACCCATTAACGCATGCTTCAGGAGGGTTCCAATCTAATAATAAGCTCATAGTAATAGTAATAGTAGAGGTCCTGGTGAGGGGTTTTCAATAATCCCCAAGGTAAATGATAATCAAATGACTCAGATGGAGCTATCTAGAAAGACCAATTAAACTAGTATGACTCTTCCCAAATAGAAGCCCCCCAATCCCAATGGGAGTTTAAATTATTATAAATCCACAGTAAAACCCAAATACAGTCATATCGGAGATTCCTTTTTTCAAGCCATGTTCTACATAATATAAACAATACAAGCAAAATTATAAACCTCATTCACGCTCCGTAATATTTCCTACAGAAACCATCATTCAAAGGGAGAATCAAGGCAAAAGATAACCCAACATTATAAGATCAGCAGACAAGAATTGATGTAGAGATTTCTTCTACTCAAATAGTAAATAAGATAGACTGTAAAGGAGGAGAGATCAGTTCATGCAATTATGATTAAAAGTCATTTGGAAAACTCGTCTCTTTTTGAGCATCTCTTTCAAGTAGGAGTCAATATGCGTAAATACATGTTATATGATATCCAGAGTCCAAACGCTATCTATTTAGTAAAACAAAAACACATCCACATTCCAAAAGAAACCCACATCTACAGCATTCGAACAAAGTTGCAGATATTGATTTATCTAAATGCTAAAAGAAATAAATCATTAAGAGAGAGGGTTAGAGCTTATCATGCCTGTTTTAAACGCTATATCTCATGGCCATGCCCGTGCAGACCCCTTCTCCCAGCAGTCCCAAAATTATTTCTCCACCAAACTCACGCTTCTCACCCACACGGTGTCCCAAATACCACGCAAAAGAAACAATAACCATTCCGGTAAACTGCATAGACACAGGAAAGGTTTTTGAGTTTGGCCTCACTCCTGCCAATTCCATTTCTCGAAAAAAAAACATCAGCGCCTCCTCAAAGTGCCCATTCTGTGTGAATCCCGCAATCATTGCATTCCATGAAACCAAGTTTGGTCGAGGCATTTCCTGGAAGAGTTTACGAGCTTCATCAACAAACCCATTCTGAGCAAATTCCGCAAGCATGGCATTCCATGAAACCACCTCTCTTTGAGGCATTTCCTGAAAAAGCTTGAGGGCTTTATCAACAAACCCCTTTTGTACGAAACCTGTTATCATCGCATTCCAAGACACAACATTTGATTGAGGCATTTTCTTAAACAGCTGCAAAGCTTCATCGACATATCCATTCTGTGTAAACCCTGTAATCATCAGAGTCCATGAGCAGACATCTCATTCAGACATTTTGTCAAACACTTTCCGAGCATCTACCAGGCTTCCGCACTTGACATACATGTTTATCAACGTATTTTCCACAAGCCTGCCTTTTATAATACCCGTCTGAGTCATGTGAGCGTGGATTCATTTGCCATGAAAAAAAATTCCTCCATTAACATTTTTACTAACAATAAACTTGGAGCGCACAAGCAGAACGGCATATCCAACAACGCAAACAGGGATGAAAAACAAAGGAACATTATATATTTTCCTGCTACAGATACCCAAGTATTCCGACAATAAAATGACCAAAAGAAAAAGGAAAATAGTCCAGGCGTATAACCCTACAGGCTCTGAACATATGAACCGGTTAAATTTAATCATCTTCGACCACTCAGGAAGGAAACAAACCAACAAATAACACCCACATCCCGTCTCGGAAGTAAGAGAAGAAAACGAATTTTTCAGGCCATAATACAAGTTCAAGGATAAGTAATCCTTCCAAACATCACAGCTAATGTTCATACGATGCATCCAAAAGAAGACAACCCAGACCACTTTCTCGCGCTCCTTTCCCCCCCCCCAAAACGCATCAGGAGACAACAGAAAGCCACGTCCATATTTTGTGTTAACAGGCCCTCACCCACGGGCAGAGCAGAAGGAAAAAGGCACGCGAGGAAGAAGAGATTGGATTCGCGTGTACAGGAGAAGGGACAGTCTGCAAGATTTTGCAACAACTGATCTCCACTGTGGTCGCGTGCAACCAGAACATCAGGATCAACACCAACGGTTCCTTGGGCTCACCCTGTAGCAGCTGTCGCACTCAGCTCTCTCTAGGCCACTGATTTTCTGAGATAAGTTTACTTCTCTACCCTGTAGCTGCTGCATATCGCCAAAAACTTCCTCACGGCACTTTCCGAGGAGAATTTCAGTTCTGCACTCCACTGAAGCTGCCTGTACAACACGATTTTTGGAGACCCACACCCACCCTTGCAACGTCAGGCGACAGACCTTCATTTCACCATCAATGAATCCACTGTCCAGAACACGCCAAGGAGGAGCAGGTCAAAATGAGGTGACAGGGTATAAATTATGGTAGGTTGGTGACAGTTAGTATGTTTGAAAAATGAAGATAGTTGGTGGAGGCGCCCAACCACACACCACTTGCCAAAAAGAACAAAACAACACCCTCCCACGGAACAGCTTCTCCTTCACGCCAGGCAGGCCGCAGAAAAGGAACCTCATGCCCAGCGTGGCATTACATTCTCCTCCCCTTAAGAAAGCATCGTCCTCGATGCGACATAACACAACGGAAAAGAAATGGTTCGCAACCAAGAACAGGTACAGGAGAAAGTACACTTTATGGTTTAAAATTTTAGTTGATTAAAGCACGGTCACAAGGTAGCCTTAGGAACATTTGGTAGAATTTTTAACTTTCAATGTTCTGTGAAGATTGGCAGCTCTTTCTTGTTCATCATTTCATTAGTCTCTTTTCCATTAGCATTATTCTTAGTTTAATTTCTTTTAAAAATTTCACCATTGAAGCGTTTTGGTTCATTCCTTATTGTGGGTGCCCAACATGAACTGCTAACACAACACCCTATCAGGTTCACAAGACCCTACGGATTCACAAGTACACAAGTATATACTTCAAGATTGTATTACACCACAAAAGGTTACACAAATACGGAATAGAATGGCATACTCCACATAACATAGTACTCGTCACACACCTATGACTGACATATTAAATACTCAAACAAAAGAGTACTACAATTTCCAAACATTCCCTCAAATCCACAGATGAAAATTTCACATACTCCAAACAAAAGCTACAGGTACATAGTGTCCACATGGGAATCAATGACATATCCACAACATCACAACACATATCCATCTGACATGAGTAACACATACATCAAAAGACCACTACCAAACATCACAATAACTCAACATATATCCTGAAACATCAACCATACAGACAAATATCATAAGCCTCCCTCAAACTCTTATGCTTCCCTCAAGTCTCTTATGCCTCGCTCAAACTCTTATGCCTCCCTCAAGTATCTTATGCCTCCCTCAAGTCTCTTATGCCTCCCTCAAAGTCTTATTCCTCCCTCAAACTCTTATGCCTCCCTCAAGGAGGCCGGTTGACCCTATGGTCCAAGACACATAGAGTTCGAACACTCCTAACCCAAGTGACATAATAACGCGTGGTTCAACAACCCGCTAGTTATCTGTACTCCTTGGGGCGTACCCCTATACAACGAAGCGGGTCCATAGGTCCAACCATTCCATGGTGCATCCCATGACCCTATTCCACACATCACGACAATAGAACCAGCACAACAATCCAATCCAAAGTGCCAAGTGGCAAAGTACAAGCCTTGGGCAAGGCGGTAAGAATTCCAAATTTAAAAGAAGACCCCAAATCAAGCTAAAATAAATGGCCAAATAGCCAAAGTTAGTATCAAAATCCCCATGTTAGTGCCACAAACCAAGGAAATGCCCAAAATTGTAAAGCATTGCAATCAAGAAAAGATGTTGGTCCTTGCAAAATAAAGTAAAAGCTCAATTTACGAATAAAATCAACTTATAATAATGTCACATTACGATAACTGTGTGGCCTTATCTAGCCACCAAAGGGGTACTCAACGAGTTGCTAGCACTCGGAACATCGAGCCTCAGCTCGTAAAATACATATCAATAATACAACTGTCATCACCTCCATCTGAATCATCCCGCCACCACTTCGACAAGGCTAAACATAGTCATAGATACACTAAGGTTGCATACATACAACCACATAGGGAGAGAGGAAAGAATCACATGTTATCTACTAAACTGAGTTTTAGCTCGAGTTATTGACCCATGGCACACCATTCCTCACTCTCAACATACACTTCTACCAATTTCCCTCAAGATCGGTTAGCGTAAGGTTCACAACATAACATACAACAACATCGCTAACATAACGGTGGCACACACATAACTACCATAACGTCTTACATATGGTACATATACAGGGTAGATCACGATCATACATTCACTGAGTGTAACACATCACTTTACCACATTCTGCACCCAAAGTGCAATCACCATACGATAGGGTTCATACACTCACCGTATGACCCAAAATCACAACATGAAGCATTACCTGTTTGCACAGTCATACATACGATGAACATAGTACATCACAACATAACATCCATTGCAACATAACAAGGTGGTACACACATTTCTCTAAAACATGGTAAAAACATCATGATACAAATCATTTATTTTAACATCAATCTAGTCATACAACATATTGATACACCCACATATCACAATGTGTCACAATGTTCCAACACTATATCATCCACATTATAATTCTTTTCACACGCCACAAACAGCAATTCACACGTGAACTCTTCATAGAATCCACAAAAAGGATAGAGAATACTCCCATCCCCAACATATCAACATGGTAACAAACACGCACTAAGTGACATACACATCACGTGCGTTCACAATATCACAATTACGACAATAATCACATCACGTTTAAAGCACATTACTCTTCCAATATCTACCACCATCATGCAACATCATCATCATCATGCAGTATCATCATGTAACACCACCACCACCATGTAACATCATCATATAACACCAATCCGGCCCATAGGTTCGAGAGCATGAACCTACGCTCTGATACCAAAGTGTAACATCCGACAAGATACCAACACATACAACACAGAGAAATACAGGATAACTTTTTTTTTTGACTTACTTGACACATAACATGACGCAACATGTCGTCACCAAGGATGCAACTAACACTGTGAACAATTTAATACAAGGATGGCCGTAAAGGCAGCACGGAAACGATCACACCTATCAAGGACAATTTACTCTTCTTTTGACAAGACAACATGGAAGTCCAACCACATGACACACTTACAGCTAGGGCAAACCACAGTAAGAAATGATTGGAGGTTATTTATTTTGACAAGACACCCTTTAGCTCATGACTTAAGTTTTCAGAAGGATTCAATAAATGATTCGCACAAATTCATCTTACCAACTGAGCTAATTTCTTAAACACTGTAGAGAAGTTCACTTAAAATCTTCACTTTACGACAATAGAATTGTTTATTTCCATTAATTTAATAAAGGGAATAATTAAATTCCACAAGGCTATCTGTCCATACTTACGCTACTAGAACTTGTTCATTACCTTGCTACAACAAGAATTCGTGTTCAACAAAATCAAGAGGAACTTACAAAGTATCCTGGGAAAGAGATAAGGAGATTAGGTCGAGTTAAATTCCTCTTTAAGACGTCATTAGTTATTACCAAGGTTTAATTGGAGCTTGGGGTTTTATACGTAATTATTAACGCTTTTACTTAGGCTTAACTGAAAGAGTTTATCCAAAGGAAACTACTTGCTTTCAAATAGGCTGAAAGATAATTTGTGTGGTTTCTAAATTTCCTTCTCTTACTTGTTAAATCTTATTAGAAACTAACTATTGTTTTCCTTTAGCTTGTTTTAGGCGTTCACCAAAAAGAGTAGTGTTCACTAGTTTAGTTAGGGATATCAATTTATAAAAATTTACTTTACAAGGATAGTTTCACCTTTGAGTACTTCAGGAATCTCTTGTTCTCAAGTAAGTCATCTCTATATTAATTTATCTGAATACACATATTTTGGTTAACTTCTATAAGGGTTAACCATTCCATTTAATTTTACTTATATCACATCATTACAAGGTGTCAGAGAGTTTTGACTTAACACTTTATTCTCAAAAACAAGGTTTTACAATACTTATGCCAATGTAAGGATTGAATATCATTCCTCACCCAAGATAAGTTACTAGTCTAACAACAAAAGGGAAAGAACACTTCACTACGTAGTTTTCTGAACATACCAAGGCAAGAGATCCTCTAAACTCCTTGCAAGCAAAGTTACAAAATTTACAACGCATTGAACTTTCTACAAAGAACTTCATAATTTGAACTGATGAAACTTTTACACTCTTTTCCTTTAATCTACTCGCATAATCCATCTGCACAAATATTTACTAGAGTCAGTTCGCTAGAACTGAGCATGATAAGATATAAACCTCACCTAATAATTTATGCCATCTAGTATTTAAATAAATGAAAGTTTGCAATACTCCTTATCAAATAAATTTCTAACATACATTTAAAAACTTAACTGCACATCTCATGATAATACATTTCCTACTCATTAATGTTCACTTCCTTAAGATCTGCTTACCTAAGACACAATTCCAAGTGACTAGATATACAATCTTAACCATGCAATCAATCATACTCAAATTACAGTAATAATAATGACGCTCACCTAATACCCTCGACCTACTTCGCATATTTAAGTACCCAACAATATTATCTTTCAATTAAATAAAAGCACCAACGACATTAAGCTTATATAATAAATACAAGTACCAATTTTATATTATTCATCGATATTACCCAAGTATCAAACCTTCATAGAAACTCAGTGATATGAAGTATAATTTGGATATTTATTTCACAATTTTAAGGATATACTTATGTTAACAAAGATTCCACCAATCCACAAGTTCGTATAATATTTAGGTATCCTTTTGGTTGCTTATTCCATGTCTCTATATATTTCTTTTAGTACAAGGGTCCAACTCATTGGAATGAGCTACGATCAACAAAATTGTCATGTTTTGCTAATATGTCAAAGATACCTTTGACTAACTAAGATAAGTAAGCGCAGTCCAAGCCACTATAAATACAAGTACCAACATTATCTCAACTCCCAGTTGAGATGCAAGTATCAAATTTTAGCTAACATAATAATCATCGTAAATACCAGAAAATATTCCACTCGTTAACCAAGTATTGAAATAACATATTTATCCTTACTGGTTACCTGATAACATAATAAATCCTGTTATATAATTCAACCTCCACTTGCATACACCAATTTATGGGTATTAATTATTGTTATATAAAAAATGAAGTTAAATAATTTCAGGTGGACTTATATCCTTACTGGCATACATGGTATGCAAAGTCCCATTATGGTAGTTGTTACCTTTACTTAAGGCTATGCATGAATCCATTTTAGGGTAGTTATCTTAACTTCCCTATTCATCTGTTTTTCTTCCAAATGTCTTTCGACAAGCTTCAAGGTCAAGTATAAGATAAATTTATAATTTCATATTTTAGGCATTGCCTGAATTCATATGCACGAGGGCATCACATATCAATCAAACTTGAGGAATGTCGATGTATCCAATATTACTTTAATCGATTCGAGGATCCAAGTAGTGTCTCAAAAATTAAGCCAAATAATTTTCCACAGAGGATAATGACTTGCATGCATAACATATTCGTAGAGGTCATAGAAAACCCATTAACGCATGCTTCAAGAGGGTTCCAATCTAATAATAAGCTCATAGTAATAGTAATAGTAGAGGTCCTTGTGAGGGGTTTTCAATAATCCCCAAGGTGAATGATAATCAAATGACTCAGATGGAGCTATCTAGAAAGACCAATTAAACTAGTATGACTCTTCCCAAATAGAAGCCCCCCAATCCCAATGGGAGTTTATATTATTATAAATCTACAGTAAAACCCAAATACAGTCATATCGGAGATTCCTTTTTTCAAGCCATGTTCTACATAATATAAACAATACAAGAAAAGTTATAAACCTCATTCACGTTCCGTAATATTTCCTACAGAAACCATCATTCAAAGAGAGAATCAAGGCAAAAGATAACCCAACATTATAAGATCAGCAGGCAAGAATTGATGTAGAGATTTCTTCTACTCAAATAGTAAATAAGATAGACTGTAAAGGAGGAGAGATCAGGTCATGCAATTATGATTAAAAGTCATTTGGAAAACTCGTATGTTTTTTAGCATCTCTTTCAAGTAGGAGTCAATATGCGTAAATACATGTTATATGATATCCAGAGTCCAAACGCTATCTCTTTAGTAAAACAAAAAACACATCCACATTCCAAAAGAAACCCACATCTACAACATTCGAAAAAAAGTTGCAGATATTGATTTATCTAAATGCTAAAAGAAATAAATCATTAAGAGAGAGGGTTAGAGCTTATCATGCCTGTTTTAAACACTATATCTCATGGCCATGCCCCATGCAAACCCCTTCTCCCAGCAGTCCCAAAATTATTTCTCCACCAAACTCATGCTTCTCACCCACACGGTGTCCCAAATACCACGCAAAAGAAACAATAACCATTCCGGTAGATTGCATAGACACAAGCAAAGGTTTTTGAGTTTGGCCTCACTCCTGCCAATTCCATTTCTTGAAAAAAACCTCAGCGCCTCCTCAAAGTGCCCATTCTATGTGAATCCCGCAATCATTGCATTCCATGAAACCAAGTTTGGTCGAGGCATTTCCTGGAAGAGTTTACGAGCTTCATCAACAAACCCATTCTGAGCAAATTCTGCAAGCATGGCATTCCATGAAACCACCTCTCTTTGAGGCATTTCCTAAAAAATCTTGAGGGCTTTATCATCAAACCCCTTTTGTATGAAACCTGTTATCATCGCATTCCAAGACACAACATTTGATTGAGGCATTTTCTTAAACAGCTACAAAGATTCATCCACATATCCATTCTGTGTAAACCCTGTAATCAGCAGAGTCCATGAGCAGACATCTCGTTCAGACATTTTGTCAAATAATTTCTGAGCATCTACCAGGCTTCCGCACTTGACATACATGTTTATCAACGTATTTTCCACAAGCCTTCCTTTTATAATACCCGCCTGAGTCATGTGGGCGTGGATTCATTTGCCATGAAAAAAAACTCCTCCATTAACATTTTTACTAACAATAAACTTGGAGCGCACAAGCAGAACGGCATATCCAACAACGCAACCAGGGATGAAAAACAAAGGAACATTATATATTTTCCTGCTACAGATACCCAAGTATTCCGACAATAAAATGACCAAAATAAAAAGGAAAATAGTTCAGGCGTATAACCCTACAGGCTCTGAACATATGAACCGGTTAAATTTAATCATCTTCGACCTCTCAGGAAGGAAACAAACCAACAAATAACACCCACATCCCGTCTCGGAAGTAAGAGAAGAAAACAAATTTTTCAGGCCATAATACAAGTTCAAGGATAAGTAATCCTTCCAAACATCACAGCTAATGTTCATACGATGCATCCAAAAGAAGACAACCCAGACCACTTTCTCGCGCTCCTTTCCCCTCCCCCCCCAAAACGCGTCAGGAGACAACAGAAAGCAACGTCCATATTTTGTGTTAACAGACCCTCACCCACGGGCAGAGCAGAAGGAAAAAGGCATGCGAGGAAGAAGAGATTGGATTCACGTGTACAGGAGAAGGGACAGTCTGCAAGATTTTGCAACAACTGATCTCCACTGTGGTCACGTGCAACCAGAACATCAGGATCAACACCAACGGTTCCTTGGGCTCGCCCTGTAGCAGCTGTCACACTCAGCTCTCTCTGGGCCACTGATTTTCTGAGATAAGTTTACTTCTCTACCCTGTAGCTGCTGCATATCGCCAAAAACTTCCTCACGGCACTTTCTGAGGAGAATTTCAGTTTTGCACTCCACTGAAGCTTCTTGTACAACATGATTTTTGGAGACCCACACCCACCCTTGCAACATCAGGCGACAGACCTTCATTTCACCATCAATGAATCCACTGTCCAGAACACGCCAAGGAGGAGCAGGTCAAAATGAGGTGACAGGGTATAAATTATGGTAGGTTGGTGACAGTTAGTATGTTTGAAAAATGAAGATAGTTGGTGGAGGCGCCCAACCACACACCACTTGCCAAAAAGAACAAAACAGCACCCTCCCATGGAACAGCTTCTCCTTCACGCCAGGCAGGCCGCAGAAAAGGAAACTCATGCCCAACGTGGCATTACAGCACGTCAATAGGATTTATTGACGTGTATCAAAAGGATTTATTGACGCAAGTCAATAGGATTTATTGACGCATGTCAATAAGATTTATCGACGTGCATCAATAGTATTAGTTAACGCGCGTCAACAAAAAAAATTGACGTGCGATAATTGGATCCATTGACGCGCGTCAGCTAGGACTATTGACGCGCATCAGCTAAGACCATTGACACGCATCAATTGAAGCCATTGACACCCAATTTTGCCTATAAATACCCTTCAACCGGTCATTTTCTCATTTTCACCTTCTTGCTCTTGAATTTTTGCAAGTCTCAATCATTGTCAAAGACACAAGTACAACAATAATGTCGACTTCACATGCTTCCCAACTGCAAGTTTAGGAAAAAAATCAAGAGAATCCAATTCAATCGATGGCCAAGATCATCTACAGGAATCCCTTATGCCCTCACATCCATACTATTTTAAAGATGTCTTCAGAATATAAAGATTTGATGGATGTGTGTGAATTTACAGGGCTCGTTAATATTCCCCATTTCGAAATAGATTCAGATATTTTGAATTACCTTCTATCATCTTACAATTCAGAGGATGACCATTTTTATGTGACTCTGAACGATGGCCGAATGTTCCAATTCAGTATCGAAGCAAATGACATCCATCGGTTTACGGACCTTTTGTTTAGAAATTTACCAATTTTTACAACCAAGCTAACACTCCTGGAAGAAGACAAGAAATTTCTTTAATCAATGTTTGGTTTCCATGTTGATTGTAAGTATAATTTGTTTTAATTCATATTTTTTATTCTATTTTTTATTCTGATACAATTTTCTATTATAAATTTATAGTAATTTTCACTGTTTCACATTTGCGGCCCATGTCAATAAATCCAGGCGTGGTGTGGATACGCAATCAATTACACACCACTTTCTTGCTGCCGTTATTTCATTTTTTCAATCCAGAATTGTTGTTCAGGGTCGCCAAACAGATATACCAAATTGGGAAATTGCATACATTGTTGCCACTATCTCAAAACAAAAATTCGATTGGTGCACATATCTATCCAAAAAAATAAGAATTGACCTAACAAATTCAAAACTTTCAGAAAAACCTGTCATTTATTCAACAAACTATCTCCTCGGCCTTTATTATGAGGCACTTCTAAATTTAAAAGATAAAATAATTCCTACTTGCACTGATGAGGAGTTGATGAAGTTGTCAATTCCATTTGAATAACAACATGTATAAACTATTTAGTTTGTAATTGTATTTCAATTTTTGACATTACAGTGCACAGTTATTAACACTTAAATTTTAATGTTTTGCAAAGAAGATTTATTGAAGCCCTTCCCTGAAAAAAGGCGTTATCAAGAGGAAGAGGCCAACAACATGTTGAGGCTTCGGGGGACTCCCAATCTGAAATGGAAGCTCACTCCTCTCCAAACCCTCAATAGTTTGAACTCATTAAACGCCAGAGAAATAATACCTTCTCATATATTGTTAACAAATTCCAAAGTTGCATATTTATTTTCAATTTAAATTTTAACCAAATGAATTGACAACATTTAATATTGATGAATTGCAAGGACTTTAGAACATACACTTGTTTCAAAAACTCAACCTTCTTCCCCAACTCACTCCATAAACTTGCATACATTCGTATCTTCTGAACAGACACTAAGTACAACTCCTACAAGGCCACCCTTAGCACTGAGAAAAACAACCCCTTGACAACAAGGTATAACTTTTCGATAGTACGTTTAATTTCATAGTTTTTGACTTTATGAATTGTTTTTCTATTTTTAATTTTTTTCTTGTACTTTTCAACACATGTCAGTCCTGATCAAACCGCGGCACCGACACCCACTCAACCAATAATTTTTAAAATGCCAACAAGAGGAATAGTAAAAAGGAACATTGGTAAATGCATGCCACTTGCTCCGGCCCCTAGTGGGACAATAAACATTGCCTCCTCCTTTCGAATTCCAACTCTCTCACTTGGTGGCTTGCCCAATGCAACAGGCATATTTGATTTGAACAATATAAATTTAGATGAAGATTATTTGGGCATTGATAGCAATGACCCAACTGGTTTTTTCAATACCCGCGAGATGATTCAAGGCCAGCAGGTATACTTCAAATTTCAATTTAAATATGCTTTACAATTTTGAATTACATTTTGATTTAAATTTATTTATCTAAATCTTGATTAATTTTTTTACAAACAGGATCAGCCCACCCAAAGGCAGAAACAAGTAGCAGTTGATCTTGCTGAAAGCCCCCATACTTCTCCAGCAAGATCATCTTCATCAAATTCAGATAGTGAACAGTTGCTACCTTTTCCTTTGGAGAACTTAATTGGTTATGATTGTCAATCCCATTTCAGTGAGTTTATTCTTCCTCATATCAATCAGCTTATAGAATGGAAGAGAAGGGCTAAATTTCTTATTAATGAGATTATTAATCGTTATGAAATTTATTGGCAATGGGATAGTTTATACGCTGCAGTCCAGAATCAACCTGCGAAGATGGATTCCTTACTTACCCAAGTAAGAAGTGGGACTGTCAAGTATAACAACAACTATAAAGATGACATTTTAGGTAAGTCATTATACAAATTGGAAAATATTAGTGCCGAGGCCCGGACATATTTTAACAAATGGTCCAAGGACAAGGATTTGGTAGTAATTGCAAATGCCGAAAGAGATAGAGCGGTTTTAAGTACTATTACTTTCAAACAATCATTCTTGTTAATTTGAAATTTTCAATTTTTAGTAATATTTTGAATTGACATTACTCTTTTTGTGCAGTTGAAATATGAAAATTTGAAGAGTCGAGTGAAGGTATTGCAAGTTCACTTGGAAACAGCAAAGAGCAGTTTATCCGCAACAAAAAAATTGAAGAAAAATATTGTTTTGGTTAACAAACAAAACAATACACTAAAGTAGATAATTAAAGAGTACGGTTTCGACCCTGACATATTATTCAATGCTAAAGCAGTAGCTGATCCAAATTCACTGTCGCATGGAGATGCGACAAATCAAGAAGAAAGAATTTTAAAAAATCTGGACAGTGCTGCGGAAGATCTTATAAGTTCAGGGGTTATTTCTGCTATTGGGGAAAGGGGTACAGCCATAGTGGAAGAAGCCGTTGGGGAAGGGAGTAGTGGAGTACAATTGGATAAAGAAAAAGAGGGTTGAAAACTAGAAACTTTTATTATTGGGGAAACTTTAAATATTGATTTTGAAAACTTCTAATATTGAGTATGGTATTTGAATTTAATTATATACAATCTTTAATTTTGATTGCATTAGATGGTTATTATCGTGAATTATATGTATATTTCTTGTTTACTTCCATTCTCATGAATTGTATGTGGACGTAGATGATGAGTGATGATAATTGATAATTAATGATAGATGATGATGAAAGATGATGAATGACGATAATGATATGATATATATGGACGATGATCAATTTAATGTGGATATAGATGATAAATAAATGGAATGTGTTATAATTGATATAGATGACATTTATGATTAGAATGGATATATATGAGATTAGAACGAATATAATTGTAATGATATGATTATGAATTGTTTTCAGAAAATGGAATTGTTTTAATAAATTTAAATTAGATAAATAATTGTGTTAATAATAATTGTAGTGTCAGGTCTTAGGATTATGATAATGATATGGTGATGATATGATATATATGGACGATGATCAATTTAATGTGGACTTAAATTTAAAATTTTATAATGTATTGTTTATCCCACAGTGAAAAAAATATATCGAAGGATTTTACACATATAAAAAATAAATTAAATATAATTTTAAGAAATCAAGAAGGAATCATCACTGGTAAGAAATTAATCATAATTGTAAATATGATAGGGTTTAGCTAACCTCTTACGTAATAGATTGATGTGAAATCATTAATGGTAATGTGCTAGATCTTTGTTTTGCTTGACATTGTAGATAGAGGGGTGAGTTGCCTGACATTGTCAGTCATGAGAAGTGCCAACAACATCTTTAAATATACGTAAATATATACAATTAGACCTGTAATATATTTAATGATAACAAGAGCTGAAAAAATGTAAAGTAACAAACAATAAGATTATGTTCAAGAAGATACGTATTCAAAATTGAAATCATCACTAGTAATGTGCTAGATCTTTGTCTTAAAAAAATTCAACACAAAAAATGGATTAGTAGATAGATGGGTGAGTTTCCTGACATTGTTAGTCTCGAGAAGTAATAGCTTCCTTGGATGGATGTCAACCCACGTTTTCAAAAAATAAAAATATTGTATTTAACTAAATGTAAATACATAGACCTGTAACATCTTTAATGATAACCAGAGCTGAAAAAAATGAATAGCAACAAACAATAAGATTAAGGGGAAAAAGATACCTCCTAAAAGTTGAAATCATCACTGCCATTGGTAATGAGCTAGATCTGTGTTTTAAATTTAAGAAAACCCAACACGAGAAATGGATTAGTAGATAGATGGGTGAATTGCCTGACATTTTAAGTCCCGAGAAGGACCTATAAAAATATTGTAGTTAAATAAATTTAAATATATAGACCTATAACATCTTTAATGATAAAGATAAAGATAAAGAAGATACCTATTTAAAGTTGAAACAATCCATTATCAATAGCTTCATCAAACTCAATGTTGTCTTCTGTAGAATGTGACGATGAGCCAATTACACTCTCAAGGTTAGGAATATTTGTACTTGTAGCTGTATTATTCACACCTCTTCTTTCACAAAGGGAATTCCAATGCGCAATTGCTCTGTCAAACGGAAAGGTTTTGATGGAGTATCGAGAAACATAACACCTCATGCAACTTTCCATATTTTTATCCAATTTGTTTCTCTGTTTTGATTTTATAAATGACAATGCATAAAAACCCTTTCATCCTCCACAGACCCCAAAATCATTGTTTGGCATAACTCATATAATCTGAAATATTCACTGATATCTTCTTGTAAGATAGAACTTTGATAGATTCCTTGCCACAGCGTTGTAATATCACTACTTTCAGAAGGTTGATCTAAATTCTTATATTGGTTCCTCATTGTTGTTGCAAAATTTTTTGACTGAAACTTTAATAAATCAGCATTCAATATACCTTTGATTTCCATACGCTTGAGCTCTGAAGTCTTTGTAAATTGTTCCATTATTGTACCCATTGATTTATGGAAATGCTTTCTGACAAAGTCTGCACAGCCACCTTCAGTATTCCAAAAATTAGGATTCATCACACCCATGGCTTCCAGAATTTTATCTTTACAGAAACGTTACCTAATTTTTGATGACAAGGTTCCTAAAATTTGTTTAAGATTTTTTCTTGTTTCAACTATAAAAGACTCAAACAAATTACGTGTCACGGGAACATCTTCTCATTCCGATCCTGTAATATCTTGACGTTTTTGCAAAATGTGAAGTGGTATTTCCCTCCCATTAATAGTGATGCAGAGGTGATCGTGGATATTAAATCTCAAAAAGGTGTTAGGATTGTTAAGATCTAATAAAGATTTCCAATTCTCAAGAACAGGTGCATCAAAACTATCTTGGGAACAGTACAATATATCAAGACTTTGGCATACCATTTTTCTCATCCGTATAAAATCCACAATATAGATTAATCTACCTTGTGCATGCTTCATCAGTGTATTGATCTCCTTTAACATTGGAAGAATACCAACCAATGTAAGCAATGTCTCCAAATCAGTTAAACGAAACAACAAGTCCCTTGCCCTATTAACTTCATGACAGTATTTGTGCATGAAACCAACCAAAGAAGGATACTCCTCATGAACTCTGCATGCAGGTTCATACAAAGAGATCCATCTAGTCTCCACATCCTTCAGAAGCTTTTTGCCATCTGTAATTCCAATTGAAAATTTTTGGAACTTGAGAAATTGGTTTGGGCTGCTTGACATATAGGCATGAAGTTCTCGTATAAGGTCTTCTAATTTAGCAACGTTTTCATGGTTGCTTACCATTTTATACGCTAAATTCATTCTATGAGCCATACAGTGAATTGGTAGCATATATGGGGCCACTGTTGTTTGTAATCTAACACATAGTCCTGTTCAGTGACCTTGCATGACAGATGCATCATCTGCTCCAATGCATACCAACTTCATAGGAATTTCATAATCAGTCATTCCAGCAACATCTTTCAAATGAGAAACAACTATTTTATGTAGGTTTTCAGCATTGCAGTTTTCAACTATTTTCATAACACCCAATAGATGAGGTGTCCTTATATGATTTTCTAAAGTATAGACATGGATACATACCCATGCGGTGTTGTCGACTGCTGTCACTTCATCAATTGAAAGAGAGATAAAGTTTATTTTTCTTACATTCTCCTTCAAATCTTCCTTCTCTATCATCGAGAGGCATTTTGCCATTTCCCATCCACTACTTTCAGACCAATGAGACTGAGGTACATTCAGAATTCCGTTAAATTGATACAAAAATTTGAAATCGAGGAAATACGAAATCTCTCTTCCTTTTTTTATTATTTGAAAAAGAGTAGAGAATTGTATGAATTTTGCATGTAGATTTGTTTCTTTCATCTTACCAATATGTGATGTGATCGTTCCTCCCTTTTCCAACAGATGTCTGTGTTTTTTCTGCTCTGCTTCATATTCCGCTGCGTATCTAACATGCATGCATTCTTTTTCAGTTTTCCACCTATGTGTTTTGATTTTCTAGCCATCCACCCCCATTACAATCAAATATTGTTTTCCACAATGTTTTTCTATAGTGTCCAGCTTCAGTTGCATTTTTTGTTGCTTTCCCAATATCCACGTACATATTGTACATGTAGATTCAGATGGGATCTCTTCAGAATTAGATGATTGTACAGGTTCAATAAATGGAAATTTAGCTGCCCAATCAAACTTGTATGTCCTACCAATGGTCCACATATTCTTGTTCGTTTTCAATGCTTTACTTTTTTTAGTAGAATTTCAAGCAATATCACAATCACCTAGTTTCCTCTTTCTTGGACTGGAGTTTGATTTTGATTTGTGTCTTCCATTTTTCTAAGTGTTTGTATCTGTGATATCTATATGCACTTCTAGTTGCACCCCAATAGGAACAATATCTTCAAGATATGGCATATTATCGTAGGTTTCATTTGTTTGACTTTGATACCGTGTAGAATGCATTTCCACCTCAATAATACCTTCCACACAGTCAGTATTCTAATTCTTTGTGATGCCTGATATATGATTGGTATTTTCAATATCTGTATCCGCAGAGTTTCCAAAATACTTGAAGAGTGATTTCTGAGGTTTCTTACTTAATTTTAGGTTATTCGCATTCTTTGAGCTGACACCTTCCATTGTTCTGAAGAGAGTCTTACGTCAGCAAAAGAACCAAGTAGTGACTCTGTCCACTATCTAGACTCTTTGTCACGTGTCAACTCTGCACTTGTTGCGTGTCAACAATCTACTCAATGTCATGCGTCCACTGTCTGAATATACTATCACGCATCAACTGCTATGCCCAAGTCACACATCAACACTGCCTTTGTCACACGTCAAAAATACTCTTGTCGTGCATCAAAAATTCCCTTGGCATGTGCCAACACTACTTTTGTCACGCGTCAACACTGTCCCTGTCGCGTTTCCACAATGAACAATCACAGGCTAACGGTAATCTGAATCTCTGGTGCTTAAGGGTATGTGAGTTCAAATTTCACAGTATTCGTAATTTGGTAAGCTACTTGAGGTATACTACCCAACGAATCACCTATGTTTTTATAGGTCTGATGTTTTCAAATGAAGGCGAAGCCAACCCACAAAAAAAAAAATACTATATATTTTAGATGAACAGGACACCGACCCACTCCGAATAATTCACCTTTTCAAATTTTCCTAAAATAAAATTTTCGCCATATTACGAATATTCACCGCTAAAATTATGCCTGATCTGCAATCTTCGACACCTTCTTTAGATGTACAATAATTTTCCTTGTCTCAGCCTCTCCGAGAATTCCTTCTTATAATTAACATCAAGCTTTGACAATCTAACCTTTCTAACCCTAGATTTCAAGCTTATATGATAATATACATACTTAGGGCAACATAGCTATGCAATTACAACCATTAGATCACATTTTAATCAAAGGTGAGATCTAATCCTGTGAATTAAATAAAAACATTTCATGCACAGGAGACAGACACTAGTTACGCCAACCAATGTCGGTTCCTACTATATGATCGACGTCAGTTAGCCAACCGATGCTAGTTAATGTGTAAACCTACAAGTTGTACAACATGCTATTTGTGAAGCAATTAAGCTCAGCAACTCAACAATATCCCACTTGGAGATAAATTTTTGCATTGTACCATGCAATGCCATCCTTGGATCCTTTCCTTGGCCTATTTATTCCTCTTCAATTCTCAAAATCAAAGACAAACAGAAATGGAATGAAGCTCCAAATTCTCCTTTGCCAACAAATTTGTTAGCATATCCGCAGTGTCCTTATTTGTATGAAATTCATACAGGTTCAGTTTCCCATCCTCCAATACCTTTCGTATGAAGTGATATCTCAAGTGAATGTGTTCCGTTCTTAAATGAAACACCGAATTCTTTTCTAGATGAATCACACTTTGACTATTATTGTACAATCTACAATCCTCTTTCCCCTTTCCCATCCCTCCCATGAACCATCTCATCCATATCATCTTGTTGCTATCCTTTGCAGTTGCAACATATTCGACCTCTGTAGTAGACAAGGCCTCAACCTTCTGCAATCTCAAAATATAGCTAACTATCATCCCACCTACTGTGAATACATATCTAGTGGTGATTCTCCAACCATACAAATCTCCAACCATATCTGAATCAACATAGCCACATAAATAAGTATCTGAACCTCCATAGCATAAATGCATGTTAGATGTCCCTTTCAAATATATGAGTATACATTGGAATTCTTTCTAATTCTCTTTACTAGGATTGGCCATAAATATACTCACAACTCCGACTACCTATGCAATGTCTGGCCTTGTACAAACCATTGCATACATAAGACTTCCAATTGCTAAAGCATATGGAACCTATGTCATGTACTTGACCTTCTCATGTGATGTAGGATACTAATCTTTGCTCAATTTGTAGTGTGTAGCCATAGGTGTACTTACAGGTTTTAAATTTTGCATACTAAACCTTTCCAACATCTTATTGATATAATGTTCCTGAGACGAATACAACTTCCTATTCTTCTTGTTTGTAAGAATTTGCATCCCAAGGATTTTCTTTGCAGCTCTCAAATCCTTCATTGTAAATGTATGTGCTAAATTTTCTTTAAGCTCAAGAATGTCCTAGATTCTAGATCCTACAATAAGCATATCATCTACATATAGTAACAAAAAAATATAGCTTCCATTTCGAAGCTTCTTGAAATAAACACAATGGTCAGATGTGCTTCTCATATAACCTTGCTCATGCATAAAACTATCAAACCTCATATACCATTTCCTTGGGGTTTTCTTGAGCCCATAATTTTTTTTTTAACCTGCACACAAGTTTCTCCTTACCCTTGACTTCATACCAAAGCGGTTGCTACATATATATCTTTTCCTCCAATTCACCATGAAGGAAAGTTGTCTAACCCATGATTTTGTTACATATTTGGGGTTTAACCCAAAACACTGTCCAAATAAATAAAGTCTTCACTGGGGCTTCGACCCATGATTTTGTTTTCCATTTGGGGGATGATGTTCTTACCCAAGTGTAGAAAGAGAATGACGATTTGGGATTTTTTCTTGGCAGATCTGAACTCGTTCGTGTATCTGGAGCTCCAGTTTTTTGTAGCTCGCCTGTGTATGAGAGGATTCCTATTCTTGGATTTGGGAATTCTAAACACTCTGCACAATTTTAGACAAGTCAACAAATGAAACCCCTTCTCAGATATCTTTCAAGGATGTCGTGAGGGGTGGAGGTAATTTGAACAAGGGTTTTTTGGATTCTAATCATAATACGCCTATGGCTTATGCCAAATCAACCCCGTCAGTGAGTTTTGGGGAAGAGGTGGTTCAATCTGAAGATGCTTTCAATATGAATGGTCTGATTTGTATATTTAACAACTTCTGCCTTGGTATGTCTACGTTTTATGCCTGGATTTCGAGCCATTGGAGTCCTTGCTTGGAAAGTAGGCTGGATATATTTCCTAGTGCACGTGGTTTTTTCGTTGCTACATGTGCAAATCCTTCAGATAGGGATCTAATTTTGGGGACGGTCTGGGATTTTGTATCCCATTTTATTTTAATGAAACTGAAGTTTCCTTTGTTTAACCTGATTTTTGATACTTTCCAGGTTAAGCTAGTATGGATTCATCTTCCATATTTGCCTTTGAAAATTCTGTTCGGAATGTTGGCTAACTACTATTGGAAACACCTTAGGGAAATGTTTATCGATTGACAAACAAACTAATAATTTGGAGAACACAATGTATGCTCGAATCCTAGTTGATTTGGATACTTTTGTTGATTTTCTTGCCACAATTGATCTAAAATTTGAAGATAGAAAGTGTTTTCAATATTTTTATTATGAAGGGTTTCACTTTCGATGCGGAGTATGCTTTTCTCATGGCCATCTAGCATCGGATTGTCACGTGGTAAACAAACATGCTAAATGTAGAAGCTCCTAGTGGAGGAATTCTAAACCTAGTCACCTAGTAGTGAATGATACTCTAGATAGTGACCCCGAAGAGGTAGAAGTGCAACATGTTTATTGGAATGATGTGGAAGCCTTATGTGGATCCCATGAGCTTACGAAACAAATTGAAGTACTGATTCCAATCCATAAAACTGAAAATGTAAATCCAAATATGGAAGATGATTGGAAAGTTGTGTGTAGGAAAAAGTAAGGGACTATCTCCCCCCTAAAGATGTAGCTAAGATCGAAAGAGAAGGGGCTGAATTAGTGAGATAGTTGTTTTAATTGTTGTAAATTTATTTTTTGTTGGTTTGATGTTGTTGGTTTTTTATTTTCGGTACCGTTGGAAGAGACTGGTTTGTTTTGTTCCTCAATGTCATATCATTTTCTCCATCATTTGTACATGATAGGGTCCCCTTAACCCTCTTTTACCGCTAATCAAAAAATAATAATTTATCGCAAAATTTTATATATATATATATATATGGGGGTGTGAGTTTGTGTATGTGCGAACACATATATACTTATTGTCTTTTCATATGGAGTGGAAAGACACTTCTTTCTCATCCTTACACCACTGAAGACTAGAGGTGTCTTATTATATAAATTTTTATTAGATTAGGTAAAAACAAATTTTGAAGGGATCAGGAACCCTGTAAAAATGAAATATAAGCATTCAAAGACCAAGAGAGAAATAACAACCAACAAGAGCCCACATGCCAAAAATGAATCAAAATAACAAGCCAAACCTCGGGTCAGGGAAGCACCAAAAGGAGGGAACACAAGGACTTTTGGTCAAAGCAACTTAACCAACAAGACCAAGGAACTCAACTTCAAAAAACATTCCCTTTATGAGATCTAAGGCTCATCATGAGGGGCTCAGATACATCTTTACCCCTCTTTTTATTGTTCACCAGCTTCCATCCCTACCCCCAATTAGGATCAACATTCTCATCCGGGTTGATAGGAAGGCTAATTTCAAGAGAGATATTGCTTTGATCTTGAGAAAACAAAGATACAAGGGGTGACAAAGGGGCAACCCCCTTATCTACTACATGAGGATCATTAACGGGTAAAGAGGGAAGAGTGGCACTCTCGCTCAGATTCACATTCATCTCTTCCACAACCTTGACCTTCTTCTTTTCTAGATCTCCTATATGATTGTCTAATATCTGCATTACATTATTGTCCTCCTCAACCTCAACTATCAAATTTTCTTGGTTAAAGTCCTTCCACCATGATACCTACCCTTTAATCTGCTTCTTCACTATGTGACATTCAGCGGCAAGATGTCCAAGGGAAAAACAAGATTTACATCTGAAGGGAAGACCTTCATAATCTAGATTTTGAATCCATGTAGAATCCCTGACTTTGCGCTCCATTGTGGCTAGGAAATCAGCTGTCATATCCATATCCACTAAAATAAGCACATAAGTGGTATGATTGAAAGATTTTGTCCTAGTATCAACATCAAGAAATTTACCCAAAACATTCCCTGTAGATCTCAAACTCTCCTCACTCCAGAAATGCAAAGGTAAGTGAGGCATCCTTACCCACACAGGTCTAACAGTAAATGTTTCGGTAATCGGGTTAAAGCGTGGAAACCATGGCTTCATAAGAAGACGGTGTGACTGAAAATCCCATATCTTTTCAAAAATCTTGTCCTTGTCATTTGAAACCTCAAATACAACAATGAATATACCACGGGTTGTGGGATAAATATTAACTTTACCTTCTATAAAGGGACTCCAGCGTTCAATTATCCATTTGTGTAGGGCCGGAAAGCCAAGACAGACACTACTGAATCTACAGATCAGGCCCCATTTTTGGAAGAAAACCGCAGTATTTGAGACATCCTCACCAAAGGAGACCATTGGAATAGATTTCACATGAACCATGGGTTTAGCAGGAGCATTAACACGAAATATGGCCACCTCCAGAAAAGTGGGCTTTCCCCTGCTATGGTTCTGCTTTCTGAGAAGAACATACTCTTCACCAAGCAAAGAACGCATAGCAAGAGAAGTCGCACCAGTAGACCCGTAGCCAGTATCATCATAAACAAGACCTATGAGGTTAAGGTCGTCACCCCTGTCATCACTGCCGCATTGTGCCTGGGAGGCTCCACCATTGCCATCCTAAGCAGAGAAAGCACCCCCACTACCCTCAAACAGAACCGAGCTAGGGCAAACCAGACCCCTGCCACCATAAACAGAAGTGCCACCATCAATAGATCTTGAGGGGATTAGGGCTCCGGCCTTGTACTCACGTTTAGGGCTCGCCATCACCATTTGCTCTCAATTTCCGAAGCTTTTTACATGCAGAATAAAAATTTCCAATTCATCAATAATAATGTCTTATTAAAATATTATTAAAATAATAATAAATCATTTCCTCATAACTAATTAAAATATTATTAGGCACATCTTATTTATCATTCTATGCTAAATAAACAAATTGAAACAATCAATTCCAGTGTGAACTAATAGCCTTGCCCATGCTGAAAACAGTTTAAAACGGTCTGCATCATCTCAACAAAATATCGTGCCAAGTGCAACATCGAAGAAAATATGATGACATCTCCCACCATTTAATTACTACATTCTCCTAAGTCAATGTCTTGATTTTAATTATTCTCCACAACAGTCACAGAGGGGCTTTATTATATTTGGAGTGAAATAAATGTTTCCATGATTGCGACACCATAAAAAAGGAGCTGTATACAGAATTAAAAAACCAACACTTGTTCCGATATTAGTTCCCAAAATCCCTACTGAAGTTTACGGAGTTCGTTGTCACTGCATAATTGAAAGACATCTAAAACGAGAAGACCCATGCAAAGTATGTATTCCCCAGAATATTTTATTTAATATCTGCTGCCTTTCTCAAATTGAAACAAACAAAATAGACCACTTTTGATATATTGGGAAAGAAGACAAGAAACAATTTAAAAAATCAGTTATTGTTTTGATGTTTGCAAAGAAAACGAAAGCCTGTTCTTCTCTTTCGAAAACTATAAACAATATAGTGATTTGTAATAGAGTGAAATGATAGCAATGCGCACACACACCTTTGTAGCTGTTGATTGTGTGCATTTTACATGGTGGTTACAACCAGGTTTGTCTTTTACTCCGACACCCACGTCCTTGTCTTCGTGATTAAATCAAGTTGCGTTTTAATTGATAAGATTAAATCAAGTTGCACTTCTAATGGATAATACTAGTAAAAGTGAGAGCCAATACGCATATAGAAAAATTAATTACAAGTATTATATTGCTAATAATTGTATTTAATCTGTACTTTATTAAATAAAAATTTGAATTAAGTTTTATTGTAAATAAGTAATAGTAGATACTATGAATTGATTTTTTCATTTGTGACAATAGATTTACATGTAGAAAAATAATTATTTATTCATAGCAACCTTATCCATGAGTGCTTGTGGTAGGTGAATACAAAAAAAAATAGTAGTGTAAAATAAATAAAGCACAAAAAACTACACACTTAATGATATAGATCATGAATAAATTTAAGAAAATATGTTAATAATAATAATAACTCTTCATAACAGTTTGGATTCTTGAAAGCAAGATTTAGTCATAAAAATAGATTTATAGATAGTTAATAATAGACAATGATATGCTTAATTTTATAAAAAAAAAGAATTATAAAGTATTAATGGAGAGTAAATATTGATTTTAAATTCCTTGCGTTTATATCTTTCCACATTTTGCATGCACCCCAAGCATGACACTTGCAACTTCACAATATTAAAGAAATATAGTGTGATGTAGGATTATACCCTTTTGTAGTGTTTCCAAGTTGTCATATGCTGGTAAAATTCTAAGAGACAACTATCCATGAGAAATACATTCATTTGACAATATTTAAGGGTTATCATGAACACCATTTTTAGAATATGACACAATCATAATGTATTCCAAGATCACACATCTATTTAAGAGGGTATTTCATTAAAAACAAATCCACAAAGATTTCACTTATTTTCATATAGTAAAAAAAATCTAAAAATTCCACATTTGATCATGATTTGG
This sequence comes from Taxus chinensis, assembly GCA_019776745.2. Lineage (NCBI taxonomy): Eukaryota > Viridiplantae > Streptophyta > Pinopsida > Cupressales > Taxaceae > Taxus > Taxus chinensis. The sequence goes on from CM034152.1 coordinate 126,891,177, forward strand.
CTGATATTTCTATTCTTTTATAAAGCTCTATTTTGGTAGTGCAAGATGGAAGGATGTTGGAATAGGTTGTATAATTTTTCCCTATACATGAGAACTACATTTTTTATAATTGTTACCAAATCCATACATTATATATATATATATATATATATATATATATATATATATATATATATATAAAATGTATTTTACACAATCATTAGAGTACATTAAACTACCTTTATGAGTTGGTACACCAAATTACAACACCTATAATATATGTCGTTATTGTTTATTTTGAAAAAATGACCCTACAAAAATATAAATTGTATACGTAAATATCAAATCCTACAAGATTCAATGTTTTATCACTCTTAGTGTTTCATGTACATGGACAAAATTCATGAGAACCTATGATTAAGGTTTTCAATTTTTAATTCGATATAGATGAAAAATCTTATATCCTTGTTATTATGACAATTTTGAACATGAATAGAAATTAGTGAATTTCATTAGTGAATTTTTAACATGTTATAGTTACAAATACCCTAGTTGTATATGAAAAATATGAAAACATATATATATATATATATATATATATATATATATATATATATATATATATATATATATATATATATCCCTCAAACTTCTTGTCTTGTAAGAAGCATTTCTAAAACAAGATGCGAGCTTTGCCAATGTTAGGTTGGATGAATCACTATTTTGTGGACTTCTAGTTCTTGAATTCCCTAAGGCTTCACCTAGATTAACAAAATTTCTTCGTCTCTATACTATTTGTGGAGTAGGTGTCCTTAAATTATCTCTTGATTGAGTTCTTTGAGGGCTTTGGGTTTTTGGTGCATATTGGGGAGTTACTACTGTAGTTTGTTGACTAAAAGGAATGTAGACTAGAGTGGTTGCTCAAACGAGTCCTTGTGGAGATGGTTGACTGTCTTGTACACCATTTCCTTCAACTTCATACTCCTTATGAGATACCTCAATAGAACTACCTTGATCTTTATGAATATTTCCATCCTAGGCTTCATTCTCTATAAAATCAACATCTCTTCTTATAATAGTCTTCTTTGTAATGGGATTATAAAGATTATAAGCCTTTTTGTACTCACTGTAACTGAAAAAATAATAATTTTTCACCTCTATCATCTGGTTTATTTCTCAATTCTTTAGGTAATTGTGCATACGCAACACATCTAAATACTCCTAAGTGTGCAACACTATTCTTTCTTCCGCTCCATGCTTCTTAAGGAACCTTTTCCACTACACTTTTCGTTGGGCACTTGTTCAATAGGTAGGTTGAACATGGAACTACTTCTACCGAATACTCAATTAGAAAGTGTTTTTCATTTAGTATACTCTTGACCATGTCCATGAGAGTAATATTTTTTCTTTCAAATACACTGTTAGACTAAGGTATATGCCTGGTTGTCAGCTGCATGTATATTCCATTTTCCTTAGGAAAATTTAAAAATTCATTTGAGATATACTCGACACCTTTGTCTGATCTCATCACCTTGATAACATGACCACTCAGCTTCTCTATGAGGCCCCTTTAATTCCTTGAAAGTATAAAAAACTTGTTATTTGTGCTTTAGGAAGTATACACATGTCTTGTTGCTGAAGTTATCGATGAAATTTAGAAAACACATGCTCCCGACTATTGAGGGTGTCTATATAGGTGCACATAGATATGTATGGATGACTTAAAGGATCTCTTGAGCTCTATATGTGTTCCCAACCATAAAAATCTCCCTATGTTGCTTTACAAGAATGCAACTTTGACATGGCTTTTTAGGTGGATCGATCAATGGTATTCCATTCAACATATTCTTCTTGTAGAGTAAATTTATGCCATTAAAATGTAAGTGTCCAAGCTTTAAATTCCAAATCCAATCATAATTTTCCTGATTGACTTAGTGTGCATATGAATATTTCACTCTTGAAAATCCTCTTTCAGTGAGGTCTTGATATTCCATAGGTGATTTAGAGTTAACACCCCCTAGGCTTAAAAATCATTCTTGAAAATATATTTCTTCATTGATCTTTGAAAATTTCCTAGCGCCCACTAAGCTTGAAATACTTTCTTGATAAAATTTATGTACTTGTCTTGTAGGAACCTTAGAACCCACTAGGGTTAAGGAACCTCAATGAAAAAAAAATCTTCTACATTGCTTAGAATAACCCTAGTGCTCGCTAGGGTTGAGGAACCTCCATGATGTTTTTTTTCCTCTTTTGGAAGATTTATAGCACCCAATAGCCTTGAGGATTCTCCTTGAGAACAATTATTCAACTTCATTTTTTTTAGAGATAGTGACCACTAGGCTCGGAAATGCTCCTTCAATAAGATATCCATGACCTATACAATAATAAGAGCTAACAACCGCTAGGCTCATCTCACTTTGTATTTTCATTAGCAACATTAATTTTCTTATCATTTCCACCTTGGTTATTAACGTGTTGCTTTGATTTCGATCCAAAATAGTACATATTCCTTACTCAAAATACACTTTATAGCCTTTCTATATCAAATGACCTATGCTCAAAAGGTTGTGTTTCAACCCACATACATAATAAACATCAGGAATGATCTTATTTTCTCCTTATTTTGTCTTAATATTTATGGTCCGTTTTCCAATTACTGAAACTTTGATGTCATTACGCAGATGTACCTCTAACTGGACATATTCGTCCATGCTAGAAATCAATTATTTTGAACCTGTCATGTAGTTACTACAACCAGAATCCAAGAACCTTACATATTTTGTTCTCTATTAGGCAACATGACAAGTAATAAACATAGAACTATGATTTAAACTTCCAGAATTACATTATTTTAAAAAATTTACATTTTTTTGCTTAAACAATACTATCTTTTTCAAAAATCTGTAGCATAATTCACATACTTTTTGCAATAATGACATTGTATATTAGATTTTTCATACACTTCTTCATACGACTGGTAATGATGATGATGGTGAGAGGAACTTGTGCCTCTTCCTCTACGTGAAAACTAACTTGAGCTAGATCTGGAGTAGTCATGATCACTTGAATGTAGATGTCTACCTCCTCCTGCATGAAATCTTCCTCTTCCTATTTTATTCAAAAATATTCCACTGCCTCTACTAACTTAAACTTGTATCTTAAGGGCATGTTCTAAAGAGGAACTTATAGATCTATTAAGACTTTATTCATGGGATGGAAAATATCCCATTCACTTATCTACAAAGAGTTGAGTCAAATCCTTTGACTCTTCAATAGCAAAAAAAATATATTAAAAAAAGGTCTTCTAAGGTCTCTCCGTAGGACCTAATCTGCTTTACTACACCCATTACATGCGTAAAAAATGAATCAACACTATCAAACTATCTCATTTGAATATTCTTAAAATCTCTCCTTAACATTCATAGTTTGCCAAATTTTACCTTACTGGTGCCTTAATAGGAAGTTTCTAGAATATTTCATGTTTTCTTAGACCTAGTAGCTGCATCTACTCTAGAAAATATTGACATATCACAAATTTTTAATATAAAAAATAGATATTTTGTGTCCCTTTTCCTTTTTTCCTTAAGGATATCCTTGTCATTTTGTGAAAAAACATTATATGCTACTTGATCTTGTGGTTCTGTGAAGCCATTTTTGACTAGCTCATAGGTATCTTGACTACAGAAAAGGGTTTTCATTCTAATAGCCCAATAGTAATAGCTTTTTCCATTAAAAATATGGATTTGGGGATGGAGTATACTGTTGCTAGTGCTAGCCATGGCCAACAATGAAAAAACATTGATTTAAACAAGTGAAATCACACAGATTTAAAAGGGAAAAACTGGAACCTATTAGAAAATGTGAACACCACCTACACTAGTCTAAAATCATGAACCCATACCAAGGATTTTAAATTTGATACTAGATGGTTGTTTTAGAAAGAAAGAAGGTATGGTAAAAAAAAAAAGACAATAAACAAAAAATAATAAAACAAACTATTTCTATTAGAATTTCGCCAGAGCTTTATTGCTCAAATTTTCCTTACAAAATGCATACAAATGCCTCGAATATATAGAGGAATTTTAAAGAGATGGATTTATGAGCAATCTAGGGAATGCTACATGTTCATGGGTAGGAGAGAATATTTTACAGTCAATTGGAAATATTCTCCAAGTCTTTTATGCTGAAATAATATGTCATACTTGAATAAGGTAGTTGATATTATGAAAATCCCAACACATATCCATGAAATTGTGAGCATCAGAGGTATGGTGGAATGCTCAATTGAGGATTATATCACAAATATTATACCTCAAATATTATCTATGGCCATAAGACATGATTTACTTCAAAACTGCAGTGTAATATGTGATGATCTAACCCATACATGTTATATATAAAAAGCTTTGACAATGGGTGCATAATAAGTATACCATGATTTCATTAATCAGTGGATTTTTTCATAGACCAAGAAGTTGTCCAAGATTGTATCCCTATCCCAAATAATGTGGAAGCAAACTAAAAAATATCCCTTTCATAAGGATACATATATAACATATCTCCCATCATTATATGATAGTATTTAAAATTCTAGGAAAGTAGGGCAACAAGTCTATCTCTATCCCAAATAATGTGGAGAAAAACTACAAAAATGCCCCTTGCATAGGGATACATATACAAAGTATATCCCATTATGATCTACTTGTATTTATAATTCTAGGAATGTAGAACAAGGAGTGTTGGTTAAAATTAGTTAAACCTGCATATAATATCCTTACTCAACAAATGGAACTCACTTTCTAACACCACTTCCCTAAATGAAAACAATGGTATAGAATTGGATAAGGATAATGATTTAACTAATATTTTTTATCGTTTACAAATCCCACAACCACATATGCAAAGAAATAACAAATAAAATCTCCATGAAAGTTTATAGCTCTTACAGGATAGCGAAAAGAGGCAATATTTGAATATCTTCTCAAATCTTTCCTCCTAGATATTGGTGCTTAGGTAGTGTCACCTGCTTCCACATGATCTGAAACCACAACCCCTTTATATTTTCATAGTAGATCGTTATCCTTATATCCATAAGCATCTATTAACCTTTGAGGAGTGTTGTCTCCCTTGTGGGATCCTCTATGGTTTTGATCACCATAGCTAGTTTCCATCACTAGGACAAGTTGTTAGGTATTAGAGAGAGCATTTTAGCAAGAACATAATATAGATATTAATAATTACATGTCTAATATTAATCATATAAAGAAAATAATATTTGAATACTTATCATATAAAGTTAGTAATATTTACACTGATGAATAGTCATCTACATAAATTTTACCTTTAATGAAGATAATGTGAAATTGAGTTGAAGAAACATTTCTCATGCAAAAAACATTTGATAAAGTTGGATTTCAGGTTTTCTAAATAGATAATAAGGATGTTTTGAAAGGTGACCTTAAGCATTGTACACACCACCAAAAGTTACAATAGGATGGAATTGGTTACTACAACCATGAAAAATAAGACCAAACAAGATTGTTCCATGATTCACAAATTGAGAGAAAACCCCATCTGAGTTGAGGCACTAGTAACTAACCCTCAACCCCGCTTAAGATTTATAACCCTCTTTTTCTCTTGGCAGCATAAAAATAACAACCATAAGTAAGAACTTAGTCACCATATTTTTGAAATTGCATAATCATATTTCATTGTTTCTTTTTAACCCTTTCTCTTTCTTTCCAATCACGGTTCATGTATCCTCTTCCAATGAGATAGGAATAAATTTTTTTGTATCCCTACTAATTGAGTCATGTAATTAAACCAAGGGTATTTCCCTATTATCCCCTAATACGTTCACATTATTTTATTTCCTGTCGTTGGTCTTAGGTTGCACCCTTTTTAGTTGCTTAAGCATTTGATCTTGCAGCTCTCACTAAATTTACTCATAACTATCATCTTTTTTTCTAAATAAAAAATAGGAATCATCACTATATGTACATATTCCAATCCATTTAAAGAATCTACCTACACATATTTTGTAAATGTTAGTGCAAAATCATAGTACCCCTAAATGTGTTCTATACATCTACTTTTCTAAGGTAGATTCATTTGGTGTGATCCGCATAACATTGAACTTTCCCCAAGCTGTGGGAACTTGCAAATGGAAAAGGTCTCCATGTTAAAGGATAATTCCTATTCCTCTTTCTAGGTGCATACGTGATAACTTGTAGAGGATCTATCGCTATACCTAATCTAAAACTTTCCAAGTAGACAGGGATAAACAAGGATATAACAAATAAGAAATAGCTAAACTACAAGGTGATGCACCGAAGGAATGATGAACACTAGTTTTTCTGATAGACACAAACCAACAAAATACATACAATAATCATGCATAGATAACCAGATTTAGAATGAAAGACCAGATGCGAGAAAAGAGACAGAAAGGATCTAGAATCGATCACAAACATGTTTTATTGCTTTGCAGATTGATATAATGCATTGCAAAATAGCCAGGAGGCAAGAAACATACTACAATTTTAATGGAAGGCTTGAACTCCATGAATTCCTTTTCTAGAAGGAAATGGGAGCCTACAAAACAATAGAATGTCTAACCCTGTACAATGAGTCCTAATCCTGTATTTATAGATTTGATACAGACAGGAGAAAAAGAGAGAAGAGGGAAAAACAACTCCAAGCTCAACCACCACTATTTAATGTCTCCCATAAAATATGTTCCAAATCTCTCTTGACTACATCAAATCCTTTTTCAGCACCTCGAAGTAGGAAGAAATGACAGAGTAGATCGAATCCGATCTGGTTGTTGAGGCAAGAAGATCCTACATTAAAGGCCCGAAGACATTTTCTCCATTTTTCACCTACCAGGGCCTAAAAAATGATTCTTATCTTTCTATGGGGTAGAGAACGTTGAGACACTTGCAATGGTGTAACATTTGCAATATTTCGATCCTTGAGTCGAAAGATATGCCCCTTTGAAGTTTGTATCGATTCTGTACAAATGGGTGGGAAAATAGTCTTAAAATTGGGTCTCCTTTTTAATATGGGGCATGTGGCAGCCAGATTAGGGAAAAATCAACCTTGTGGGTTCATGATTTATCTTTTTTCCCCCTTTTCTTTAAAAAATGCAAAAATCGGAAAACCCCTGTGGCCCTGATGCTCTTCTTGGACACGTGGCACTGTTTGGTTGGCTGAGGAGATGCACTTCAATTTTCATCTTTGTGCCTTTTTGACAAAAGGAAATTTTTTTACATTTTCCTCTGACTCCCCGCTTTGACCTTGACTCGGGCTCAGACACTTAATTTTTCCTTTGGGAGGAATTGCGGCCCATTTTGTGACTTTTACACCTTTCGGAATAACAAGGGGAAAAAAACCAATTTTTCCCCAGATGGCCCGCTTTAACGCTTGCTAGTTTAGGCTTGCCACATGGTATTTCCTCTGTTGCCTACACAATTTATTTTTTTTTGGCTAAGAATTTTGCTTAGCAGGGTAATATCTCTTGACTTGGGACATGCGGCAGTCTAGTGCTCATTTGGAAACCCTCTCTATTTAATCCTTGAACTAGCACCATTTAGAAAGTCCGCAGTCTCCATCGGTCTGCCCCATGCATTGACTATTCAACCTAGTCTGCCCCTTTTTAAGACTAGACACATGGAGTCACGGCGCTTGCTTGAAATCCCAATTCAAAATTTTCCTTTGAAGGAGTGTCGAGTTGACACCTAGTAGCCTCCGGAGTTTTGTGGACTTTTTAATGGCTCCTCTTACTTTTTGGACTTTGGGCTACGTAGCGAGCTCACGTTCATTTGGGTCTCAGCGTTTTGAATAACTTTTTGGAGATGCACCACATTGACACTTGGCATTCTCCACTTACACTTTTATACTTAGCCAATTTTGCCACCCGCTCAGTCTGCCTTTTGACCCTATTTGACCATTTTGTACATGGATGGTTGGTGCAAGTTTGAGTCTCCACCCTGGGCTCCCATTTCAGATTTACACCAAGCTGACACCTAGTACCTTCTTTCTTAGTTGAATACTTTTCAATGTTCCCACAACTTTTTGGTGCTCTGGACGCATGGAAGCATAGCACTCGTTTTGGCTTCCCTTTCTGGATTCAACTTTGGAGAAGCATCACATAGACACGTGCTTATTTCCGATTCCTCCTCCATATTTAGTTGATTATGGACTCTTTCCTGAATGGTGTCGAGCTTGAAAAAATTTGAAACTTCACCATTTTTTCCCTGTCTTGCTCTTGGTTCCTCTGTGGCACTGCACCTTCTTTTATAACCTTGTTATTCCATTGTTGAGTCTACCTGTAACTTGAAAAATGGATTTAAGACATGGAAACGGTTCAACAGAGTCGTTTCCTTTTGAATAGGGTCATTTAATATTTTTCAACCCCCACCACTCCATTGTGCAGTCCTTCTACGACCTATTTACAGGATATGAATGAGTTTTCTTAGCTTCTTTCTATGGAGGGTTGTGTCCGATTCAATATTTTTCCTAGGAGTAAACATGGATAATAATTTGGTAACTCATAGGGCTATCTGCCTGTTAGATGAAAAGACCAATTACCTTGTCATATCCATTGGGCATGGAGTTGAGAATGATGGTTTGATACTGATTCTATCTCTGATTCAGGAGCCCGACTATTTGCACTCTCAATTTTCATAAGAAATCTCGAAACGAAGGTTTTTGAGAGTACAAACTTGTTTTGACTTGGGGCTTCATCTATCTCTTTGAATGGACTGCATAAGAGAAAAAAATAGCACCAAAACTATATCCAAAATTTGAAATCATACATGCTCCAAATAGAACATGCAGAGCATGTAAAGCACTTAGAAGAAAAGTAACCTAAACAATAGTAAGACAACGTGCATAAGCACTTAGAGGAAAAGGAAATAAACTAATATGTATAAGGTGATAACCTTCCTTCTAGTAGAATTGTTTAAGATAGATCCCATTTACTGGAATTTGAAATTCCTCTCCATCCAACGTAGACAATTGTAAAGCATTGCTACTTTTACATCTTGTGACCATATAAGGTAAAATCCAAATGACATCAAACTTGAAATGCCTTCCTCATTTTTCCCGATTTGCATCCCATTTCAAAACCAGGTCTCCTTCCAGAAAGGTCCTTATTTTCACCTTCTTGTCAAAGCATCTCTTGATTGAGGCATGATCGTTCTCTATTGCTTAGAGTGCATGTTCTCTAGTTTCTTCTAATTCTATCAGCCCCACATACCTGGCCTCTATTGGTTCAAATTCAGACATCTCTACCTGCTTCACGAGCTCCAATACTGGCAACTCAAGTGATATATGCAACACTATCTCTTTCCGATAGACAATTTTGAATGGAGAGCTTCCTGTAGATCTCTTAGGTGTTATCCTATCAGCCCATAAGGATGATTTGAGATTTGTGTGCCAGGTTCTTATATTTTCATCAAGAGTTCATCTGATGATCTTTAGCAGGTTCTTATTTGTGGACTCACCTTATCCATTATCTTGAGGGTAATAGTTTGATGAAGTGCTCAAGTAAGTCCTGTTCTTAACAACCCATCCTATGATCTTGGAACCTATGAATGCCAATGCATTGTCTAATATAATAGTGACTGGCAATCCAAATCTGGTCACTATCCCTTCATAGAAATCTAGTATACTAGATTCATTATTTTTCTTAAGTACCACTGCCTCGGTCCACTTAGTGAAATATTCTATTGCTGTCATAATCCATTTATGGCCTTGGCTTGAATTTAAATTGATGAATCCAATGAAGTCTAATCCCCATTGCATGAAAGGTTGGTCGACTGAAATTGGGTGCAATGGAAGTGTTGCTAGCTTTTCTTTGCCTTTGAATAATGCATAATTCTTACACCTTTTGATCCATGCATAACAGTCACTAAAAACTTTGGGCCAATAATAACTTGCCTTCATGATCTTGAGTTTTGTCACCCTTGGAGAAAAATGGCCTCCAGCTGCTTCAACATGGAATTCTTGTAACACTCTCTCAACCTGATCTGTCTCAATGCATCTTAGTAGAATGTCATTGATGTCTCTTTTGAAAAAGACACCATCAATAAGAACATATGGGATGGCTTGTACTCTGAAATGTCTCCTTTTTTCTTTACTCATCCCATGAGGACACATGCTTGTTTTAAGGAAGTGCACCATGTCTCGAGTCCAACAAGGAGTAGGTACATCATCATTTCCTTCCACTTAATTATCCTTTAGAACAAAAAAGCCTTCTTTTCACTGTTTGCTTCGTCTTGTTAACTTGAGGCTATTTGTTCACATAACCCCTTCTTAAGGACTAGCTTAGTGACCTTGATTGCAATGTCATATTCCATGACATGAGTGATCCATCCTACACATTTTTCATTTAGATCCTTGCTGAGAAGGAATTATTTAACTCTCGCATGGGAGACTAGCAATTGGATTTTATTATTTTAAATGAGATGCTTAAACTTCTTTAATCCTTTGATTACTGCTAGGACTTACTTTTCGATGAAGGATTATCTCACTTCATAGTCTTCCATACCTTGATTGAAGAAAGCAATTGGTTTTTCTGTACCTTCTTTGTTCTACTGAACTAAGATTGCAAAAATTGTGTCAGTGCCACAAAAGGCATACAATATGAAGTTTTTAGAGAAATCTTGATTAACGAGATTTGGGGCTTGTGATATAGCTTCTTTGATGGCCTCAAAGCTTTCCTTTCATTTAGCTTTCCACCTGAATGCTAAGCTCTTCTTCAACATCAACGTTGTTGGCTTAACAAGGGTAGAAAAATTTGTTAGAAACCTGCGGACAAAATTGATTTTTCTCAGGAAGCTTTGAAGAGCTTTCTTATGGCTTGGAAATGGTAATGATCTTATTTCTTCAACTCTCTCCATGTCAATTTCCAATCCTTCCTTTGATACAATATGGCCTATAATCCTATCCTCATGGGACAAGAATATACATTTTTTAGGGTTCAATGATACCCCAAAACTCTTGCATCTTTGAAACACTTGACTTAGGTGGAAATGGTGGTCTACTACATTTTTGGAAAACACCGTAATGTCAACTAAATAGATCAGTACTATTTTTTTATCAAACCTTTGAATGTCATGTCCATTGCCCTTTGAAAAGTGTCTCTGGAATTGGAAAATCCGAATGACATTTTTTTGTAGGCATAGGTGCCCCATCTAGCGGTGAAAGCTATTTTGAGATGATCATCTTCTTTCACCGTGATCTGGTTGTACCCTAGGTAGCTATCTAGGAGGGAGAATCTCTCTGATTTAGATACCACTTGCAAGATCTGCTCCATTGAAGGGAGTGGGTAGTGATCTTTGAGGGAAGCTCTGTTCAAGTATCGAAAATCTAGACACAACCTAATCTCTCCATTTTTCTTCTTGATTGGGACTAGGTTTACAACCTAGCTTGAGTGCTTGATTGGAAATATGATACTTGCCTCTATTAGCTTTTTCAACTCTTTCTTCATCAGAGGCTCAATGTGTGGATTGACTGGTCTCTACTTTTACCTGATGGGTGGAGCAACTGGATCTAGTTCAATTGTGTGTTGTGCTAGATTTTTATTGAACCCTCTTAGGTCTTCATAGCTCCAAGAAAATACATCTAGAAATTCTTAGAAAAGTTGTATGAATTCATACCTTTCTTTCTCGGTGGCCACTTTTCCAATTTGAAGTGTTTTGCCTTCTCTAACTGGGATTGATTTTGAATCTTCTCCTTTGATCTATATGTTAGCTTTCTCTTTTCTAAACTGATCATTAGGATTGAAGATATGCTCCAATGTCACTAAGCCTTTGGGAAGCTTGTTTGTATGTAGCTATACTATTTGATTCCTGTATTGTTGCTCTAATCTGTTATGATTTCTAGTTAAGAATTCATCTTCTTCTTGCAAAACATTAATGATCTATAGATTATTCTTGAACACCTGCCAACATATGTTGTTATCTGGCACTGATGGCCTCACAACTATATGGATATGTGGCTATTGTTTGTCTCTTTTGATGCTATCGACCACATCAAATATTTCTCCAACTGTTGTAAGCCTATCAGTAGCTTCGTTCTCCTTCCTGGGTATGAACACAATGTTGAAGGCCTCAAAATCCTCCATAAGATCCCATACCACCTACTCTTGTAGTTTTTGAGTAGTTCATTCTTGATAGCATTAAGTCCTCTGACTTGATTGGAAACCAGTTCACTGTCACCAAACAATTGTAAGTTCTTGATTCCTAGCTTCCTTGTCTAATGAAGACCATGGACCAAAGCCTCATATTCAACAGTATTATTTGAGCAGGAAAACTCAAATCTGAAGGCTAAATAGTATTTCATACCTTTAGGGGACACTATCATAACTCCTCCTCCAGCTCCTTGTCTACTCCTTGAGCCATCAAAGAAAAATTTCCATACCTCATTCTCATCTTTATATTATAGCTTAATTAGGTCAGGAAGAGGATGATTCACTTCATGTAGATAGTAGAAACCTAGCTCAGATTGTTCCATCTCCTTAAAGGGGTCAAAAGCATCACTTTTGTTGGCCCACTTATCGAGATTCAAGTCTGGGATACATCCCACCTTGGTTTCTACTTCACAAGTGCTCAAGAGGTCTTCTTGATCAAATGCTGAGTAGTTGGCTTTGATTTGGCTAGGCACATAAGATTCGATATGATAATCAGCAATGGGTTCAGATTTGATTATGGCCTTTTCCCCATACCTTGTTATAAAGAGCATATATTACCAATCAGCAGACATATAGCCTCTAATTTCAGCAGTGAAGTCCCTAGACAAACACAAAGGAAAATGTGGTGTTACATCTATGATTGATTCATTCTGCAAAATAGTCACATTGGATCAGGCATGCAGAGTGAGGCTCAGATCCTTGATGATTCGAAAAGTTGTCACTACTGGCCCATCTAATTGCACTACCCCTCTACAGATGACTTCATATTGGAGACCCAATTGATCAGCTCTTTGCTTAGGCATTACAGAACTACTTGCCCCAGAAACAATCATACAAGTGTGGACCAATTTGTCTCAATAATCAATGATATGTAGAATGGAGGAGGTCTCAGGTTCTTACCTTGTTGTTCTCGATGGTTTTACCCATGTTGAGTTATATTGGTAAGTAATTTCTCTTGCTAGTTAGGGGTGTGATATGAGCTTGACCAATGTTGTATAACAGTCTACAAAAGATCCCTCTGCCCTAGAATGTTCAGTGACTCCCATAGTGAAATGTTCACACTTGTCCTCTTCATTTGCTCAATGATATTGAATGAGCTATCCTTTTTCCACCCCTTCCCAGGAACATTTTTTTCTGGCACATGGGTTGTTACAACTGGTGCTTGAGTGGACTTGGAAGGTGGCTTGGATTAGTTCTGCATGTTGGGAGTTATATCTGGAGAACCCAAACCTTGTAGAGTGATGGAAGGTTGAGGGTTTTCTGAGCTTTGTGGTTGGCCTTCTCCAATATTTCTCTTTTTGAACCGTGTATTGGCAGCTACACTTTGAGAAGGGAACTAACTCATCCCAGAGAAGTCCTCAGCTTTCCAATTAACAATAATAGTTTAACTTGGAGGTCCTTCTTACTGAGCTCCTTGCTACTGATCTCTTTCTTGGCTAGGTTCCTGTGACACCATACTAGTTTGCACCATCAAGGCCTGATGTAATTCACCATTAAAGCACATTATTTTGTTATGTGGCTGATTGGCTAGGAAACACCAATCATATTCTTATGCCATATTGTTCTATGTTGGAACCAATGCCCTTGATGTTGAAGCTGTGTTTGGATCATATGACCTGAAAGGTCTAGCAACTTGAGGTTGTCCTTGGTTTTGGCTCTGATTTACAGTCTGAGATGGTGGTCTATTTTGTTGATACTGGGGTCTATCGTGATACTCAGCTTGAGGTTGATATGGCCTAGAAATCTGATCTTACTACCTTTTGATGGTTACTAACTCATTCCATAGGTTCTGAAGCTGTTTCATGACTTCCTAGTGTTCTTTTGAAGTGTTAGATGATGAGGTGGATGCTTCAGCTGAGCTTTGATTCATGGGAGTAGGTACAGGGGCTAATGTGGGCATTTGGCTAGTACATGGGTTTCCTAACTTAGGGTACAGAGGCATGGGTGGCCTAGGAGTGATTTTACCAGCCTGAATCAAATAATTCTCGGCCCCTATGGAAAGGCTATAAGATATAGGTAAGGTTGTACCCCCCATTGACTGAATCATCAAAGAAATATTAGAATTTAAAGCCCTAATAAACTACAAGAAGGCACATTCACTAGTGGGATTTACTGCTATTGGAATAGTATCCCAGGTCCACTGAAATCTGAGGTTAAAATCCGTCAGCTACTCGTTTGAGGCTCTCTTGATTGTTGTTAGTTTCTCCAACAAAGATAAGTTATCACCTTTTTCTCCAAACTAGTCATGAAGAGATGTGCACAGCTGGTTCCAATTTAGGATAGAGCCTACTTCAAGGCTCCTGAACCATTGTGAAGATTTACATTTGAGTGGAGATGTGAGAAAATTGACTAAATTTTCCATCTCATGGATTTCATGGATTATACAGACATTTCCAATATCTTGGACATGATCACCAGGAGAAGTCTTGTTATCCCCAGAGAAATATGGGATGCTCTTTAATGATGCTATCAGGACCAGATTTTGTGCATTCAGAGTGAGTGGGCTACTGTCGATGAAATTGACATAAGGACTTGGCTAAGCCATCCTAATTGGCTTGATCACCCCTCTTTATTGAAAGAATAGTTTGCTGGGAGGAGGTGTCGATAAGGCTCTGTTTGGTGGGGATAGAGACTTCTGGGCTCTTCTTCCTCCCCTCCCTCTATCTAGGGATAAGTCTAGATAGGAAAATAATCCCTTCACTTTGGTTCTTGATTGTGTTTTTATTATTCTCATGAAATCACTTGGACTACTAAAACCAATGGTTTTGTTTCTTTAGGATTCTTCAGATGTACAATTTTAAGACTTCCTAAAAGTTAGAATCACAACAAGTGCACATCAATCTTACTGTAATAAGATGGAGACTTCTCTGTCCCATCAGGCATGCTGAAACTATTATTGCAAAATCACAGCACACCCAAATGAGTTCTACAGATTTAATTTTCTAAGGCAGAGTCATTTTGTGTGATCCACATAACATTGAACTTTCCTCAAGGTGTGGGACCTTGCAAATGGAAAATATCTCCAGATTTAAATTTGGTTCCTAGTCCTCTGTTTAGGTGCATATGTGAAAACTTGCAGAGGATATATCTCTATACCTAATCTAAAATTTTCCAAGGAGACAGGGATGAAATTGATATAAGAAATAAGAAATAACTAAACTATAAGGTGATGCACCAAAGGAATGATGAACACTAGTTTTTCTAATAGATACAAACCAACAAAATACATACAATAATCAAGCACATATAACCAAATTTATAATGAAAGATCATATACGATAAGAAGAGACAAAAAGGATCTAGAATCAATCACAAACGTGTTTTATTGCTTTGCAGATTGATACAATGCATTACATAAAAGCCAAAAGGCAAGAAACATACTACAATTTTAATGAAAGGCCTGAACTCCATGAATTTCATTGCTATAAGGAAAGGGGAGCCTAAAAAACAAAAGAATGTCCAAGCCTTTGCAATGAGTGTTAAGCCTATATTTATAGATTTGATATAGATGGGAGAAAAAGTGAGAAGAGGGGAAAAAAACTCCAAGCTCAACCACCACTATTTAATGTCTCCCATATAATATGTTCCAAATCTCTCTTTATTGCATCAAATCCTTATTCGGCACCATGAAGGAGGAAGAAACAATTGAGCAGATGGCATCTGATTTGGTTGTTGAGGAAAGAAGATCATGCATTAAAGGACCAAAGATGTTTTCTCCATTTTTCACCTACCAAGGGATGAAAAAATTATTTTTATCTTTCCATGGCGTAAAGGATGTCGAGATGCTTCCAACGGTGTAATATTTGGAATATTTTGAGCCCTGAGTCAAAATATATACCCCTTTGAAGTTTGTATCGGGTCGTTACAAATGGGTGGGAAAATATTTTGAAAAATGGGTTTCCTTTTTAATATGGGGCACATGGTAGCCAGATTAGGGAAAAATCATGTTTGTGGGTACATGATTTATCTTTTTCCCCATTTTCCGTAAAAAATGTAAAACTTAGAACACTCCCGTGGCCCTAACGCTCCGCTTGGACACGTGGCACCCTTTGGTTGGCTGAGGAGATGCGCATAAATTTTTATCTCTATGCCTTTTTGACAAAAGGAACAATTTTACCATTTCCTTCGACTCCCTGCTTTGACCTTGACTCGGGCTTAGACACTGAATTTTTTCTTTGGGTGGAGTTATGACCCATTTTGTGAGTTTTACACCTTTTGGAATAACAAAGGGAAAAAAACCAACTTTTTCCCCGATGGCCAACTTTAACGCTTGCTAGTTTAGGCTTGCCACGTGGTGTTTCCTCCTTTTCCTGCTCAATTTCAATGCTTTTGACTAGGACTTTTGGTTAGCAGGGTCATATCTCTTGACCTGGGACACATGATAGTCTGGCACTCATCTGGAAACCCTCTCTCTATTCAATCCTTGAATTAACACCATTTAGAAACTTGGCATCCTTCGTCAGTCCACCCCATACATTGACTATTCAACTGACTCTACCCCTTTTTTAGACTAGACACATGGAGGCACCACACTCGCTTTAAAGCCAGATTCAAAATTTTCATTTGAAGGACTGTTGAGTTGACACTTGGAAGCCTCCATAGGTCTGTGA
Organism: Taxus chinensis; assembly: GCA_019776745.2. Lineage (NCBI taxonomy): Eukaryota > Viridiplantae > Streptophyta > Pinopsida > Cupressales > Taxaceae > Taxus > Taxus chinensis. The sequence continues at coordinate 126,907,965 of CM034152.1, forward strand.
AATTTTCAATGGCTCCTCTTACTTTTTGGACTTTGGGCTATGTGGTGAGCTCGCGCTCATTTGGGTCTCCACCTTTGGACTAAATTTTTGGAGATGCGCCACAATGAAACTTGGCATTCTCTGCTTACACTTTTATACTTAGCCAATTTTGAGGCCTACCCTATCTGACTTTTGACACTGTTTAACCATTTTCTACGTGGAGGGCTAGTGCAAGTTTGAGTCTCCACCCTAGGCTCCCATTTCAGATTTACGCCAAGCTGACACCTAGCACCTTGTTTCTTAGTTGAAGACTTTTCAATGGCCCCACGAATTTTTGGGGCTCTGGACGCATGGAAGCTTGGCAATCATTTGGGCTTCCCTTTCTGGATTCAACTTTGGAGAAGTGCCACGTAGACACGTGGTTCTTTCCATTGCCTCCTCTATACTTAGTTGATTTCAGACTCTTTCTTGAACAGTCTTGAGCCCAAAAAATGTCAAAACTTCACCATTTTTTCCATTTCTTGCTCCTAGTTCCTCTACGGCATTGCCCCTTCTTTTTTGACCCTGTTATTCCATTGTTGAGTCGACCTGTAACTTGAAAAATTGATTTAAGACATGGAAACAGCTTGACAGAGTCGTTTCTTTTTGCATAGGGTCATTTAATCTTTCTGATCCTTCGCCACTCCACTACTAAATCCTTCTGCAACTTATTTACAAGATTTGAATGAGTTTTATCAGGTTCTTTCTATTCGTGGTCGTGGCTGATTCAATATTTTTCTCAGGGGTAAAATATGGATAACATTAACCAAATTTGTAGAATCCATAATCAAATGATTTGAAACCCAATGTACTTGATGCTCAACAACATGATAGCAAAATGTACCAGTGCAAATCACTTCCTTCATTTGAAGGTCACTCATTCATATTCTAGGGGTTGAGTCCATATTTTTTCTTAAGCCTTGAGTTGTATTGTTAATAGTAGATCACCAAATGTATCCAAATCCACAAGAATAAGAGAAAAAGTAATGTGTGTATATAGTTGTTATCTGATTTTCCCCCTTAGGTATAATTGGACTCACAAAGATAAAATAGCGGGGTCATTTCAGCCATTAGAGCCCACATTTCGAGCTTGATCCGAGCAAGTTGAGGTGACATGGATGTTTTCGGATTCAGCGGGAAAAAAATTCTGAGTCAGAAGACTCAAAAGGTCTGAAGGACATCAAAGTCCAAATTCTGGAATTCAAACTTCCGACATTTGATAGTTCAGAGTTGGGATTCTAGTCAAGTGGTAAACATTGCCATGCATGGAGAAAAAGAAGTTTGAAACTCAAAGTCTGAAATTTTGACTTTGTGCTTTTAGGATTTCAGAGGTTTCATGTACTAGGTAGATGAACAATACTAGAAACACTGAAACCCAAACCCTTAAAACCTTGAAACCTGAACCCCTAAATTCCAAAACCCGAACCATTGAAACTCTCAAAACTTGAACCCCAGAAATATTGAAATCAAAAACCCTTGAAAAAATAAAGTTCTGAAACCCAAAATCCAAATTTCAAACTTTGGGGTTTCACCATTTTGGAACATTGAAGCCCCAGTGCATGCAAATCATAGCTTGAAGTCCAAAACCTGAAGTCCAAATTTCATGCTTTGAGGTTTCGACATTTTGGAGCTCTCGAGCCAACTCGCTAGATGAACAATAAAATGACCTCCAAAGTGGAAATGCACAAAGCTTTGAATCCAGAAATTCCAAAATTTCAGATTTCGGATGGTTTAATGCAAGATCAACCACTTGTATTTATTACAATATGGCACCCTCATCTTCAGATCGCTATAAATTTTGACTGGGAGCTCAGATTTTCACAAAATAGGAATTTTTGGAAAGATCTTAGTGTCCTTCACACAATTTTTTTCCATTTTTGAGGAATATTTCAAAATTTCTCACCTATCCAAATGATGAAGGTATGGGCTTCCCTTCTTCCCCAAAAAGGAAAAGTACATGGAGGTATGGGTTTTTCAGTGGCACCCATCATTGTTGTAGATGATTTTAATGCATATTTCATGGTTAAAGAAACATTTCAAATTCCTTCTCTCTCCCTTTCTCTCATTCTTCTTATAAATTGTAAGGAGGGGATCTTTTCAAAAGATTGGACACCTTGTATATGCACCTCTCTTATTCTTCTTCTCTATAAGAGATTTTAAGGAGATTCAAAACCTCCCTATTAGACATTGTAATGAAAAATATTTTCCTTTGAGCCTGAGTGTGGTATATTGTATCGATTTTGGGAGCAAAAAAAAGATTCGTTGATATTCTAAACACCCTTTTGTGTTTTTTTTGTAGCTCTTCTAGTATTTCATCACATGTAAATTATCATCCACTATTGTTTTTTTATTACAAGATTCTAGTTGTGATGTGTTTATTATGTAGGTTGTCTAACACTCCTTCTTGGTGCATCACCTTCCCTTAGATTAAGTTTTAATTTTCATGCACTTTCTCTAACTCTGTCTTGTTGGAAATATTAGATTAGGGCTAGATCTACAACTGTCTGCATTTTGGATTAGTTGGCACTAGGATAGGATACGAAGTCGGCCTTCTTTGAAGGGTTATCACAATTGCAAGTTCCCACACTTTGGGATAACTCCATGTTTGATGAATTACAATGAATTCCTCAACCATTCGCTTGCGAGAAATCATGGGTGTTTTTATTTTTCCATAAGAATAGTTCTTTCAAGGTTCAAGGGCCAAACTTCTAGCCAATGTATTTCAATTTGAGATCGGAGTCTTCAACCCAAAATTTTAATGGAAAATGAGGAAATATGACCCATATTGGCTTGGCTGTTAAGGTTTGAGTAAGCACATTGATTTTGTGGGAAATTATTTCATAAAAACAAACTTTGAGTTCTCTATGTTATTACATTATCACGATTACAAATGTATAGGAAATAATTTTCCTTTAAAATAAGAAATCAAATTATCTCAAAAAACTCTCCAAAATATTATGTGTTTCATTTTACTCAACAAAATCGCAATTAGATTTACATATCACTTATTGACAAATAATTACCATGGAGCAATACTAATTTTGTAACATTGACCCATTAGTGTGAACTTGGGGAGAACATGTCTTGTATCACAACGTTCCTCTTTGATGTTTTTTCATGATCTATAGTGTTTTTTTAAGGATATCCAACAACCTTTGGGATGGTTTTTCAAGTGGTAAACCAAAAACCACAAAATATGTTTTTTTCTTCATGATAACCAAACAACATTAGGATGGTTTTTAAAATGCATAACCAATAACCATAATATTATAATGTAATAGTATTATCATTAGCTCTCATAGCATTCTTCCATCAAGGGATTACACAACAATTGTTCTCACTGATTACAAATAGTGAAAAAGATAGTGAATGGAAATAGAAAATTTGTGTCATGTTCCTCTCACAATGTGAAATTTTCACGTATCCAATAAAAGAAATAGAAACAAAAGGAAAACTTAAATCCAAAACACACTGAAGATAATGAAAGTAAACACACTTTGAAAAATATGTCACCAAACCTTCATGCGACCCCGTTACCACTCGGGCATCAGTTACTTATCCAAATATGATCATGAAGCTTTATTACCACTCAGACATCACTTAATCATCCAAACATTATCATGAAGTGTTACCACTCGGGCATCATTTACCTTAACAATGCGTCTGTGAAGAAATTTTATGTTTAATTTGATTTATAACACTTTCACTCCTACTCACAATCACAACTGACAACTTCCACTTGATTGAAAATTAACAATGACCTTAGAATTACAAAAGTGAGACTTACATGAAGATATCATTTAAAAATTAATCAAATTATTACTTTTTAAAGGTTCACTTTTGATATATTTTTATAAAAATATTAAACACATTGTTGGTATCAAAATTTGTTCTCCCTTTCTAGCCGAGTAGCAACACAGATTAGACATGGAGCTTAGAGACAGATAGATCATAGTGTGTGTCATTTTTTATCTAGGGATGAGATCTAGCTTGCCCTTTGTCACTCATATTTATGGAGAGATGGATAACACCTTTAAGAGGATTTGACCTGTCCTTGTTACTTTAGGTTGTGCCTCTTCAACTAGGGTGAGAGGACCCTTAGTGTAACCTCTATCTGATGAAGGAGATGGAGATATCCATCTTTTGCACAAATTTTATGAAGAAAACCTTGGAAAAATATGGTCAATACTCCATGATTTAACTCTCAAGAGTTGTCACTTCTAAAACATGGAGATACTTTCAACACAAGGCTAAGGTTACTGAAGACATTAAGAAATCTTGATTGTTCTACATATTTTAGTAAGTAAATTTTGTTCCTTTTTTGATACATAAGGAAAATAGGGGTAGTTCAGGGTGGATTCTTGGTTTTTGAATAATTTTGGTGGGAGATGAAATAGGATAGAGTTGATTATACCTGACCTCTGATAAACTTCACAACAATGGAAAACTCAACAACTAAAAGCTTCATAATAGTTAAGATGTTCCTTCAACCAGAAGGTGTGCTTCAATGGAGGTGCAGATCAGCACATTTTCACACAATATTTGAGACTCTAACACGAAGGCTCGAATTGAAAGACTCAATTAAACACCAAAATCTTTGATCAAACATGCCTAAGGTACACCTAAAGACTTACATACAATCTTTATCAACAAATGACGGTAAATTGATTATAAATTTGTTTATCTCATCCAAGATGAAGGCTCTTCTTGAAGTGAAATTGAAAATACCATTAAAATGTCATAGGGATGAGATCCTGTGTGATTTCGCAAGTATTTAAATGAAATATTGCAATAGGAATGAAAGAAACCATTTACAGACATTCTGAAACAAAACAGACACAATTGTTAGAGATTGAACACAAATTAATTTCAAAATTGCTTAGATTCATCAGAAGAGGAAAGCTTCCAGAGAAGTCTCAGAGGCTATCAATGGCTATAAATCATTAACCAACTTGACACGATAGAAAATATAACACAGAAATAATTAACAGGTTTTCTCATATTGGTCTCTCAGGAAGATGGCTTTCTCAAATTTTCTGTTAAGAATTCAACCCCCGATGATTTGCAAGGGTATTCTCATTGCATTTATAAATTTTACTCACTCAATTTTCCTCCCAAAAATAAATAATATTCAAGGGACCTCTACTTGTTAACAATTTTCTTTAGAAAGTGAAATTTAACAAATTCAGATCCGAAAGTTTCTAGGTGGACCAATTGTGAATTGATCACATTTCTTGGGCCCTCGACTAATGAGTAGGATGTCATGCAACAAATTTTTAGCAATCCTTCTAATCATTCTGATTCTATCATGCGAGAAATCCTCCTTTTAATCATTTTCCAGAGTCTCTGCATAACTGGATATGATAGGTAATCATTTTTGCTGTCGAGGCAACAACTTTTTCATCTTTGGCACATGTACTTTCATCATTTCATCCTTTTTCCCTCTCTTTCCTCTGTAATTCTACCCCACATCCATCTCCTTTGGTAATTCCCATTTCTGCAAGTGCCTGAGCAATTCCAACTTCAAAATATCGATCATAACAATCCTTGGACTCATAAATAGTTATGAATCCATCAAATGGCACTTTACAGATAGAGACAACAAGGAATTTAATCAAAGAATGATGAAAAATAGTGTGTATTCACATCTATATAAGTCTTGGAGTAAAAATGGTGGAAAAATAGGTGAAATGCACAACAACCATTGATTATCCCCCTTTTCCACCTTATATCATAGCCATCCACATGTTTCTTTGGTGAACTACAAAGGAGAAGCAAAGAGGCAAGTCCCAAAGAAGCACGATCCTTCCACATGTCCTAGGCCCAAGAAAAATGTCTTTTGGCCTTTGAAAGGTTTTAGTAGAAAAGGAGCTAGTGAAATCATCCACGTGTCTCAATGGCACATTTTGAGATGGTCCCTAAAAGCAAAGACCCCAAAAAAGTGTGGGCTCAACCTGTGTCTCATTCTAGAAGAGTTTTTTTAAAAAATTGAAAGTTAAATAGAAGGCACCATGTGTCTAGGGTCCAAGACATTTTTCTTTGGCCGTTGAAAAGTCCAATCAAAGGGTAGAGAGAGCAGAAGCTTCCAAGTGTCCTCCTGGCATGCTTTAGTGCTTCTTTGATCCCATTTAAATATTGAATGGAAACTTCTTTCCATTTGATAACTTGGTCTAATGGGGATGGTCAGCTCAGTAAAGTTAGACACATATCTTCTGATAAAGTTTATTTTCCCAATAAAGGATTAAATTCCCTTCTTAGTTCTTGGGATTGGAATCTTGTTGATGGATTCCACTCTTTCTAGATCTATCATTATCCCTTATTTTGATACAATGTGACCAAGAAACTTTTCCTTTTGCACTCCAAATTGGTACTTCTTAGGATTCAATGATATGCCATACTCTCTACACCTTAACAACATTATCTCCAAGTGTTGCAAGTGATGTTTTCTGAAGCAAAAGAAAACAATTGAAAAGTCTTCTTGTAATTTAGAGCTGCCAAATAGGGGCATGCTTTAGTGCTTCTTTGATCCCATTCAAATACTGAATGGAAACTTCTTCCCATTTGATAATTTGGTCCTTCTTCAATATGCTATTAGTGGGGATAGTCAGCTCAGCAAAGTTAGACACAAATATTTTGATAAAGTTTATTTTCCCAAAGAAGGATTGAATTCCCTTCTTAGTTCTTGGGATTGGAGCCTTGTTGATGGCTGCCACTCTTTCTGGATCTATCATGACCCCTTATTTTGATACAATGTGACCAAGCAGTTTTTCCTTTTGCACTCCAAATTGGCACTTCTTGGGATTCAATGATATGCCATACTCTCTACACCTTATCAACATTCTCTCTAAGTGTTGCAGGTGATAATTCCTATTCCTATAAAACACAGTTACATCATCCTGATAAACAAAAATGAAATCATTGATATAACCAACAAACGCTACATCCATTGCTCTTTGGGAATTTTCTCCAACATTCATTAAGCCAAAAGGCATCTTGACATAGAAAAAAGTTCCCCAAGGAGTAGTAAATGCAATCTTTATTCTTTCTGACTCCACAACAACTTGATTATATCCAGAGAAACCATCTAGAGTAGATAATAATTAAGAACTAGTAACCAGTTATAGCATATTCTCCATGTCTGGTAGAGGGTAATTATCTTTCAGTGATGATTTATTCAGGTTCCTGAAATCTACGCATAGCCTTATGTCACTATTATTTTTTTTGACAGGCACCAGGTTTGCAACCCAAGAAGAGTACCTTGTCATCTGAATGATCCCTCCATCCCTAAACTTCTTTAGTTATTCTTGCATATTCAAAGAAAGGAGTGAATTGACAGGCCTCTATTTTTTCCTGAAAGGCTTGGAGTTAGATTCAAGAGGAATCTCATGTTGGAAATAATCTTCCCTGTATGCCTTCAACTAAGAGTAAGACCAAGCTAGGCAGTCTTGATATTTCTTTAGCAATTGAATATAGGACTACTTCTTTTCTTTGCTAAGATTGCTTCATAACCAGATTTTACGTGGCTTTTCATTTTTTCCCATGTCATTCTCTTCCACATATGTTGAAACCGACATACTCCTTTTAATAATGCAATCAACATTATCAAAGTTCGACTCAAGAGCCACCAAACCTCTGGGAATCATGTTTATCTTCAGTTGGATGATGTCTTTGCCAAAAAAAGTTTCCTTTCCTTTAGTAACACACACCATTGGTTCCCAATATATTTTTGTCAGTAAACTCATCTTGGTTCTGCAGAAACCATTTCATCTAGGCATCATCATCAAACACTTACCAATTTTTAACGTTATTAGGGACATATGGTCTTCTTAGTATTTCAACATAATACTCACAAAATGGAGACACTGTACAATTCCCAAATCGGGATCCTAACACTGCTAACTTATCTGCAACAACATAAAACTTTCTATCATGGTGCATAATCTTAAAAGAGTCAAATATTTCAATGAAATCCTAGATTGCATGTTTTTATTGTTTCATTCTCTAATTTTTAGTAGCATACCAATTTTCTAATTTTCTTGACAATCAATTTTGAATCCCCTTTGAAAATGATATGCTTTATACCATATTTCCATGCAATTATCAAGCCTAATAAAAATGCTTCAGATTCAGCAATGTTGTTAGTGCAGTCAAAGTTAAGTTTGAAAGAAAGACAAATTCTTCTTGGCCTAGAGAAATGAGAACAATGTCAGGACCATTTCGAAAATTGGAACATACTCCATCAAATAAAAAGGTCCAAGGTAAACCCACTTGTTCAAGACATTTACACTAATCAATTTTGTGCTCCTTCCCATCAACAAACACCATAGAGTTATCTGCATCTACATCAACATATAACACTTCATAAGAAGCATTATTTGGATCTTCAATGAGGTGAAACATTTTCTTCTCTCCATACAGCTTCACAAGCCTTCCTTCAATTAGAATAGTGGAAAAAGACATATCCATCTGAACACTTCCACCAACACTTGCAACCAACTTTCTTGATAATAGAATGCCCCATTTGGCAAGGCAATCAACAATGACAACATCAAGTTTTAGGTTCTTACCTGAATAAGATGCAAGTTGTACAACCAAACCTTTCACACACCCTACAACTGTGACCTCTCTAGAATCTATTGAAGTACAAATACCATAAGCTACTATCACTTTAATGTTCAATTAATTAATGAATTCTAGAGGCTTAACATTGCATGATGCTCCAGAGTAAAACATACAATTGTGTAGTAGTCTTTCTATAATAATCAGTGTTGTAAAAAATGGATCAACATTTAACTGAGACTCAACTAAAGATGTCCCAAAGTAAACCTCACGTGGTTCACCTATCTCTTCTAATGCTATTAGGTTTTTAGGTCTGCAATGGTTAGAGGAGGAGTATTTAGATTATTTATATTTCTACCTTGGGCACTCCTATCTTCCTCCAATCCGAAATACTCAAAAAATCTCTTCTTATGCTTAGGAATCCTAAGCAGTTTCACAATTGGGACATAAATATTTATTTGACTCAAGACTTGGGAAATGTCATAGTTAATGTACTTAGGAAAAGCAACATTTGGAAAAATATTGACAAAATCATCAGATGGCACAAGATTTTTAACATTTTGGCCATGGGTGGGAACACCAGTTCTACTTGAAACAACAAGGCCTTTACTAGATGCATCTTTCTTTGGAACCTCTTTTGGGACATTGGTGAGAACTGGGGTCTTTGGTTTTACTTGAGGACCTTCCCCTTTGACAACTTTACTTCTTGTGTTATACTCTTTTTCTTGGGCCACAACAACATTTATTAGTAGTTGTCTATCCTCTTCTGATGGGATTCGTCCATCGTACTTCTTAATAATTGATCTCTTAGGTACTCAAAATCATTGTTAGGAAGTTCAAATGCTTGTACTGTATCTACTTCTAAAGCATGAGAGGGAGAAAGAAGAGGTACCCGGTGAATGCAGTCTAAAAAAATTGCAACAGTTCTTGCACTTATTAACTTAGTTGAAGTTTCTCCTTTTTGTGAGCTTGTAGAGTTGTCCATCATGCATGCATCATCATCAGTGTTGTCATTATGATATAGGATTCTTCAACTTGATGATCTATTTCACATGGCGGGTGGGGTAAGAATCATTTGTCACACCAATCCATTTGATTTGTCTCTTCGACAACAATAACTCTCGCATTTAGAGGATCAGGAACTACTCTATTTTCCCTAGCTTAGGGTTATCTAACTTCCATGGGTCCTTTACCTCTTTCATTAGACCTCTGATCATTTCTAGGATGATTTGCAAGCCTATCTTATCCTTGTTGCCTATGCTGACCTTGAGAACCTTGTCCAATTCCTCCAGATCCACAACCTTACTTGATTGAGGCTTCTCAGGGTTGATCATTTTAACACCCTCCTTCTTAGGAGTTTTTTAAACTTATTTATTGTCAATTTACAGAGCCATGGTAAAGGCCTTCCTCAAAGTACCAGGGTTCTTATCCCTCAAATAGTAAGAAAATTTCTTATCAAATGCATCTGAATACTTTATCAGACATGATTCATGACATGGCCTCAAATTAACAGGCAACCTTCTTAATGTTTTGTTAAATATATTGTTGAAATCATGCATTGATTCATTAGGATTTTTTTATTTATTTTCAAACTCTAATAAAAGAAACCTAGGGTCTGTTTTATCACCATACTACATTCTAAAAGCATTCTTCATCTCTTTCTAGGAGTCAATTGAATTATCTGGTTGAGATTTATACCAGTCCCTTGTATCTTATTCTAGAGTATGGATAAATAACTTAATGTATACATCCTCAAAAACTATTTCAAAGTCCTCCATCATATTGAAAAAGAGTTTCAAGTGCTGATCACCAGTTATTGCATTATTTCCTTGAAACATAGGCAATCTATTTCTTGCATCTTATGGGAAAACATTTGGATAACCAAACATACCTCTAAAACTGGTGGGACCAAAAGTATTAACAACAACTGGAGGTTTGGGTGGAGGTTGAGCCATATTATCTTGAGGAGGTGATCTTATAGGAGATAAAAAATGATGAGGAGTGAGGGGTATGTGTGGTACAAGGATGCAATTTTCAAGATGACTTCCTTCTAAAGGCCGTCTCTTGGAAAAATCTATTAGACTTTGAAAATACAGGGGTGGATTGAGAAGAAAATGTTTCAAATACAGATGAAGGACCCACTCCAAATGGAGAATAAAAATAAAAATAAGAGACTACCTAATTTAGAAGCACTTGAGGAAGTACTGCATTCTTAAATCATAGGTTGATCAATTTCACCAATGGAGATCTCTTTTCTTGATGCTTGATCTCCAACAGGCTTCTAAATTCTTCTTCCTTCTGAATTAGACTTTCCGAGCTCTTGAAACAACCTTCTACTAGGGTCCTTAGTGAAGAAAGATCTTCTTCCTTCCAACTTTGTAGATATTAGTGACAAATATTACTTGATATATGTTAAGACAATGGTATTTATAAAGAATTTAAACAACATAGAGTTGCCACTAATGATTTTAACCTTAGTTTGTGCAAATGCACTATGAAATACCCATTAAATGTCTCTCAATACTATATTCATGCAAATCTTACAAGATATGCTCTTCCTTTACCCAAATTTATCAACGATGATACAAATATTTAGTGTAATAATTATATAAGCTAAAAATATTGCATACAAAATTCACAACTTTGAATCATTCTTACAGATCTGAATAGATAACGATGTTTCAACAATGTATTAGCACTTTAAAATGTATAAAAATTATTACCAGGGTTTGTACGTGTACACCTTTGTTCAAATACTTCAAAGATTCCCTAGTAATGGTTCCACGAGTGTTGGTATCCAAATTTGTTCTCCATTTTGAGCTGAGCAGCAACAAAGATTGTACATGGAGCTTAGAGATAGATAGAACATAGCGTGTGTCATTTTATAGCCAGGGATGAGATCTAGCCGACCCTTTGTCACTCATATTTGTGGAGAGATGGATAACACCTTTAAGAAGATTTGACCTCTCCTCACTACTTTAGGTTGCACCTCTTCAACCAGGGTGAGAAGACCCTTAGTGTAACCTCTGTCTGATGTAGGAGATGGAGATATCCTTCTTTTGCAAAAATTTTATGAAGAAAACCTTGGGAGAATACAGTCAATACTCAATGATTTAACTCTCAAGAGTTTTCACTTCTAAATTATGGAGATACTTTCAACACAAGGCTAAGGTTAGTGAAGACATCAACAAATCCAGATTGTTCTGCATATTTTAGCAAGTAGATTTTTTTCCTTTGTTGATACACAAGGCAAACAGGGGTAGTTCAGGGTGGATTCATGGTTTTTGAATAATTTTCGTGGGAGATGAAGAAGGTTAAAGTTGATTATACCTGACCTCTGAGAAAATTCACAACAATGGACAAGTCAACAACTGAAAGCTTCGGAACAGTTAAGTCATTCCTTCAACCAGAAGGTGTGCTTCAATGGAGGCACAGATCAACACATTTTCACACAATCTTTGATACTCTAACATGAAGGATCAAATTGAAAGACTTAATTAAACTCAAAATTATCTGATCAATCATGCCTAAGGTACACCCAAAGACATACATAAAATATTTATCAAAAAATGACAGTAAATTGATTTTAAATTGTTTTATCTCATCCAAGATGAAGGCTCTTCTTGAAATAAAATTAGAAATACCATTAAACTTTCATAGGGAAGAGATCATGTTTGATTTCACAAATATTTCAATGAAATATTACAATAGGAATGAAAGAAACCATTTACAGACATTCTGAAACAAAGAAGACACAAATTGCTAGAGATTGAACACAAATTAATTTCAAAATTGCTTATATTGATCGGAAGGGAAAAGATTCCAAAGCATTCTCAGAGCCTGTCAATGGCTATACATCAATAACCAACTTGACACAATATAAAATCTAACACAGAAAGAATTAATAGGTTATCTTGGATTGGTCTCTCAGGAAGATGGCTTTCTCAAATTTTCTCTTAAGAATTCAACCCCCGATGATTTGCAAGATTATTCTCATTGCATTCAATCATTTTACTCACTCAATTTTTCCCCAAAAATTAAATAATATTTAAGGGACCTTTTCTTGTTAACAATTTGCTTTAGAAAGTGACGTTTAACAAATTCATATCCAAAAGCTGTTAGGTGGACCAATTGTGAACTGATCATGTTTCCTGGGCTCTTGACTAAGGACTAGGATGTCATGCCACAAATTTTTGGAAATCCTTCTAATTGTTCTGATTCTTTCATGTGAGAAATCCCCCTTTTAATAATTTTCCAGATACTCTGCATAGCTAGATATGACATGTAATACTTTGCGCTCTCGAGGCAACACGTTTTTCCTCTTGTATGCCTTCACTTTCATCATTTCATCCTATTTCCCTTTCTTTCCTCTATAATTTTTCCCCACCTCCATCTCCTCTAGTAATTCCAGTTTTTACAAGTGCCTGAGAAATTATAACTTCAAAATATCGACCCTAACAATCCTTGGACTCACAAATTAAGTCCCGAATCCTTCAAATGGTACTTTACAGACAGAGATGACAAGGAATTTCATCAAAGAATGATAAAAAATAGTGCTTACTCACATCTCTAGGAGTCTTAGAGTAAAAATGGCATAAAAATAGGTGAAATGCAAAATAACCATTGATTCTCTCCCTTTTCCACCTTATTTCATAGCCGTCCACGTGTTTCCACCTTATAGGAGAAGCAAAGAGGAGAGTACCAAATAAGCGCGGGCCTTCCATATGCCCTGGGCCCAATAAAAATGCCTTTTTTCCTTTGAAAACTCTCAGCAAAAAAGGAACCAGTGGAATCCTCCACGTGTCTAAATGACACATTTTGAGATGGTCCCCAAAAGTAAAGACCCCAAACAAGCGAGGGGTCAACACGTGTCTCAGTCTGGCAGAGTTTGTTGAAAATTTTGAAGGTTCAGCAGAAGGCATCATGTGTCTAGGGTCTGAGACATTTTTCATTGGCCGTTGAAAATTCCAAGCAAAGGGCAGCGTGAGCGGAAGCCTCCAAGTGTCCTCCTAGCACTTCTTCAAAATAAAACCTAGGGGCGAGTCCCTAAATAGGTGCAGTCCCTCCACGTGTCCCAGGCCTTTAGAAAGTTGCTTGAAAAGTCTATGTATGGAAGACCCAACAAAAGCCTCCAAATTTCTTCATGGCGCAACTTCGAGATGGTGCCCAAGAGTGGAGACCATGAGCAAGCGCAGGCTCACCATGTGTCCTATGCCATAGAAGATTGCTTTGAAAAGTTTGAGTACAAAGCGAAGCGAACATAAGCCTCCACATGTCTCCTTGTCGTAATTGTTAAGGTGGAAACCCTAAGGCGGATACTCAAATGAGCGTTAGCCCTCCACATGTCCATGGTTCACCAAAACTGTACCGGCTGCATGAAAAAATTGTCTAAGTCTGGGAAGAGTAGCTAAAACCTCCACCTATCCCCCTGGCGCAATTCCAAGGCCAAACCCAAAGGTGAATTTTCAAATGATCGTCATTCCTACATGTGGAAAAGTTTTTGGTTAAAGTGAGCCTTAAAGTTTTTAAAGTGCCCCACTGAACCACATCTAACCAAAAAGGGCCACGTTTCCACTAACGCTGAGATGTAAATTTGACTAGGAAAAATACACCTGTCAAACCTTAAAATGTAGAAAAATTGTCATTTGAGTCCGGAAATGAATCTTTCTTCAAGAACAGAGAATTTGGAAATGTTCACAATCCTCAAATATAATCCTCTGAGCTACATCCAATCACGTTTCCACATGTATTTAGGACAAAAATGACAGGGAAAACAAAACGTGACTATGGAAAATGAAATGAAAGGAAAAACCTGAGTTTTATGCCCAAGTTATAGACTCTTTCAGATGGACAGAGGAATGAAAAACAAATTCTGGACCTTTAAGTGATCCTCGACCAAGGAAGAGACTGATTATGGCAACCAAATGGAGGAAAAAGTCTTCAAGCACCACTACGGGGAAATAGAAAACATGAAAGAGGCTGCAAACTGATGAATTTCAATGACAAATGGGGCGAGACTAATTTGAGCACCAACACACACAAAATGAATTTATATATTTATTGGTGAAAATAAAACAACTCTAGAATGACACACTATCTTATTAGCTGACAAACAAATAACCGTTATAACATTAACATCCTGAATATATAGATGACATAGACAATTCATTTATTGATGCCTAAAGCTTTGAGATCAACTAATAATTACATAAATAAAATTGTGCTATAGATTAAATCTTTAACCATAACCTAATCACTCAAAAAATTGTAAAATTTTGATTTTGACACTTTAAAAATTAAAATATTCAAAAACAAATGGCCATACATAAAAGACAACAATATTAAAAGACGTAATTATAATTAAAGAATTAATTATAATCAAAGACATTTCCATATAGACCAATTAAAAGACGTAATTAGAATAAAAGACTTAATTATTATCAAAGACATTTCCATATAGACCAATTCAGTCATATTATTAAAACCAGAATCTTAACAAATATTAAATGTATCACTAAAAAAAACTCAAAACTTTATTGACTTGCCTTGTGGAAAATGCTAATTAATCGTACCCATATGCTCTCATGCTTGAATAAAAATTCCAATGTGATCTTCTCATAGATGCAAATGAGGGAGTATACGGAAATTTAATGTAGATTAAATACAAGTTAAGCTGATGCAAATCACAATGAGCCATACTTTGTAAGTCAAAATAGATGAAGGCTGAGAAAAGCATGGTGAAGGTAATTCAAGGCCGAATTAAAGGTTAGGCGTGCCCTAGGAAGTAAATGAAGTGGACGCCCTTCTTAAAATTTTAGTTAATAATTCATTCCCATAAAATAATTAAATAAAATCCACGTACATGATCATTTTTTAGAATTTGCATAAGGATCATAATACATCAGTAATTTAGAGAAATTGGTATACAAAAGGATTAAAAATATCCTATAAAATTATCAAATAAGGAGAAGTGATAATCCATGGATGGAGATAATTAATCATAAGAGGTGCTTAAAATATGAGAAATACAATTTTGTATCCAAGTTTGGTTACTTGTCTTATTTACCAATATCAAGTAGGTGATGAGATTTAAAGCTAAAAAAAGCACCGATTTTTTGAAAGAAATAAAAAATCTTAGGTGGCTCCCATAATTTTATGCATAATGGTATCTAGACCAAGCCTATTAATTCCTCCATAAAAAAAGAGACATTTTCCCCAAAACATTAGGAATGGAGAATTCAATCATTCTTTCCTTCAATTGTACTTGGCTCTACTAGCTACAATGGTGACATTATAAAATATACATGAGACATTTCTAAGAAAAAATTACACACTTGAATTATCTAGAGCTACATTAAAGAAAGGGTATTGGATGAGCTTAAAAATATGCATATTTATTTTACTTGTAAAGATATTATAGTACATTTTTATGCTTATGCATGAAATTTATATTACTCTATGATAATATCAATAAAAGGGTCAATTAATATTGACTAAATAGGTAAAAAATATCATTATTAAGTTATAATAATAACAAAAAATAATAATATTTAAAAAAAATTAGGCGCCCCCTTATTGTTGGCACCCTAGGTAGTTGCCTTGTTTACCTAGGGCTTAATCCCCCCCCCCCCCAAGCTATGCAAGATGTATACAAATCTCAAAGAATATATTCAAGTGAGAAATACAGATCAAATGTGATGCAAGCCAGATTTGATGCATCAATCCCACGTAAATTTGCTAGATCTGAATTTGATGGATGCAAATAGACAACACTTCCCCAAGATGAAATTCAAGATTTGCAGTGAATGGAAAGTTGAGGAGGTTGAGCTCAAGATTGAGGTCATTATATAGTCAGTATGGTCTTATTGAAGTCGTTGAGCTTGTTGTACGTGCCAAAGGAGGATCTATAATCGATCGTGGCTTATTGTACACAAACCAATACACTCATATTCTTTAATGTTGTTAATACAAAGAACATAATCTTGATATTTTTAAACAAAACTTACGGTAATGAGAAATAAACAACGAGAGACTCTCATTTGAATTTTTTCGCTTTGATATCAAATGATGTAGTGAGAGTAAATTCTCTATGTTATTAAATTGTCATGATTACAAATATATAGGAAATAGTTTTCCGTTAAAATAGGAGATTTAATTATCTTTAAAAAAACCAAAACCAAAAAAAACTCTCCTAATATGATTTGTAAGTCATTTCACCCAAAAAACTCACAATTAAATTTACATAACACATACCGACACATAATTAACATCGAACAATACTAGTTTCCTAACACGCATTGAAGGATGGAAAAAAATGTTTCAAAAGCAAATGATGGTTTTACTGTTCCTAGATATTGATCTCTATCTTGTTCAAGATCAAAAACTACACTCAAACTACCTCCGACATAGGGGTAAATTTCTAATTTATTGTCCATTTAAGGGTGCTAGTTCAAAAATATTCATTGGTCTAGAAGCAAGACAGTAGGTAAAAACCCATTAAAGACATAGTTCAGGACTTGACTTATGAGATAGTTTTCAAATTTGATCTCCTTCTTAAAGAAAATTTTAGTGCAAATATTCATTAATTAATGAATATTATTGTTTTTAAAACTTGAAATTGGTGAATTTTAAGGTAGGAATTAGGACATGGTAGCCAAAAATATTTTTCGTACAAGTTAATTTTAAGAGTAAATTCACCATTGGCATGCAATTGAAATTGATAATATTCACCTTTGAGCTGTCAGTGAGTAGCATTTTTTATCCTACCAGTTGAGAGTATAATATATTCTATAGGCCAGTACCATAAAACATGCTACTGGTCGACATCATATTTTATACTACTAATAGATAGCATTCAAAAATGTTGCATACTAGTAGCATTTTTTTATGCTACTGGTTAGTAGTATAATAGTCTAGAAGCACAAATTTCTAATTGAGATGGTCATTTTAAATGTTAACATGAAAAAACGTCCAAAAAAAAATCCATACAAAATTAACAAAACCTATATTTTGTCACAAAAAAAACATTTTTTTAAAAATAATTTATTCCGCCATAATTTGTGAGAACGGATTTCCCATCAAATTGGGCATTTTCATTGCTATTGTACAAAAAAAATTCAAAAAATTACATATGCTTTCAGCCAACAGCATATACCTGTTTGTCAAGAATTACTACCAGTCAACACCATTAGAAAATGATTCACCATCCATGTGAAAGTGGTTTTCAGAAATTTCACAAAATACTGTTTGTGATTCTTTTTTAAGGGACCCTTGAAATTTTCCTTTCTCCTTCACCCAAAATTTTAAATATTGCGAGATTTAATTTTTACTTTTTTTGGGTCTAATTATAATTTGAAGGTTGAGAGACGATCTTTTTTTTACATCAAGGATCAATTTTTTAAGGTGGAATACAATCAAGTTGTCTAGATAGAGTCACGTCCTTGCCAAATGTTACCAAACTTGACATTTCCAGGTCATTACCCATAGCAGGGTACTATAAGGTATTCCTATCTTCACCCACACACTAGAATTCACTATCACATCACCATCCTTATGTAGTGCACTAGCCAATATATGAACACCCTATAGTATGCCACCTCTTTCTAGGATTTGAACAAAAGAGATAAGGGCATGGGTACTTTTCCTTCCCTCACTTTCATATCTCTCCATGCACTACATGGATAAACTGTATCTAATGATTTGACCATTCCTTTGTGATTTCCTTTTCTAGTAAGTGAGCCACAATGCTTGCCACCCTCACCTCCTTCCAGGGAATGTTTGTGTTTAGGTTTAAGAGTTGAATTTGTAACTAGAGACATAGTCTTTACACTTTTATCCCCACTTCATTGGATATATATTATATGGGAATAAACTTCAATAAAAATTGAAGATTTTTGTATGTTTTGTGATGTTCTATGTAAAGCTAGACTCCACAACAAAATTTGTATACTAGAAGGATGTTTGAAAATTAGAGTTTCAATTTAAGCTATGGACAACTATTGATGTATAGTTAATTTTTTCTATTCTATAATGCTATATTTCATTTAATACGTAAATCATGTATACTCTTTGAGAAATTAACTCTACAGTATGAAGACATCTCATGGAATGCATTTGTTTAATTCATTTTATTAATAACATTACTCAATGATAGTAGTCCCATGAAATCAATATTTTCTATTGTGTTTTATTCGCATTGAAAGAAAATCAATAACCTACTTGAACTTGATATCAACTATTTACAAAAAAACTAAAAATTCAAATAAAAATATTAATTCACCTTTAATTTTATGCGGAATAAATAACAAGTCGTTAAAAAACCTTTTCTTTCTTCACAAGAGTGAAAATGAGATGTGTACAAAAATGATATTCACTTAGGATTAAATAAGATCGAGGAAATTTTGAGACACATGGTTAACAGTAATGTGACGTAAGTATGGTGCAAATGTAACACTAATTGTATCACATTTGTGGCATTATTATCTTGACATATTTTTATCAAATATTCCTTTGAATTAGTTTTGTGAAAAAACAATCAACAATTGATGTCAAATCAACCCCATTTTCGACATTTTTAAGACTATACATAGTAGTGATTACCTTTTTTCAAATTTAAAATCTTCTCATTAAATTCTCCATGCTACAACACCATACTTGTGCCTCTTTTCTACATTTATGATATCTAGTACTTGAGATCTATCATTTATTTTTCAAATACTCTTCAAGAATGTCTAGATACTATCTTCATTTCCCTTGGTGACACGTGTCCATGGGTATTTTTTTTTCATTACCAATTTTGTCTATTTATAATATATCCTTTTGTTTATCCATGTATTTTGTGCAATCCCATTGCGCACACTAATCCAAGACTCTATACTATTAAATATTGTACAATCCTTGTTCCCAAAACTTTTGCACAATATGTAGTGCCCACTTCTCTTTGACATTGATCTTACTATGATTTGGATTGTAGGCATGGACTTTATTATCATATTTGTTCAGTAGAAATTGATAGATGGAAATTATTATATTTTATTAGTATCTTAATAAACATTATAGATATTTTAATTAAGGATATGTTGTGATTCATAGTGGGAATTATATGCATGGATTATTATTTCAGTATTGATGATGATCTAGAGTTACTCCTTTATATGTATATTGACACATTGGATCTTGACATATAGATTTTGTTAGATGATGTAGTTATTCTTGTGATCTCATTGTTGTCGATGAAATGAAATAATTGAAATATATTGAAATTGTAAACAATAAGGGAAAGTACTCTAATTTAGTCATGATTTAGTTGTGTTAATTGATGATGTGAAATGATATGTATATGTGTGTTATACTATTTTGATTTCATGTACTTGGCCATGAGGCCGACGAGGTATTGGTTTGATTTTTGTAGGAGATTATATCAGGACATATAAAAGGGGACATGAGACCAATAATGAAATAATATTGGGAATTGGTAACTAGGTCACCTTGGCAACTTGTGTTTTTGTATGTTGTTATGTTATTGATGAATTTTTTAGGAGGTCCCCTTTGGGGGTGGCCTCAAATGTGACCATGGATAAATGAGTTGTTTTCCCTTTTCATTTTAATTATTTTCTCACTATGTGATTTATTATTGTAATGTGATTCAGTTTATTATTGTTAGTTAATGTACTCTTATTTAGGTTTATTAATCATGTTGATTAAAGTAATTTGAGTATTGACCAAGGAGGTATTTAATTTTGATAGATTTTCCTTGATTTTATGATGGATTTGAAAATGATTTGATTGGTTTTAGTGTTCAATACTCAACCTTTCCTGTCAAACTCATATTTTGTCTTAAGGGATATTTTTGGAGGCTCGTGGAACAAGTTAATCTTGTCACACAACTCTTAAATTCACCTACCAACTATACCTATGGGGTAAGGGGTAAAAATTAGACCCCATTATGTGATTTGGAAGGTAAAAAGGTGAAATTAGTGCACTTTCTTACATGATATTTTTAATTTTGTCAATAGAAGTATGGTTAAGGCTTGTGTGTGGAAGAAAAAATTTCATATTCTCACCGAATTTTTTTTAAGCTTTGGGCTTGGTGTTTCAACATGTCAAGTGGAGTGGAGGAGAAGTGATGTGGCATTCTACATAGAGCCACATCACCACTATATCCTCTCTTTCTATTTATGTATGTCGTCTTGATGTTTTTTGGGGTCAGAGATTTTTATTTCACTCCTACATTTTTGGAGTAGCTTGTTTTAGAGTTCTTGTTGGAACCTTGGAAGATTTTTCTATGATTTTTTTGGACTTGGAAAATCTTGTATCTTGTGCTTTTGGATTGGATATTTCTTGCAATGGAAAGGTGGGGAATTCACCCACGCATTTTATTTTTTTTATTTTTTGTACAATTGGTTGTAAATGCATGAATGTTATGTGTGTTCACTTTAGGGATAGAATGGCCTTACGGTTGTGTAGGAGAAATAAAATGGGCATCTATTGAGGGAGGGATAATATTTTACGGTATGCATGTAGAGGGAGTTTTGGGTTGGGTGTACCACCTTATGATAGTAAGAAATATTTCTTATTTATCTTGATATGTTTAGTGAGGGAGGGATAAGAGTTTGAGAGAGATATAAGAGAAATTCAGGGAGGAATAAGAGCTTGGTTGTGGTTGTGGGAATAATTTTTTTGAGGCTTTTAATGTGGGAACTTAACCCATTAGGAGGCATAATTGATTCCACATGTTTCTTCTCTCTCTTGGCTTGGATTGTAAGCATTTGTGCTTGGTAAAATTATATGTTCGTTGACACTTTTGTATTTTGCTTGTTTTGTTTGGGGTTCATTTTAAGAAACCCACTTTGAAAATTTGTTATAGAATTGGTGGAGAATCTAAAAAATTGACTTTCGAATCATTAGACAATTTTTGAAAAAATGTTTTGAGGAAAGGAAATTTCGTAGAGAGCAATTTTCTCTAGGTTTCACATAGTTAGACGGGTAGGTTGGTCTAGTAAGTGTGTCGTGCAAGGTGGTTGGACAGGTTGGTTAGATAGGTTGGCCAATTAGGTTGGTTAGGAAGGTTTCTTGGGGAAGGTTTATCTAGTAATTTTTCAGAAAAGTTGGATGGAAGGGTGTGGGCGGGCAAGTTGGTCAGGTGGTTTGACTAGTTGGTTGGGTGAGTAGATTGGTCAGGTGGTGGGGTAGATTGTTTGGTCAGGTGGGTTGGCCACATGGGTTGGTTAGGATTGATGGTTTGGTGAGTGAACTGGGCATGCAGGTGGGGATGCTTGTTTGGGCATGTGGGTGGTTAGGTAGTTGCATTAGATAGGTTTGACGGGTGTGTTTGACAGGTACTGCGTCGGGTGGGTTGGTCGGTTGGTTAGGTGGGTAGTTTGGATGGGTGGGTTGGGTGGAAAGCTTATGCGGGTGACTTGGTTTGTTCAGTTAGTCAGCCAAAATGAACGCTTATGTTAGTCGGGTGGGTTGGCCATGAGCGTTGGATGCGTGGGTTTAACTGGTTCTATGATTAGATTGGTCAGTTTGATTGGTCGAGTGGGTTAGTCATACATACAACGTGGGTTTTGTGGCATTTATATCTAGTCAATAGTTTTCCTCCATGTGTCCCTTCAACCATTCAGACCCCTATATATACTCCTACAGGGTTCATTTCTTCACTTTTCCATGAACATTTCCAGAGTTTTGAGCTCTCGAATGTTCTAAGTTCTCTCAAATTTAAATAATGGCAATCACCATGTCTGCTCCTAAACCCAAATTCCAATACAAAAACCTCATGTGCCCACAGATTGTAGCTCTAATGATAATAAAAGATACACAAAAGGAATGGCTGGAAAAATAACAATTTACTCGGCTTTCAACATGCCCCAATTGTATACTAATACTTCCATCCTTGATTACCTTCTCACCTCTTAAAACTAGAATGAGGGACTATTCTCTGTTCTCCTTGTGCATCCAAGTCATCGTCAAAGTTTTTACACAATTGAGCTCGCACACGTACCATTCGAAAAACAACCACTCGTTACTAGAAAGGTTGTCGTTACATATGAAGACAAAAAAAAATTTGTAGTCTCATTACAATGTGGAGGTTGTTGGTAAGTTTATTATTTTGAAATGAATTTTTTCTTAACATTACTCGATCACCCAAGCATCTAACATTTCTTGTATGTTATTATAGCTCCTCTTAATCATTTAACAAGAGGCCTTCTTCTACAAGGTATTCCAAACCAATTATTTCTTGCATTTGCATCACTTTTTCAGGCCACGATTGTATTATGTGGTAGATGTGCAGACATTCTATATTGGGTTGTTCAATATATATTGCAGACACTAGCAAGTCAACATTTCAATTGGCACACACATTTGTCTAACCAAATAAAAACACATGTCTCAAGCACCTGTAATGTATCTGATAAATCCAAGATTGTGTTCTCTTGATGCAAATATATTCTTGCTTTCCATCAAGAAGATTTCTTTGAATTACAGGAAGCAAAAATTCCAATTGCAATTAATGATAAAATGATTGGTCTCACTCTTGAAGAACAATAGGTAATAGTTACTGTTATCACCGAATCACAACACCCCTGTGCATGCATTTGAACTCACAGTGTGATTGGATAACATGGGTACTATCTCCAAGTTGTGGGACTTGCTACTTGAGATAGACCTCCAGAGAAAGCTGGTTCTTGCTCCTAAACTACCTGCCACAATCTACTTCAGTGCAGGCAGGCTAACTGTTCTAATCTAAAATTCCAAGGGACCAGGGAGAGAAAATGCATAAAATGAAAGCCTACACTAAAGCAGTGATACACCAGAAAAGGAGGATGTGAGAGTAATCTCCAAATGTGTGAAATACAGAGGCAAAGTGCACACTAGAAGAGGTGATGACAGTTCACCATAATCCAGCAAAATGCATTCACAGCAATATTCCAAGCACACACAATGATAATGAGTTCCTGCAAGAACATAATAAATAGACACAATACACTTGTAGAAAGATTAAAGGGGCAAGAAGAATGGAAGAAAACACAGCAGGGGAAGATACATCCACAAACTTGTATTTTATTGCTTCCTGGTATGCACAATTCAGTCTATTACAAGATAAGGGCCTGGATCACCATGCAAGGAGTCCACTACAAGGGCCTGCAACACACTGGCTTCACAAAGCAATTTTGACAGAGCTCTGTTACCCAAAAACTCTCTCTCCTTTACAATGAGCCCAACACTCCAACTTATAGAAAAATGAGAAGGAAAAGAGAAGGGAAAATGGAAATCCCGAAATTTGTCCTTGAACCACCTGTAAGAGGAATTAAATTGAGTGGAATGGGTATACATTACTTGCAAAAGGCTCCCCATACTGTCCCATGTGCTGCAGCAGAGAAAGAATGATGACCATGCCTCTTAATTGCACTCCCAGCTACCAAATACAACACTGTTCTGAACCCGGCCACGTTTCCTTAAAAAACTCAATCAATTTCTAATCAAATCCAGAATTTCTTGATTGTTGTGCATTGAGCTTGGAACCACGATTCCAACAGTACCAATTTTGTGCAATTTCGTTGAGAAATGAAAAAGTTATGGCCTTCTGAGTGCGGGCAGCTCTTTTGGGTCTGGCAGGCGTTTTCTGTCATTTGACGGGAATGAGCATTGACTGAATAGAGCCGGATATGTTTCTTTCCAGAAAGTCCAATTTTATCAAAATCAGAGCTCGGAGTCAAAAGTTATGGCCGTTTGAAGTTTCCGGACCAAACGTTGACTTTTCCTCCTGCGACACGTGTCATGATCTGATTGGTCCTCGGCTCCTTCGGCTCCATTTGTCCCAGATGTCCCATTTGATTAGTGCTGTCTTGACTGATTTCAGCCGGTTCACGTCCATCTGTCCCGCTTGTCCCATTTGCCTTCGGACTGACTCGACCTTTTTCGCCCGGTTCGGCCGGTTCGCGCCTTTTCGGCCCAGATGTCCCAATCATTTTTTGACTGCCTGTGCTTATTTCAGCCGGTTCGGCTGGTTCGGGTCTTTTTGTCCCAAACGTCCCGAGCAACACTTAGCCAATTTTTCTTCCTCTTTCGGCCGGATCGGCTTTTCGCGCCCGCCGCGTACTTTTGTCCCATTTGTCCCTGCTGTGTTTCGGACTGTTTGTGTTGATTTCAGCCGAACCGGCCGGTTCGCGCCTTTCTGTCCCACACGTCCCAGAGGCGACCTTGAGCAGGACTTAGCCAATTTTCACGATTTTTCCTGGATCGCCCTATTTGCCTTCTTGAACCTTTTTTTTTTTGCATTTTTTCAGAACTTACTCTCTTCCTCTTGGACAGGGGAGTTAGACAAATATGAGGGGACCCTAGAAACATGACTTTTTGCCCTGAATCAATATAATTGCTTGCATGTTATCAAAATTACCTTGGGGGTGAATTTTGGATAACAGTTACTTTTAAATTTTTCTTGTTATAACGATATTTTATTCAATATTTTTTAATAAAATAATAATTGTAAGATTTTATTTTGTAGAGAATAATTATAGCTACAACATTTTATAAGGAGACAATTGCTTGAGGTAAAGTACCTCGAGGGGTATTTGTAGATTCTGACATGGATTCGATAGAATCAACACCAATACAAGTTCCTTGTAAAAAATGACTTAAGGGGTCAGTATGTGCATCACGTATATAATCACATTTAACTACAGGTGTGAAGTTTTATTTTTATATAATTAACTAATTAAAAAAACAAGTGTATATTATGTATGTAGTATTGTCTTTTCATATTTCCACATTTACTGTATTTAGAAACTACTAAAACTTGTGATGAAGATCAAACTCATTATGACGGTCAAGATTGAAATGTCATGTTTGCATCTCCGAGCATGCAAGGTAAATTGTAATATATAATATTTAGCATGTTTTGTTTAGTTACAATTTTTTAGCATTTACAAGCCTTAACCATATAATGATAATTTTCTAACAAGTTGTTTGCTTCTTGTAGGAAATATGGCTTCTGAGAAAATTCCACTTGCAAGGAGGCCACCAATACCACCAACACATACAATCTAAACAAAAAAAGAATCTTCAAGAAAGAATATAAGGTTTCCTGTAGACTCAGCTGGAACACTTTATCTTGCAACCAAAAAATTTCCTAGACTTTCACTAGGTGGTGTTTTTAGTGTGACAGCCACATAAATTTTCAATAACATCACCCTTGATGAGGAGTATTTGGGCTTTGATAGTGGTGATGTAGAAAAGAGTAACTATTTTGACACCCATGGTATTATTATATCTACACCATCTCTACCACAACCATAACAAAATGTGCATGTTCAGTACATGATAGGGACTCTCCTCTTCCTCTAAGAAAAGCTCCACATACAGGTGATGGAAAGAAATATTTAATATTAGAAAATATGATATCAAATAGTATGGGGGAAACAATTCAATAAGTTGTAATGTCTTATGAGGATTTGGTGTGGTCTTGGGAGAGGAGAGATAAAATTTTGATAAAATAAATGAATACCTGATACCATATTCACGCTCAAAGGAATTCATTTTTCATTTTTGTAGAGAGCCAACCGGTATGGTAGGATGTTTTGCTAAACAATGCTCAGTTAGGGACAATTTCATATACTAATGATTACAATGATGATATTATAGATATAATGTTAAACATGTTGAAGAATCTGAATGTTGAAGTGCATGCTTACTACAAAAAATGGGCTAAAGACAAGACACATGTTTTAAAAGCAAATGTAGAAAAGGAAAAAGTTTTTGTCAGTCATCTTTTACATTCAAAATCCTAATATTATAAGCACTGCAATATATTTATTCAACTTATCTAATAGACTAATAATTTTATATTACTTTTTTGTAGGCAACATATGAAAATTTAAGGAAATAAGAAGTTGTATTTGAAGCACGTTTGAAGAATTCCCACAAAATCCTAAATTCATTTGTACATTTGAAGGAAAAAGTCATAGTATTAAATAAACAAAATAATACATTGAGAAGGATAATCAAGGAGAATATTCTGGATCCAAAAATCTCATTGAATGAAAATACAAATGTAGATGCATCATTTTTGTTAGCAGGAGATGTAGCAAAGGAGGAGAGGAATATTCTTGAAAATATCAATACCATAGCATGAGATTTGTAAGCATAAGGAGTTATAACAGATAGATCTGTACAAACATAACATATTCCTCTACCTCTTATGCAAGAAAAATATCAAGCTTCCCCTACAACATAACAAAATTAAATATGTTAGTTAAGTTGACCATGTGACAGGTGTGTTGTCACAATTCCGACACTGGTATAGGAATTGAAAGATAATGGCAAATAAAATTCCTTCTTATTCTGTGTGGCAGATGTAAGGACAACTATGATTCAGAATCATAGGCAAAAAAGAGGATGCCCTCATAATCTATCCTTTTATGATAGAACTTGTATGAAAGCTTTGAAATTTTATTTACAACCCCCTTTTTGGAATTATATTAGCTGAAAATGTTTTTTGAATTGCTACCTTTCTTCATAAAGTAATCCGCCACATGAGAGAATGATTTCAAGAGTAATTTGGAATTGTAACTATATTTATTGTTAATGGATTTATAAATAATACAAATGATTTTTATATTTATTTGTTTACGTAAATGGTGCTTAAATTTTCATGATTTTTTTGTTTAAAATATTTACGTTTTTTATTTCATGCAGATGTAAAAAAAATCAATTAATAGATATAAAAAACAAATATGTCTTTATTTCAATTAGAAAACCAAATATAAAAAACATATTGCATACAAGAAAATTATAGTGACGATGTTCCAATGGAAATGGATCAAATAAAAACAAGTGTTATATTGCGTTTATTGAAATTTGTAATCTTTGTATGAAATACATTAATACATATTACATCAAATTATTGTAAATAGCCTCAACAATGTATAGAAGAAATGAAATCTATTTGAATTTGAATAGTCCTGGAGAAGAACTTTCACTTGTTTAAAATATTTACGTTTTTGATTTCATGTAGATGTAAACAAAATCAATTAACAGATATAAAAAAATGTCCTTATTTCAGTCTGAAAACCAAATATAAAAAAGAAATGGGATACAAGAAAATCATAGTGACAATGTTCCGATGCTCTAATGAGTAACTTGATACACACAACCTCAGACAACTTTCTATATTCCTATCCAATCTATTTCATACTTTTGACTTTAAAAAGTATAGGTGAATCAAAACCCTATCATCTTCCACATAACCTAGAATCATTATTTTACAGAGTTCATACAACTTAATATACTTGCTCAAATATTCAAGAAGAATACGAATGTAACAAATATCCTTCCAAATCCTTTTGACAGTAGCATATTTCTGTTGGTTTTGTAGAAGTTGAACTTGTCATATCATAGTATTAGCATAATCCATTGATTGGGTACTACGTATTTTTCTTTGTAAAATAACTTCTACAGAAACTTTTTTATCTCTTCATTCTTAAAGAAATGGTCAGTTAGATCACTCATGTTTTTGAAAATTAAAGGACTGATGGATGTATAAGGTTTTCTGCAAGAAACATTCAAAAATTGTGGATTTACAACTACCATTGCTTCAAGTATTTTATCATTTTTGAATCTTTCCTGGATATCTTGAGATAAAGATTCAAACATCTTTCTAAATTCATTCCTAGTTTCCAATAATACTGCATCATATAAATTTCGTGTCATGATTACTTCTTCCATTTTTGAGCTAATGATAACAACTCTTTATTGGAATGTATAAAGTGGAATATCTTTCTCATGTGGTGATAAATGATCATGTGTATTCAATTTTAAGAAGCACTTTATATTTTTATGTTTGTCAATGCATTCCAGTTTTCAAATGAAGCCCTATGAAAACTACCATATGAAATGTATAAAATTTCAAGACTCCAGCACACATATTTTCTAATTCATATGAATTCTATTATATATAAACAACAATCTTGTGCATGCTTCATTACAAAATTAAGCTCCACCAACATGGAAAAAATTTAGCAGATTGTGAGTAAAGTTTCTATGTCTCTTACATGGCACAATAGATCTTTAGGTTTATTTACATCCCTATGGTATTTATACATAAATCATGTCAGTGAAGGATATTCATCAAATATTCTACATGCAGGTTCATACATAGATATCCATCTGGTATCTACATATTTGAGAAGCTTTTTTCCCTCTGTCAGTCCAATTGTAAATTTCTTAAATTCTAAAAACCTATTTGGACTGCTAGAATAATAAGCATGCAAATCACGTATCAGTTCCTCCACTTTAGCTACATTTTCAAATGTGCTTACAATTTTGTAGGCCAAATTTGTTATGTGAGCCATCTAATGGGTATAAATCATATAAGGAGAAATATTTGTCTGAATTCAAACACATAGACCATTTTTGGCTCCCTACATTACAATTGCGCCATTGGTTCCAACACAAACTATTTTTTTTGCAATGAAAAACTGATCCATTCTACTGATATCATTCCTATTTGAAACCACCAATTTATAAATATTTTTATAATTACAATTATCAGTCATTTTATGAATTGGTAAGAGGTGCAGAGTTCTTACTTCATTAGAAAATGTGTAAACATGAATATAAATCCATGAATTATTATCCACTGTAGTAACCTCATCTATTGAAAGGGAAACACACTTTTCATTTTGAACACTTTGTTTGAAATATTTTGTTTCTACCAAAGATAGAAATTTTTCAATTTACCACCCGCCGGTATCTAACCAATGAGATTGAGGAACGTTCTGTAGAAAAAAAACCTGATACAAAATTTATTTTCTTTGAAATCTAACATGGGTCTTCCCCTTTTCAATATAAGGAATATGGTAGCAAACTAGTTACTTTTTGCATGAATTTATGCCCCCATATCTTTTCTGAATCTTTCTACTATGGTGTCACCTTTTTCATTTTTATTTTTCATACGTTTTTCTTTGTTTTCATATTCTTCTACGTATTTTAAATGTAGACACTCTTTTACATCTTTCCATTTATGTGTTCTAACTATGTTGGATGGCTAAATGGTTTGACAGCTAAGGGGTTGGATGGATAAGGGGTTGGAAAACTAAGGGGTTAGGTGGCTAAGTGGTTAAACGACTAAGGGGTTGGAAGTTTTGCAGTTGTTGTTTGAAAACATATGTTGTACCGTGCTAGTTGTTTAAGTTTACTTTGGTGAATATACACATGGAATGATTCGAAATGGTGGTGAATTACATTCATAATCCCTTATATATGTATAAAAGATAGGTTAAATGGATAGTTTAATGGACATGTCGATAATTTTTTTGTGGAATAAGTTTGTTGTGAATCGCAGAAAATTTGCCAATTCAAATTTACATAAACCTTGAGTTTCACAAGTTTACGAAAATTCTCCACTAAATTTTTTTGTGGTTGTGTTGAAAGTGTGGTGTGAATGGTTATTTTTAAAGCCTTGTAAATTTTTCCATGGTTGCTTTATAACTCTTATTTCTTCATTGTTGGAGCTCTTGGGCCAATGAAGATGATGGATTCTCCTTCTAATTGGATTTTAGGTCAGGTGGAGAGTGTTTCCTACTCCCCTTTTCTTGTTGTCATGTTTGGCCATTGAATAAATTAAGGATCTCAAGTTTTCATCTTGTAAATTCTTTTATCGAAGAAGATTAATGAAAGAGATAGTTATTCTTGTAAAATTTGGTCATGTTGTTTACACTTAAATAGAAAGCTTGTATACCCTTGTATTTTAAAAGGAGTTCTTGAAAATTTTACTATCAAGTCATGTATTGGAAGTGATTTATAAAAGAATTTTGAAAGTTTTTTTTATTAATTATGTATTTACTTCAAATCTAGAAATAAAATAAAATTTTCTTTTGCTTCCATTTTGCAAAATAGTTGTGTTTGTATTGGACAATATATATGGAAGTTTTACTTGTTCTTCCTTATTGAAATGGTTACCATTCTTGTTATGAAAGGAAAATAAACTTACATTTAATAAATGGTTAAGATATTTTCTCTTTTTTATAAGTAAATGCATTATAGTTGAGTTGGAAATCTTGTATTCAAATTTCATAAGTTGTTTTAATAGAAAATCCACTCATTTTGTGCATTTAATCAAAAAGGAAGTAGAGTTTTGCACTTATGGGTTTTGTAAAATTAACCAATAACTTAGAAATCATATTGGATATAAAAATATAGATATTAATCAATATATATATATATATATATATATATATATATATATATATATATATGTATATGTTTATAAATATCCATTTTAAACAAACTTTTTTTGCATTGTGACTGATGTTGGTCGACCAATTAGAATCAATAGAACAAAAACTGGCATTGGTTTCTACAAAGTTGCAAACAGTCAAATAAAATTAACTCTCCTTATGTTGCATGAATCTTGTTGCTAATAAAATTATAAAACAAAGTCTATTATATCTCATGAAGTCTTTATAAGCACATACAAATGTTTATATTGGAGAATATATGCATTTGCATGTGATTTGAAAATATGATTAAGATTAGAACCGTAACCAGTGCTGGCAGTTCTACTGGTATCGGTAGCACAGTAAGAACCTCAGTCAATTAAGTGACTGGTATTGGTTACATGTGCATAAAAATTCTTTTCTAAAACATGTTTTTAGATCAAACCAGAGACTTTAATGACTATTTTTGAAAACAAAATATAGATCAATTCATATAATGAATATATAAACATGTATATATGTATGCATTTATATAAGTATTTATATTCATAGATCAAACAAAATGGGGCTTTCCCTGAATAATGAACTCAAGAAAGGTGAATAACTTAATAAGAAAAACCACATTCATGGTGGAATCTCTACAACAAAGCAAATGAATAAATTTTCAATATCAAATCTGTGAATAAACCAAACTAACTGAAAAGAAGAATGAAGGAATTTTCCCCCACTTAAAAAACTAGATCCAAAGAAATTTCTCCATGGTTTCACCTCATGTTTCCATGGCTTCCATTCCTCCAACCTGAAAAACATAATGGAACAAATGAATAAGTTTAGGGTAAAAGAAAGAATAAGAAGACCACATAAGGATATTTAGAGGATTTTGAAAATACTTAAATCTAAGGGTTCATATTTATTTAATCTAAGGGTTGACGATTAACCTTACACATTTAAAGTGGTGAAATTTTATGAGATTGACTAAATTTAATTAAAGTATGGGTATCTAATGAATGGGGCCACTTAATAGTTAGGGAAGTTGAGACTTTAGCCTTAGATTATTTAGAAAATAAATGACATTGGTCTACTATGGATAACTTAAATAATAATGTGAAAGGGGTAATTTAGATAATAATTTATAAGGGTTAAATTAATGGGAATATAAATGTATGGTTAGAAAGGTATATGGTGGAATTGGATATTAGGTTTAACCAATTTAGGAAATATATTAGTCCTTAATGAACTTAAGTGAAATTTTAAAAGAAGTAAATTTACAAGATTAAGCTAATCAAGATTTGTAGATGAGAATTTATGGGTACCCTAAAAGAGGATTTAAATCCATAATGAACTTGGCATAAATAAAAAATATCCAATTACTATTTAATTTTGAAAACTTTACAGATAGGTGGAATTTATTGATCAAGAAATATTTAAACATAGTTGATGGTTATCTTATTATAACCCTTTAAAAAAAATATTTTACAACTCTCCTTATTAATTATTAAGTTTTTTCTTGGGTTTTGTGCATTAAAATGTGGGCACTACACTTGGTATCAGAGTTGTGGGAGAAAAGCATTGGGCACACATGGAAACACAAATTCTAAACTTATCGCAACTCTAACTTATAACACATGACATTTTTAAAAACTAAAGACGTAGAAAACATATAAAACTAAAATGTACCTAGATGATGATGAACTGACTCTCGTCTTGGTTTTCACAGGAGGCATGAACCAAACAAGGGGATATTTCACATGGAGTTAGATATATGACCCCTAGAGCAGGCAATTGCCAATATATTGTTGTAGTTCCTAAAGACCTTGTACAAGGTCAATGTAGCTATATGAGGTCGTGTAGTAGGGGGATGGTCTAGCCACCATGACAAAAAGTCATAAGTAGAGGCTCATATCCCTTGATGACATAGTGAGGAGTATAGAGCGGGTAACTCTAATGTGGAGTCAGTATTACCAGATTCACCACTGAGAGGGCATGAAGATAGGGCTAAGGGATGTAGAGAGAGAGATCTAGGAGCCCTAGAAAGAGAGATGTCTATGATGGGAGACCTAAATGTCGGCATACCATATTCGTAGAACATATTAGAGAGATTATGATGCTTCATCTATCTTATTTTGCTAGAGACACAAGTGGATTTCATGTTGAGGCTTGGTTAGTTAGCTTCATTGGATGCTTCATGCTATGCCCATGTACTACCACCATGAAAGCTCATTTTATGATTCATATTTTTAGAGATGGAGAAAGAGTTTGGTGGAGGATTGAGGAGTAGAAGCTCCATGTAGATTCAGAGAATGTTACTTGGTAGATATTTGAGGAGTGATTCAGGAGACAATACTTGTCTAGATGGTGTATTCAACAAAGGATTGATGACTTTCATGATTTTCCATAGACATATATGATAGTGGATGATTACAAGAGTCAGTTTCTGGACTTTCTTCAGTATGTCGAGTACATGCAATATGAGAAGGTTAGGATTCACAGGTTCATCAGGGGCCTGAATTTGGATTGAGGAGGGGTAATCTATATGCATTTTCCACATACTTTAGCTGAGGTCGTTGAGAAGGAATACATTACAAAGGAGAAAATGGGGAAGACTCAACATGCTATAGATCAAGTGAGGAGTTGTATTAAGCAGATGCAAGATAGTAGGTTGATGGGAATTTCTCATCCTCATTGTGGACATGGTTTAACATAGTCTTCTTTCAGGCCACCATAGTAGAAGCAACACCAACAGACTCGTCCACCGTTTAGACATCCCTAGAGATTTAATGTGCAGAGAGGGTGGATAATAGGGCCTCTTCCTAGAGGACCCATCAAGACACAAGGAACACCTAAAGCTCAGTCAGCTTGAGATTTTCTGTAGCAACGACAGTAGAATATGGCAGGATCATCACAAATCTACTTTATAGACCACTCGAGCACCAATGGGAGCTGCTTCCTTTTGGATAGATCCACGTAGTATTTATGAGTGTGGTGTACATGGACACCATTAGAGAGAGTGTCCATAGAACCCTAATAACAAAGGTAAGGGAACTATTTTAGATACTGCATTTGGTGACATAACATGCATCCACAGGATTTATGCAATGGTCAATAATCGCTAGGTAGAGCACCAGGGCACTATGATAGAGACTTCTGGTAACATTTGAGGTATTTCTTCCTCTATGTTTTTTGATTCAGATTCTTCTAATTCCTTTATTTCTCCATCATTAGTTGAATGATGTAGGATGGTGGAATTTAGGAAGGGTCTTAGTTGGGATGTTGAGATGGCATCTGGAGCCAATCTCATAGTAAACTCATTAGTCAAGGAGTGTTTAGTTGACCTAGGACCCTTCACCACAACCCTGGATCTTTGTAGCCTTCCCTTGAGTTATTTTGGAGTCATTTTGGGAATGGACCGGTTATCTACACACAGAGATAGAGTGGACTATTATAGACAACAAATCACTTATGAAAATGATTTATGGATTGAGTCAGTGATAGTTGGTGTTAGAAAACCCATCTCTATTTGCACTATATCCATTATGCATCTTAAGTGGTGTGCATAATGTAGATGTCAGTTGTATGCTATTACAGTCAATGATAGGTCAGACGATGAGACCAATGGGATGTCACTTGATGATTATTAGATTTTGAGGGTGTTTTTTGGTGTCTTTCTAAGTGAGTTACTTGGCTTACCTCTCCCATGTGAGATAGGATTTCATATTGATTTGGTTCCTAGAGCGAAGCCTATATCACGTGTGCCATATAGGATGACTACCTCTAAGCTTTGTGAGCTCAAGTTACAACTTGAGGGCCTTCTTGAGAAAGGCCTAATCCATCCTAGTGTATCTCCTTGTGGTACACTAGTGATTTTTTTGAAGAAGAAGGACAGATCTTGACATTTTTGTGTTCATTATAGACAACTAAACAATGTAATGATCAAGAATCATTACCTACTTCCATGCATTGATGATTTGACTAATCAGATGAAAGGGGTGATAGTGTTATTCAAGATAGACATTAATTTAGGTTACCATTAGCTGATGATTGTATAGATTGATATTCATAGGATAATCTTTTTCACGAGATATGGCCACTATGAGTTCACATTTGTGTCATTTAGTCTGACGAATTCCCCCATAGTGTTGATGATTTTGGTGAATGAGGTATTCAAGACATTCTTAGATCGCTTACCATTCATATTCCTTGATGACATAATGATATACTCATGCATGTGCGAGGAGCACAAGGAAAACCTTTGACAGGTTCTCCAGTGTCTTCGAGAGAAGCAACTATACGGAAACTTGGAGAAGTGTGCATTTTGTTAGTCTGAAGTTTAGTATCTTGGCCACATTATTTCTAGGGAAGGTATCATGGTCGATTCTTCCAATATTAGAGCTATTATTGATTGTACAGTACCTACTAATGTGACCGAGGTCTGAAGCCTCATGGGATTAGGAAGGTATTGTAAGATATTTCTGTAGGACTTCTCACATATAAGCCATCCTCTCACTTCCCGACAACAGAAAGGGAAGAAGTTTGTTTGGTCAGACAATTTTGAGCAGGCCTTCAGGACTCTGAAGGAATGCGTTATCACAACACCTATTCTAGCACTTCCAGATACTTAGAGGGATTTATTCATATACATAAATGCTTCATTCGTAGGGATAAAAGGTGTATTAATGTAGGATTGCTGAGTAATAGCTTTTAAGTCTCGAAAAATCAAGGATTATGAGATCAATTATCTAACTCATGTCCTTGAGCTTTCAATAGTTGTACATGCTTTGGTTTAATGGAGACATTTTCTTTTAGGTATGAATTTCATTCTCAGGACATATCACTTGAGCCTTTGGCACCTTTTCACATAGCCCAATCTGAATGCTCGTTAACAATATTAGACGGAGTTGTTATATGAGTATGATATGGAGATAGAACATTTGAAGGGTAAGGAAAATGTAGTTGCAGAGGCTTTGAGTCATCAGAGGAATTTGGTTATATATACATCAGTTTGTATAGACTTGAGGAGGAGGATATTACAAAAGCTTCCGCATGAACAATTCTAACTTTTAGCTAGAGAAGAAATTGAGTCTCAGATACCACTTAAGGGGAAGTTTGAGGGATTGAAACTTGAGACATATGGAACTCTCAGACACAGAGGTTGGATTTATGTACCTAGGGATGGAGGTTTGAGGTAGGATATATTGATAGAGGATCATCATGAATCTTATTCATCCTATCTAGGGGTGAAGAAGATGCACGCCACTTTGAGGTAGTTGTACCATTGGAGAGAAATATGGAGTGACGTACCTCAATTTGTGTCTTAATGTTTGGAGTTTCATAGGGTGAAGGTCGAGCATCAACATATAATTGGCCTTCTCTACTCACATGCCTTACTAGAGTGGAAATGGGAGACAATTTCGATTGATTTTATAGTGGGGCTACCTATGTTGAGATACCACCACGATGCGATCATGATCACAGTAGATATATTGACGAAAGTGACTCATTTTTCTCAGGTGAAGACCACCTATATATCTAGTGTAGTGGCATGAGTATATTTAGATGAGATAGTAAGGTTGCATGTAATTCCACGAAATATAATTTGTGGTTGCGACGCCTTGTACACCTCTCATTTTTTGAGTACTATGCAGACAACTCTCGAGACGAATATAAATTTCAGTACAACATATCACCTTGAGACAAACATTCAAATACAGAGGGTGAATTAAATTTTAGAGGACATGTTTCGGATGTACATCATGGATCATCAATCGAGATGGGAGGAGTATTTTTACTTAGTTGAGTTTTCTTATAACCATAGTTTTCAGATTTCCATCGGCATGGTGTTATTTCAGGCTTTGTATGATAGGGACTGCAGGACCCCACTTAGTTGGGATAGGTTAGAGGATAGAGTATGTCTTGGGCCAACTTTAATATAGGATATGGATTAGCAGTTTTTCTTGATTAGAAAGAGATTGGAGGTGGCTCAAGAGAGGAAGAATAAGTATGCATATCTAAGGAGGAGAGACTCTAGTTTTTAGGTTGGCATGAAGGTGTTTCTTTGTTTTAGGCCTCATAATATCCCTCCATTACAAAAAAGGCTCTAAGTTAGTTCCTAAATTTGAGGATCCCTATGAGATCTCATAATGGATCAGTCCTTTAGGCTACTATTCTTCTTTATCACCCAGCTTGTCTCGCTTCCTTGATGTGTTCTATGTTTGTATTCTTAGGATTTTCATTCCAGATCCTTATCATGTATTTTATTGGACTGAATTATAGGTGCAAGAGTAGGGGTAGGTGATGGTGGAGCCCATGCATATTTTTGAATGCTATTTGGGAGGATGCCAAGAATTTGATAGCATAGTTCCCACACATGCTCCAGTGACTTCCAGGAGGAATTAGATTCTAAGGGTAGGGGGATGTAGTGCCCAGTTCTCTTCAACATTGATCTTACTTTGATTTTTGTTTACTTTAGATTGGAAGCATGAATTTTTTTATCTTATTAGATCAGTACACATTGATAGATGGATATTATTATATTTAATTATTATCTTGATAAATATTATATATATTTTGATTACGGATATGTGGTGACTCATAGTGGGAATTATATGCATACATTGATCTTTGAGTATTTAATTTCTTATAGAGTTACTGTTGTCTCTCAAAAATGCACCTTGTAGATAGATGACTACAGGTGTTCTAAGCTTGCTCAGGATCTCTATCTTTTATAGATATAATGGAAACACCTTAGGTCTGTGGGTATACCTATTGTTGAGGTGAGTCTTTGGTATTAAGGATAATTCCTTTTTGATGTATCCTAAACTAATTTTTTTGGGTTTTGAGAGTAAAACGATGACTATAAACGAATTGAAAACTTGGGTGATAAACAAAAATTATTGAGGGATTTGACTGAGTACATGAACAAATATTTCAGAATGGATTCTAGATGTACAAAGTAATAATTTTTAGCAGAGTATTAAGGTAAAATAGTAGATGTATTAAGGGAAAGATTCATAACAATACTATTAAGATAAGCATGCACACTAATATTATTTAGAAATTACTAAATTTACAGCAAGGTAAGATGATGAATCAGGGAATTTTGACATTCATAAGAACTAATAAAGTATACAAGCACTGCAAATAATTGAAAAGGTATAAATCAACTCTCGTTCAAAAGGAAAAACTGGAAAAATATGCTTTAGCACTCCTGTGTCCAAAAAATCCTCTTCCTGTGCTTTTCCAATGCACACAATATATAGAAAAATTATTCATCCCACCCTTCCTAAAAATAGACTAAAATTGTACTCGCCCATGCATCATATTTTTATCCTTTATCATGAATAAATAAAGGAATAAAAATAAACATGCTAATACAATAAGACATTAATAGCGTTGATTAGAAAATACAACTTAGTCAGTCAAATTGGATTTGACTGTTCTATTTTTAATAAATTTAGGCGAATAATTTGGCTAATAATAAGTTTTGCTTGATGAGGAAGTCTTCTTTAATACATGCAATTTCTATCTACTAGCTGATAATGTCACATCTGCAACTTGGCCCATTTTGTAGTGATAAATTTGACATTCTTTAGTTCTACCCCCTTGGATGCACATGAAAAATTATATCTTTGAGTAAAATTAATGCGTTTTATTTCTCAGCACATAGTAAAATAAATCATCTTCACTGTGGGGACCACCTATAGGCATGTGCATACAAAAATACTCTTATTTTGTGGAAAATAAGGTAATAGGACTCTAAAATGGCTGCCTTGTACTATGA
The DNA here is from genome assembly GCA_019776745.2 of Taxus chinensis. Taxonomy (NCBI): domain Eukaryota; kingdom Viridiplantae; phylum Streptophyta; class Pinopsida; order Cupressales; family Taxaceae; genus Taxus; species Taxus chinensis. Next base: position 126,946,536 of record CM034152.1, read on the forward strand.
TTTTGACCTATGTATTGCGATTATTTTCTTTGTCTCTTGTTATCATGCCATACTTTATTTCAAATGTGGGGATCATCATGCCATGGTATAGAGACACTTTGTTTTATTTCCTATCGTCACATGTACTTACTTTTCTCCTTCAAAGCTACTACGGTTATTTGATTTTTCTAAGGTAATAAGGACTTTAGCTTGACTTGGTCGGCACGTACACTTGATAAAAAAATCATGTTTTGAAAAGGCCCCCTTTTGATGCTCATGGTCATAATGTTTTAAGACCCTCCTTTTTGATATATCATTAAATGTATAATGATGTTCGACCTTTTACAGAGTTGATGGAAATTATTTGGCCCCTTCTGATTAAAAATCATTACAAATGCTATATCTTTCAGGTTTTATGATTAATAATTATAACCTACCTTTTTGACTAATCGAGATCATATGGTTTCAGACCTTAGTAAGGTAAAGTGTAATAATTTGGAATTTTATGGCTCTAGTCTCCCCTCTCCACAATGACTCGACCCTTATTTTTATTTTCGGTGGAAATTGGACTAATTTGGGTTGAGTTACATTGTACCTCTGGGTTTGCATTGATAAGTTAAATCAAACGTTGGCCGTTGATTCTGGTTTTTACTTTATCTCTGCTCATTGTATATTCTGATATGTGATTAGGGTTTCGACCTTGCAATTAATATGGTCAGTGAAATTGTAACCATGGTAGTTTGCATAGAAGTTGGGACTTCATCCCTACCATCGATCTTTGTACCCTTTTAATCTTGGATCATTGATTGATAACCTTCTAATGGGCTATGCCAACTGTGGTTGCATTGAATTCAGTGATTGATTCTTGATCATTGATTGTGGTACATGACTGATCTCCACTATTTGATAAAACTCAGGATGAGTTAGATTGGGTAAAAGCTCATTAAACTTATCACTTTGGCATTATTTTTCTCATCTTGAATGGAAAATCCATGGAATTTTTTTAGCTCACCGCCATTGTCATGTGCTTGATCCTGTTTTTCTTCTAAAAATTCATTTTATAGACTCTGAATATCAGTATTTTTGTTTAAAATGAGCTCGTAGGCATTCTTGGATAGAGGTGACTATTATTGGTGAAGATCTTAGGATCATTCAAAATACTTTCTGTAGCTTTCAGAGATGGTCATTTCTTTGATACTTCTCTACAAAAGGTTTTTAAAATCATCATTGGTGCGTTCTAGTTTTATTGATCATTTTTCCTTATGCTTGAAGGTTGGTTTGTTAAGGATTTTGTGGAAGGATGAAATTTACTAGACCTTCGTTGATTATTTTTTAGCTTGATTTTACTGAATTCTTTTGGGTTTTTTGAAGGAGAGCTCGATGTGGGTTTTCTGCTCTTTTGCGAGATATATTAGATAACTTGCTCACCTAAAATTCTCACTATTGTAGAGCTGAGAACATCGTCACCATCCCTCTAGTAATTTAAGATTATTTTTACTCATGGATTGAACAAGCATTTCATTCTTTATTCTCTTGACAATATTCTCTATTTCGAGCACTCTACCTTTTGAATGTGAACTCCATTATTGCGACCCTTTGAGCTTGATGTTCTGTTAGTAGTTGTTTACTTCATTAGATAAGTTGATATATGATTTCCATTTATTGATACTAAATTTTTTGAAGTTTTCAACGATGGGGATTAAGTTATCTATTTACTCGCTACTTTTGTACATTCTGACTTGCTTCAGAGCTTGAAAATTATTTGTTTTTTAATAATCCAAAATGGGTATTAATATTTTGATCAAAAGTACAATATTTTTAGAGGATTTTGATTGGGGTATTCTTATCTAACTTTTATATCACCGAATCTATAACTTTTCCTTGAGGGTTTCATTTGGTTTAACTAAAAAACTTGATAAGTCCTTGAGTCTTTTACTCTGCATATTCTGTGAGTTTGCAACCTCTCATAAAAATGACTGCTATAAATCTATGCATTGAGCTCTGTTTGGCCTTTAATGGTTTTACAAACGTTAATTTATGAACTTCACGTTTTTTGGATTTTATTGTATTGTTTTTCACCATTGTTGATCACTAGAGCTCGGTTTTAGCTGTATCTTCCTTCTTGGTTTGTACTTTTGAGATATTTCTTGCTCACTGATTATAGATTTTATTTGATGCCTAGAAATTGACTGTGAATGATTTTATTACTCTATTTCAATTTTTCTATTGCACACTTGAAGAGATTTAGACTTGTATTGTACTAGTTTCTGAGCTTTAAAATGTTGATGTAACCTCTAAGATCTATAGATCTCACTATTTGAAAACTTTGATAAATATTGTTTGTGAATATATCAGTTTCATGAATTCAAGAGGTGATATTGCTTCTTCAATTGAACTGTAAGTGACATCTTCCATTGCTTGACACTGAAGCTAGGTAACTCTAGAAGCTCTGTACTTTCTGTCTCAAATTCTACCACTTAGTTAATGAATTTAATCCTTAATTACCATTGCTTGAGCTCTTCTAAATGTATTATTTTCTACTTGTAAGAAAGACAATGAATTGTTCCTTTTGTATTGGTTTGTTTCATGATAACTTGTTGTTGAGTTTACATAGTGGAACTTCTATTAACTGCTGCAACTTTAACTTGATATGATGTTCTCACTTTCAATCTCTATTCTGGATTTTGATGAGAAATTAATACAGATATTTGTAATATCTCTTTGAAATTTTTACTCGTCGATACCTTGAGGTTTGATGAGGTCCTTTGATCTATCTTTTTGTGTTTTGTCTCCTCAACTACTCGTAATATAATTACTTAAAATAACATTCATACCCAAATTGGGTTAGCATTTCTATAACTATGGTGCATTATGAAGATCATATTTAAATGAAATCACTTCTTGAGATTATATATGTGTAAAATTTCCATGGTAGTTGGAATTTTAAGCTCTGTACTTTGATCTCCATAAATATTTTATTATCTTCTTGGGGAAGTGTATTAAATTCATTTGAAAAGCTTTTCTTTCTAAACTGGTTCACTTCCTCTCTTTTGTAGCTCCTTTGGTAAAATGTTTCAAATACTATAATTCATCATTTATTAGTGAGACAACCATGTTCAACAATGATTATGTTAGTGATACCTATAGAAAAATTGCTTTTATCTGTATTAGGAACCTTGAATTGAAAAATCTAAAACTAGTATTGTGAAATATGAATACTTCGTATTGATCTTTGAAACACTTGTTCTTCCAATCTGAACTTTTTCTGTAATTTGAGTGCACTTAAGTGATGAAAATATTTTCATTAATGCTTATTATATGTAACAAAGACCTCTAGAAGCTTGTTGAAAATTTTTAGAGCTCTGATGAATTATCTGTTTTGTTCATTAGAACTTTAATTTTGAGTAGAAACGTAACATATATAACTTAATTACAAGTTCATCTATGCAATTTTATTTTATAATGGCTGTATCCTTAGTGTATCTTTTATCTATTCAAATTTGGGAAATCTCTTTGACAGACTTTTTATACCTTTTTCTGACTCTTGATCATTATGAACTGTCATGAACGAGCTTTTAGTTTAGTCTTTTAGCCTTGAAGGTTTTACCTAATGTCTTACTTCCCTACAACCTAGATATTTGATTATAGCCTCTTTTATTTATTTCTATACTTGTGTTATTTATTCACATCCAGTGTGATATCTGAGATCATTCTGGTCCTTCCTGGTAACCTTATGGCTTTTGTTACTTTGACCCATCTATATAAATCTGTATATCAGCATACTTTCGCATGTATAGTGGTCCTCTAAAACTAACTGTCCCTTGGATTTCATTGTACTTTGTCATCTGTTTCATTTGTCATGCCTTTTTAAAAATACATTCTGCTTATGAATTATTTTTTTACTTGATCAAATTTATATGAAGAAGAAACAACCACCATTATTAATTGGAAAATTTCTCTGTAATACATGGCATATTTCCTTAACTTGCCCTGAAATGAATCGTAAATTCCTATAATGAATAGTGAAATATAAATATTTTGTAACTCTTATGTAGCATTACTTAATAAGTTCTAAAAATAGAAAATAGTTGTAACTCTCCTTTTTGCTCTTATAAATATGAACATGCTACATTATTCTTTGTTGAATATGAGTTGAATTTCTATAATACTTCTCTTTATTTACATTACTATTTGATCAGCACATTAGTTTATCTTTGGTCACAGATTTCAAGCATGTATTAGTTGTAAAATAACATGATGGAAAGATGCAAAATGTCCATTTTACATGGCGAAGCCCTATCAAAATTTTCTTAGATTTCTTTTTCCATTATGTTTCAGCTACAATTTCATTCCATTCTATTTGTTAGAATCTACAGCACTAAACTTGCATTTCTTTTATGGATTAGTATACGTACATCTTTGTATATTTAGTTCTTTAGCCTATACTAAAATAAATGTACTTTTCTTATATGTAAACACAATAGTTAATGTTTATTTCCTTCTTCTTACATATACCTGCACATTTATATAAACTAGTTAGAAAACATTAGGATTTTTGGCCTCTCTTCTGTTCCATAATTTTCTCTTTATCTTTACTGTCTGAAATGATTATAAGAATCATATGTAGTTACGAAAAATATTGTTTCTTGTCTTCTATGCATTTATCTTTTCTATAATCATACCTCTTGATATCAGGAGATTCATTTTCCTGAAGATAGACAATATAAGAACATGATTTAATCTTGATCTCATGACTGATAGTATTTCTCTTTTTTTTTTCAGGTATAATGTAGTGTTGAATAACAAGGATGAAGATGGAGTAAAGATGGAGCTGGAAGGTGAGCGACGGAGACAAAAGAAACAAGAAAATGATGGGTTCCTTCATATTCTTTTAATTTTATTTTCATGCACATGCACCTTCTACTTTAGTAGTTATGATGTTTACTTGAGTCACATCCCATGGTTTGTGTGGGAAACATTTGAAATTCCTTGTAAATAAAATATTGAATTCTGAAACTAATTTTTATACTTTCTTCTACATTTCATCTTGTATATGGATTGTATAATGAATGAAACATCTCAGTAGCATAATTGAATGTATTTAATTATTTAAGGAATGAACTATAAAAATACTGGTAACCTTAGTAATGAAATTTTATTGATGCAATCTACAAATTTGGTGGTTATTCCAAAACTTAACATTTAATCTATTATCTATTTTATGTCTTCATCAAGATAACACATCTATCCTTTAGGGCCTTTGTGTTATTTTGCTGAAGACAAACATGAAATTACAGACTATATGATTTGTTATGTTTTGTAACAACACACATAGTTACAAATTACATGTATTCATTAATTAATCGAAAATAACAAATATTAAACTATAACGAATCTCCCCTTGTATAGGTTCACTTAACAAATTCCATCCATCGTAATAAAGTTTCAAGTTTCCAAATTATTTCACGAGTGTAAAAAATTGTCAACATTTCTAGTGATCCTGTGGGGAAAGCTTCCTGCTATCTTATAGACTAATGCCTTGCGCTTGTCCATTGGGCATGGATTCTAAAGAATGTAATAAAAATATTCCTTTCTAAAGGTCCAACCCTTCCAAAATGAACTAAAACCTGGAAAGGATTCGGAAACAAGACCACGTGCACGAATGCACTTTATTGAAATTGAAAAAACATGCAATTTTCATGAACTGTACTTATTGAAAGGAAAAATACGGTAACTATAGTTGACTGTTCTATTTTTAATAAAGCATGGATGAATAATTATACTAATAATAAACCTTTCTTGTTGATAAAGTCTCCTCCCATGTGCATGCAATTTCTGTCTTCTAGTGCTTGATATGACATATGCAGTTCTGATCCACTTTCCTCCTTGGATACCCAATGAAAAATAATATGTCCCTGTGTGAGAGAAATATATTTCTTTTGATTTAACATTTTACAAAACTCACCCAATGCATGGGGACCACCTTTGATGTGTACACTTGTCTTCCTCCCTTGCTGACTTGGTATAATATTAGGGTTTAATATAAACAAAGGGTCATTTTGAATCATTTCCATACTATATACTTGGCCACCCTTTTTGTTATCATTGTATTATTCAAACCAGTTGATTGTGATTCTTAGCATATATTGCATTGTTGACCATCTTTAGGCATAGCATTGGACATAATCCCTAAAGCGCTCCTTTATATAGTCTTTCCCATTAAATGTATAAAGTTTAACCCCCTTTGTTTATATTAAAACTTAAAATCCTTAGTTTTTGACATATTTTATTATATGTCTAGGCATCCCTTTTGGGATTATCATTGCAAAAAAAATGATGTTGTTGGCATTCTTTGAGATATTTTCTAAGGCATCATAGTTTGGACCTTAGAAGGTTAAAGAAAATAATTATTAAATCATTGGGGGTTGGCCCCCTTCAAAAATGACTTACCCCTTCCTTTTTTTGGTGGCAAAGATGCTGACCTTGAGTTAGCTAGGGTTTTATGATGCTTGACACGTTGGTACTTTGAGGACTTTGGTTGAGTTAAACTAACTCACTAGGAGTTAAGGCAACAAGACATATAAAACCCTACCATTTCTGCATTATTACTTTGAGATCTTCATTAGCTAGCGAAGCTATGTCAAATTTTTTCTAGAGACCATTATTTGATGATCTTCGTGCTCATGCCTGGTATGATGTGGAATTTTGAGCATGAATTTTGTATTTCACTACCATCATTGATGCTCTATTTTGAAGCTCATATTTTCCTAAGATATTGAAGTTTGAATTTGATAATTTGAATACTGGTTTTAGCTCTGAAGCTCGGATTAGAGCTCCCGGCTAGCCTTCACTGTGATTGAGTTTCCAAAGTAATTTATGGTTGAGAGCTATGGATTTTGTCTCCTTTATTTCTCTATGATTTCTTCATTGGTTCTATTAATGGGTGAAACCTTTATGTTTCTTACATACTTGTGATTTTAATGGTACCCTTGAGCTTCAAATGGGTTTTGAGCCTGCTCTAACTAACCATTATTCTCTAAGTATGTGATTCTTGAGTTCTGGATTACATGGTCACTTTACTCGAAGCCATAAGGAGGAAGGTGAGTGTACTCTCCGGCTCATTCTGCATCATGACTTATAGATCTACATATTTTAGTTGTGTGCATTTGTATATCTATGTGTTTTAGTTTGTTTCTCTATAAATATAAGTTATGTATATTGCTTCATATCTATTCTAAAATCTTTTGCTCGATTTTGTATTCTGGATAATTTGTTCTGTTGTGCAAAAGGGCACTATTGATTTACTCTAGATTGACTGTATGTGTGTGTGTGTGTGTGTGTGTGTGTGTGTGTGTGTGTGTGTGTGTGTGTGTTGATACCCAAATATACTCATATTCTAGTTAAGTTGTTTGATTTTTTTTAACAAACCAAAAATGGGTATTAATTCTTTGATAAAAAAAGTATCAGATTTAGATAATTTTGAGCTCGGTATTCTATATTCTATTTAAAAATCATGAGATCTATTGTATAAACGATATGGGTATTTGGGTTTTCGGCTTCATCCTTGCTCTGATAGTTAGACACCTGTGTAAATCAATATTCTTTTGTATTTTCTCTTGAATGAAAATATGAATGTTGTCTTCAAAAGGGGCCCCTTGTCGTATTTGAATTTTATGTCTTTACATTTTTTAGCTCCATTGGCCTTGGAAAAGCTCTACAAAATTTCTATCTGCAACCATTGATGAAACTTGAAGTTTTTTATTTTGTATTTCTGTGGTCTTTTGATCATCTTGACCTCTGGGTGGTTTGTGAATCCTATGAAGCTTTGGCTCTTGGTGTCTTTTATTATTCTTCTCAAACTCTGTGATCGCCAATTTTAAAATCTCTTGGTACTTCGAGGTGCTGGTTTTCCAACAATGGGCTAAAGAAAGTAAGCACTGATCTGTTGAAAACCCTTACGTTTTAATGTGATTTGGATGACTCTAATATCTAAGCATGGAAATACTTTTTCCATTATTGATCTTTCCGAGCTCCTTGTGAATTCATGGCTGCCATTTAAAACTACATCCTTGAGCTCAGAACTCTATGATTTTTTGGTTAAGTATATACTTTGAAATCTTTGTTATTTCAAATACTTGTTTCCTTTGCAAAATAGGATTCATACTTAGTATCCTCTGATTCTTACATTGAGTTGTATCCTATTTATTCAAAATTGGTGGATACTTGGACTGTTATAAGCCTGCATCTGAGATTTTTTTAGAAAAGTGACTTCTAAACTTCCTCAAATCCAGAATGGTGAACACAAAATAATAGTTATTTTTTATGCCTTATGAGATTATGTACATACTTTAATGATGAACCTTATAAAATGTATACTAAAAGGCATGAAGGATCATTCACTGCAACTATATAGATGTTCTTTTGGATGTTGATCATGTTTTGTAATATTTGAATTCTAAAATGTGATAGTCTTGAACTCCTAACTTGACCAGTTTCCTTGTAAGCTAATGAAGAGTTGTACCTATTGAATTGATTAGTGATGTACTCTTCATTTTGTGAATGAAACCCACTGCCTTCTGAATTTGGAATTTCATACATAATGTGCCTTTTATTACAATCTCATCCTCATTATGATATTTAGAGCTATTGCCATCTTGAGATCATATTTGTGCCTTTTGTGTTTAGTTGCATTGTGTACTATAACTGAAGTTGTTCATGTAGTAACTTGTATTTATCCAAAACTTTAGCTTTGAATTTACAATGTATTTTCTCTTTTCTTTGAGTACTATTTAATTAGTACATTATTTATCTTTTGAAAAAGCTTTCAAGTATGTATTAGTTGTACAAAACACAATGGAAAAATGTAAAATGTCCATTTAAATGGTGAAGCCTTGTTAAAATTTTCTCAGATTTCCTTTTCCACTTTGTTTCAGCTGTAATTTCTCTTATTGGAGTTGTTATAAATTGCAGCAATAAACTTGCATTTCTTTTATCAATTAATATAAGCATATCTTTTTATACTTCATCCTTTAATTTGAACTGAAATAAATGTACTTTTTTGATTTCAAGTTACAAAATGGAACACTTATTTCTTATTACTCATACTTGCACATTTAGATATACTAGTTAGAAATAATTAGGATTTTTGGACTTCCTTTTATTCCATAGTTTTCCTCTTTCTTCTCTCTCCTTCTTTATGAATGAATAGATCATGTATGCTGCTACAAAACAGTGCTTTTTTCAGTTGTGCCTTTGATCCTCATGTAATTTATACCTCCTTTTGTTAAGAAATAAACCTGCATGAATTTTGATAGTTTATGAATATGGATCAACGCTGAGCTAAATCTTGACAATCTTTCCTTTTCTGTTTTCAAGTACAGTGTCATTTGTTAAGAAGCGAGGATAAAGATGAAGCAAAGCTAGAGATGGAAATGCATCAACTGAAATGAAAGAAACCCAAGGCAATGATGGGTTCTTTCATACTCCTTTACTTTCTCTTTCATGCATATGTAACTCTTACTTCAGTAGTTGTAATTTACTTTTGAGTTACATCCCATGACTTGTGTGGGAACATTTAAAATTCCTTATGAATGAAACATTGAATTTTGAAAATGAGTTGTGTATTTCTTTCTACATTTCAGCTTTGTATATGGATTGTATGATGAATTAAACAACTTAATAACATAATTGAATGTATTTAATCATGAAGGAAATAACTTTAGAATGTCTGTAAATTTTAGAAATGAAATTTGACTATGGAAATCTACAATTATGATTTCTGTTCAAAATCTTAACACTTCATCTATTTTGCACTTCATGTCTTCATCAAGATAACACTTCTATCCTTCAAGGCTTTGTGTTCTCTATTGAGGATAATCATGAAATCATAGACTATGTGATCTGTTATGTTTTGTAATAGCACATGTAGGTGTAGATTTCATGTAATCATTAGTTAATCCAACAAAAAGAATATTGAACCAAAAGAAACTCCCCTAGCTTAGGTTCACTTCATCAATTCCATCCATCATAACGAAGTTTCAAGTTTCCCATTTTTACACAAGTGCAAAAATTGTCAATATTTCTGGCGATCCTGTGGGGAAAGCTATCTGCTACCTTGTAAACCTGTGCCTTGCTCTTATCCATTGGGCATGGAGTCCAAAGACTTCAAAGCACAATGGTGTGTCCCACTTCATGTCCCAAAAATGTGAGTAAGAAGTTGGGCGGGATCGGAAATCAAGGGTGTTCACGTGAACATCCCTTTCGCGTGAACCACCTTCGCCTGAACTGTCATGTAGGACGTAGAAAGCAGTTCGCGTGAATGGGGGTTCGCGCGAACATCCCTTCGCGCGAATTCGAATTCAATATTTTTGGTGGCAAAGAGTTATATATAGATATTTATATAGTTTTGGGCGGCGGATTTAAGGTTTGGGGGGTTCGCTGGCGAAGGGGGGGTTCACGCGAACCCCCTTCACATGAATGCCCCTTCACATGAACCCCCCCTATGTGGCACCTATGTGGCACATTTTGGCGCCAAATCCATTTGGAGGATAATTTTATGCCAAAATGTGCCACTTAGGTGCCACGTAATTAGGGTTAATGAATGAATAAAATTACAAAATTTTAACACAAAATACATAATTTTATTAGCTTTCTAAAAATATAATTTTTATTTTTTAAAAATATGTTTTACTATTTATTTTTTATATTTTTTATAACATATGGTATTTTAGGACAATCAATCGTACACAATCAACCCAATTTGAAAAATAGCAAAAAATATCAAATTTTTTTGAAAAAATTAAAATTATTATTTATTGAAGTCTTCTTCTTACCTGTGAAAAAAATTTTCATTTTTGATATAAATCTTAAAATTTATTGGCATAAACATTTGTACGCCATTTATTTGAAAAAAAATTTACAAAATAATTAATTAAAAAAAAAGTATAAGTCCAAACAATATGAAAATTTGACAGCACTTCAAAATTCAAATCTTGAACACATATCTAAAATTTCATGGTGAAAAAATAAATTTTCATTCAAAAGAACCACTCGGGGACAGTCATTCCTCTTTTATAACATAAGAAACAACGACGTAAGAGTAAAATTAAGAAAAAGACCGTTTTTTTTGTAATTTTTTAAAAAAAAAATTTACATGTATTCTACACTCTAAATACAACATTTCGTTAGTTTGTGGAATTTCATGAATATGTATGGTTTTATGGCTATTACCTTTAGAAAATCAATGAAACTGAAAATTCATGTTTATAATGGTACAAAACATACCAAAAAGTGGGACATTTAATTGTGCTTTTACCTGGACATCAACATCAACATCAACATCAACATCAAATCAAAATCTACCTTCTTGAAGGTCTAACCATTCCAAATGAACTAAAGCTGGGAAGGATCTGGTAAGCCAGATCACATGCGCGAATGCACTTATTGAATTTGAAAACATTACAATGTACAAGAACTGCACTTATTGAAAGGGAAATCATAATCTAACAAAAACTATAGGATTTTAAATAACAGTGTTTGAGAAACATACCATTCACAGGAATGGGAGGTTCCTCTCCATTCAACCTTGAGATCTGAAATGTTTTGTGTTCTTTACAAGCTGAAATCATGTAAACCACTCCAGATTATATCGAACTTCGTGTGATTTCCTGGATTTGTATGATCAACATCCCATTTCAACACAATGTATTTCATTGAAGATTCTGAAAACATTAGCCAATGTTCAAGAACTGCACTTATTGAAAGGGAAATCCTTTTCTAACAAAATCTATGATTTCTAAATAACAGTGTTTGAGAAACATCCATGTTCACATGAGTTTGGGAGGATCTCTCATCTCATTGTAACTCCATTGAGAGTTCTAAATAACGAATATGCAATGGTTCATTCTCAAGCAGCTCCATCTGATGTAAGGAACACTCCAGATTGTATCAAACTTTGTGTAATTTCCTAGCTTTGCACAATCAACATCCCATTTCAACACAATGTCTCCTTAATTGAAGATTCTAAATTTAACCTTCTTATCAAAAGTTTTCTTCATCCTTTTCTGATTTTTTTCCATGTTCACGTGAGCTTGATCTCTCAGCTCTTGTAACTCCATTAATTCTGCATAACAAATTTGCAATGGTTCATTCTCAAGTAGCTCCATCTGATGTAGCAAGTCTAACCCAGTCTAATAATTACTGGAACACCAAATATGCAAACTATACCTTTGTAAAAGGATATCATCGAGGTTTCATTAGCATCATTCAAGGTTATTGCTTCAATCCAATGTGTAATGTATTATGTAGCAGTCAAAATCCACTTGTTTCCTTGTGATGAAGGTGTGTTTATGATTCCAATAAATTCAAGACCCTACTGCATGAAAGATTGATCAACTGAAATAGGCTGGAAGGGAAGCAAAGCTAAATGTTCTTTTCCAACAAAGAAAGCACATTTCTTAGACTTTTTGATCCATTCAAAATAATCTTTGAATATGTTGGCCCAATAGTAACAAGCTTTTATAATTTTAAGGATATGGTGGATGTTGAATAATGACTTCTTGCAGGTCCTTCATGGAATTCAGATAATAATCACTTAATTCTATCGTAATCAACACATCGCATAAACATTCCATTTATATCTTTTTTGAATAACACATCATCAATAAAAACATAAGGTACATCTTGTAAACTGAAATACCTTCGTTTATTCTTATCCATACCTTCTGAAGAAGTACAATGCTATAGATAGTTACCTAAATCAGTCATTCATCTTGATTCTTGAACTTATTGAACAAACTCAGGTTGCTGATTTTCTGGTTGCACCATGATATCTGATTTTTGATATGTAACATTAGCATGGTGTTCTGGATCTTCTGATTTTGTAGCTTGTTGTTTTTCCATATCTGTAATTAGATTCTCACACAAACCTTTACCTCAAACTATCTTCACAACATGGATATCAACATCATATTCAATGACTTTCGTTATTCAACCAATTATCTTCTAAGTCAATTCTTTATTTAACAAGAAAGCTTTTACACTTGGATGAGAAACATGAACATGTATCTTGTTGTTTGAAAGAATATACTTAAAATTATTTAGTCCTCCGACTACTGATAGTACTTTTTAATTAAGAAATGTGTACCTTGTTTCATAATCATTCAAACTTTGTCCAAAGAGAGAAATTGGCTGCTCAATATTTTCATCATTAACTTGAGTTAATATGGCTGAAATTGTTTAAGCTCCTGCAAGTGCATATATTGTAAAATATTTATCAAAATTTGTATTTGCAAGAGTAGGATCTTGAGAAATGGTTGTTTTAATTGCTTTAAACCCTTCTCTCCATTTGCTGCTCTAAGAGAAAGTCTTCTCTTTCTTTAACATAGCTATCGATGGTTTAATCAATACTACAAAATATGGAACAAATCTTCTAACAAAGTTAATTTTTCCAAGGAAACTTTATAATGATTTCTTGTGATGAGGAAATGATAGTTGTGATATGGATTGAATTCTGAAAGGGCCAATTGTTAAACCTTGTTTAGAAACAATATGACCATGCAATTTACCTTGATGTACTGAAAATATAGACTATTTGCATAACCGAAAAGTCTACCTTAGATGTATTAGATGTTCATCTAATTTTTTTAAAATACAGTAACATCATCCAAATAAATCAATATGTATTTAACTAACAAGCTATGAAAATCCAAGTCCATTGCATGTTGAAATGTTGCACTAGCATTTGAAAGGCCAAAAGACATTCTTTTGTAAGCATAAGTACCCCACTTGGTGGTAAAAGTTGTTTTCTACCTATCCTCCTCTCTTACTAGAATATGATTGTATCCACTATAACTATCCAGAAGAGATAGTCTATTAGAACCATAAATTGTTCTTAAAATATGATCCGTATTGGGTAGTGGGTAATGATATTTTAGTGGAACTTTATTAAGATCTCTGAAATCCACACATAATCTGATTTCTCCATTCTTTTTTTGAATAGGTACAAGATTGGCTACCCAACTTGAATGCTTAACTAGAAAGATAATACCAGTTTCAATTAACTTAGATAACTCTTTTCTCATTAAAGGTTCTATCTTAGGATTTACAACCCTCTATTTTTTGCCTCACTATCTTGGAATTTGGATGTAATTCAATAGTATGATGTTCCAAACTTGGATCAAACCATTTCATATCTTGGTATTTCCAAGAAAAAACATCCTTAAATTCCTTACAAAGATTAATAAAGGAAATCTTCTCAGCTAAGGAACATATCTTTCCAGGAAATAAATTCTTTCCATCATCAACTGAGATCTCTTCATAATTTTCTGCATGTGTTGACATATTTGTTTTGTCTTTCCTTAACTAATCATCAGTGTTAAAGATGTCTTCTAATGTGACAAAGCATTGAGTTAGTTTATTAATCTTCAATTGAACAATTTGGTCATCATATAAGTACTTCAATTTCACTTGATTTACTGCAGAAAATTTAGCTTCTTGCTGTAAAAACCTACAAATCTATTCATCATTTTAAAAAACCTGCCAATTCAAATCATTATCAGGTATATAAGGCCTGACAGTCATCTTTATGTGAGGCTGAATCTCACTATTTTTTATTTTTTCTAGCACTTCAAAACTAACACGAATTACTACAAGTCTATCTACATGCTTGTTTTCTATTCTAGGAATGGACTGGATATTAATAGCATTGAAATCTTCCATTAAGTTTGAAACTCTGTGTCTATAAGACTTCATTAATGGATTCTTACAAACATTGAAATTTCTTACTTGATTGATAACCAACTCAGAATCACCAAAAATCTGTAACATGCTAATACCTCTCTTTCTAGCCCAAAGTAAGCCATGAATTAACACTTCATATTTAGCTACATTACAAGTGCACGAAAATTAGAGACTCGAAGCTTAGAAATACCTTCTTCTTGTGGGGCAAGTGAGAATTAAACCTATTCCTTGTCCTTTCTTGTTCTTAGCTCCATCAAAATGAAGCTTCCAAATCCCTTTTGTTGTATTTTCTATTTTGGATAGCAAGGTAATTGGTATTTTTTCCTCATAAAGGCAGTACACACCAAAAAGATGTTCTTCAAATTCTTTGAAAGGATCATGAGCATGTTCTTCATGTGTCTTGTCATCCATAAACAGATTAGAAACACCATCTAGTGATGAAACATGAGCTGTATTATCGAAATCAAATTAGTCTAAGGCTGCATAATAAGCTAATGCATTAGAAGCTTGAGGCTTGATGTGAAATATTTCCAATGGTTCAGAACTTATATTAACTTTGGTCCCATAATGTGTAGTGAAGAATAGAAAAGACCAATCTGAAGAGAGACAACCTCCTATTTTTGCTGTGAAATCTCTAGATAAGCATATAGCAAAATAGGGAGGTAAATCGACAACAGTAACATCTTGCAATATGGAAACATTCAGATAAGCATGTAATGTTACCTCAAAATTTCTTATGACACTAACTGTATTCGTTGCAGTTCCAACAAGTTATAGCACACTCTTCTCTGTAGGTTCATAATGCAAACCCAACTTTTCTACAATTTTTTTTGGCATAACTGCGTTACTTGCACCACTGTCAACCATATAGTTCTGAACAAGATTCTATCCAATAATCAGTGACAAAAATGGTGGTGGTTTCTTAATGTCTTGAGAAATTAAAACATTTTGAACCATCCATTTTACTTTTTTAATGAGGTCTAGGTCCATTGTTCCAAGAACCATATCTGTTTTCTAAACTTCCTTTCTATTTTTTATGAAGAAATATTTAGCTTAACAACTTCATGAGAAAGCAACTCTTGTTGTCCTAGAATACTTAGAGCATTCCACATTGTGATATTAACATTATGCTTTTTCTTTACATCAACAATGTTAAAAGAAACAACAATTTTAGAAATAAGACTCTACTATTTTAGCATAGGCTTTAGCAAAAAATGATTCTTCTTCAGTTGCTTTTAATATTTGAGGTATAAATAATATTCTTAGATCAGGTTGTAGTAATTTTTTCTGCTCTTTACCAACTGAAACACCTGCTATTTTTTGTGGAACAACATAACTGTCAGCTGATTTTTGGCCTGTAGTTATTTTATAATTGACCGTGGATAGTACAGGCCTATTTTTCTATTTTTGACTTTCCTGAGTCTTTCATTAAGTACTAGTAGTAACTAAAATGAAATCATCCTCACTAAAACTGAATAAGTTATGTTCAGGTTCTTTCTGAACATACATTTCTTCCTTCCCACCCTTCATTTGAGGCATGAACAATGTCTCAGGTTGAGGTTGTGCAACAAGACTTATATTCAGGAAACCATTTGAGAAACTTGTCAATGAATGAGGTTGATTACAAGGTTGACACCATTCTTCTATAGCCATATTAACTAGGACTAAAGCATTAGATGGAGTAGGAGCCTTTGGGTCAAACTACCTTTACGGATAAGGCTTCCTATAATTTTGATTATGCTAATAAGGTTTTCTATTTTACTGGTTTTGCTAATAAGGAGCTTGATAAGTCCTGTTAGGTAATGTACGTCTAGTTTAAATCGAAGTCTGATTGTTTCCCATAGTCTATAAAGCTTTAAACACGTCATTTGTGGGATAGTTGCAAAATCTACTAAAAAGACATTGAAGACCTTGGTGCTAACTTTCCAGCTTCAATAAGACTATTTTCAGCCTTTATACCAATGTCATAAGCTGTCAAAAGAGTGTCACCTCCCATAGACTGTATCATAGTTGATATATCACTGTTAAATGATCTAAGATAAAAAAGGAAAGCATGGTGAGGTTGAGGCTTAACATTTGTTGTAATTCTTTCCCAAGTTCTAGCAAAACAAATATTGAAGCTAGCCATAAATTCATGAGGGTATATTTTAATCGTAGATAATTGTTCTATAAGAGATAAATGATCTGAATTATCTTGAAATTGTTTCAGCAATTTACCACCTAACTCATTCCAAGTTCTTATGCTTCCTATCGCTAAATTTCTATAAAATTACAAGGCTTTCCCTTCAAAGGATGCAACTAAAAGTATCAAAGCCAGATCTTCATGAGTAATATTATGGAGTGCACGTAGGGCTACAACATATTTGATATGCTCTATTGGTGTAACCTGATTTTAGCCAGTGATGAAGATAAGCTTTTCATGAGCATTAGGGATATCATGATAAACTAGAAATACTAATAAATTTCCATCAGAAGGTCAAAAAATTCCTAGGTGGTTAAATAGCCATTTGAAAAATAGGGAATTGAATAGAGAAATTAATATGTTGTAACGGAAGATTAGGAGGAGGGTTGTCAAAACCAGGCCTGTTGTAAGGTTGGGTGTTACCAACTCTTCTTCTTCTTACATAATTTGAAGGTAAAGAATTTTTTTTTGAAGGAATCCCTCTTACCGATTATCTTGTAGTCCCTTAAGGCATAAAACATGCTACAAAACTAGTCTGAAATCAGCTTTATAGAGTCGCCAAATAAATCTTTAGAATAAAGTGCTGCAGCTTGTAGATTCTAAAAGTAACTTTTACTTGCTATGAATCTGCTGTAAGTTGTTGTAATTTTCTTGTAGATCTGACTCATGGTCCCATCGGGCATGCCAAAAACTATTATCTCTCAAAAGTACACCCCATAGAGAGATGGTTGTAGGTGTTCTAAGCTTGCAAATGGATCTCTCTTTCGTAGATACAATGGAAACATATTTGGTCTGTGGGTATACTTATTTTGAGGTGAGTCTCTAATATCAAGGAGGGTTCCTTCTTGATGTATCCTAAACTAATTTTCTGGGGTTTGAAGGTAAAAAATTATTATAAATGGATTCAAAAACTTGGGTGATGCACCAAACTTGTTTAAGGTATTTGACTGAGTACATGCACAATTAATATGAAAAGGATTTTAGATACACAAACAAATAGTTTTCAGTAGAATATTAAAGCAAACACTTGATGCATTGAGGGAATATTTCACAATAATACTGTTTAAGATACACATGCACACTAATATTCATGTAGAAATTACTAAATTTTTAACAGGGTAGGATGATTAATCAGGGAATTTGACATTCACAAGAATTAATAAGACATACACAAGACTACAAATAATTGCGAAGGCAGAATATAATTCTCATTCAAGGGGCAAAACTGGCAAACTGCTTCAGCACTTGTGTCCAAAAAGTCCTCTCGTGCTTTGCTAATGCACACAATATATAGCAAAATTATCCATCCCACCCATCCTAAAAATAGACTAAAAGTGTACTCGCCCATGCATCCTATTTTTACCCTTTATTTATTAATGAATAAAGGAATAAAATAAGCATGCTAATACATTGAGGCATTAATAGCCTTGAGTTATAAAAAATACCACTTGGTCAAACTGCAATTCATTGTTCTATTTTTAATAAAGCATGGATGAATAATTCTACTAATAATAAACTTTTCTTGATGAGAAAGTCTCCTTCCATGTGCATGTTATTTATGTCTTCTAGTGCTTGATGTGACATTTACAGTTATGATCTACTTTCCACCTTGGATGCCCCATGCAAAATAATGTCTGTGTGTGAGAGAAAGATATTTCTTTTGATTTAACATTTTACAAAATTCACCCAATGCATGTGGACCACCTTTGATGTGCACACTTGTCTTCCTCCCTCACTGACTCGGCATAATATTATTGTTTAAAATAAACAAAGGGTCATTTTGAAGCATTTCTATACTATATATTTGGCCACCCTTTTGGTTTTCATCGTATTATTTGAACCACTTGATTATGACTCTTGGAGTATATTGCATTGTTAACCACCTTTAGGCCTATCATTGGACATAATGCCCAGAGGGATCCTTTGTATAGTTTTTCGCATGGCATGTATAAAATTGAAACCCCTTCAGTTATATTAAGACTTTAAATCCTTAGTTTTTGACATCTTTTATTATATGTCTAGGCATTCCTTTTTGGATTATCATTGCAAATAACATAATGTTGTTGGAATTATTTGAGATATTTTCTGAGGCATCATAGTTAGGAACTTACAAGGTCAAAGAAAATAATTATTAAATCATTGGGGGTTGGCCCCCTTCAATGATGACTTACCCATTCCTTTTGTCGGTGGCGAAGATGCTAACCTTGAGTTATCTAGGGTTTTGTGATGCTTGTGATGTTGGTACTTTGAGGACTCTGGTTGAGTTAAACTAACTCACTGGGAGTTAAGGAAACAACACACATGAAACCCTACCATTTCTGCATTATCACTTTGAGCTCTTCACAAGCTAGTGGAGCTATGTCAAAATTTTCCTAGAGACCATTATTTGATGATCTTCGAGCTCATGCCCGATATGCTATGGAATTTTGAGCACAAATTTTGTATTTCACTGCCATCATTGATGCTCTATTTGGAAGCTCATATTTTTCTAATATATTGAATTTTGAATCTGAGCATTTCTATACTAGTTTTAGCTCTGAACCTCAGATTAGAGCTCCCGACCACCTTTTCTGTGACTGAGTTTCCAAGGTAATTTATGCTTGAGAGCTGCGGGTTCTGTCTCCTTTATTTCTCTATGGTTTCTTCATTGGTTCTATTTTTGGGAGAAATCTTTATGTTTATTACATACTTGTTATTTTAATGGTACCCTCGAGCTTGAAATGGGTTCTGAGCCTACTCTAAGTAGCCATTATTCTCTTAACACGTGATTCTTGGGTTTTGGATTGCATGGTAACTTTACTGAAAGTCGTCAAGGAGGAAGGTGAGTGTATTCTACAAATCAATTTGCATCATGACTTATTGATCTACATATTGCAAATTATGGGTATTTGTAGATCTTTCTGTGTCAGTTTGTTTCTCTATAAATATAGGTTCTATATATTACTTCAGATCTGTTCTAAAATATTTTTCTTGATTTTGTATTCTAGATAATTTTTTCTGTTGTGCAAAAGGGAACCATTGATTTACTCTTAATTGTATATATATATATGTTGATACCCAAATCTTCTCATATTCTTGTTAAGTGCTTTGATTTTTTTAACCCAAAAATTGGTATTAATTCTTTGGTTAAAAATTATCAGATTCAGAGACATTTGACTTGGGTATTCTATACTCTGTTTCAAAATCATGATATCTATTGTATAAATGACATGGGTATTTCATTTTTTGGCTTCATTATTTCTCTGATAGTAGGACACCTTTCTAAGGCAATATTATTCTGTATTTTCTCTGGAATGAAAATATGAACTTTTTATTCTAAAGGGGTCCCTCGTCATATTTGAATTTTATGTATTTACATTTTTGAGCTCCATTTGCCTCGTTAAAGCTCTGTAAAATTTCTATCTGCGGCCATTGATGAAACTTGAAGTTCTATATTTTTTTATTTTTGCGGTCTTCTGATCATCTTGACCTCTACGTGTTCTATGAATCCTCTGAAGCTTTGGCTCTTGGTGTCTTTGATGGTTCTGCTCAAACTCTATGATCACCAATTTTAAAATCTCTTAGTACTTCAAGCTACTTGTTGGCCACGACTGGTCTAAAGAAAGTAAGCACTGATCTGTTGAAAACTCTTGCATTTTAATGTGATTTGTATGGCTCTAATCTCTGAGCCTAGAAACACTTCTATCATTATTGATCTTGTCGGGCTCCTTGTGAAGTCATGTCTTCCATTTAAAACAACATCCTTGAGCTCAAAACTCTATGATTTTCTGGTTAAGTATATACATTGAAATCTTTGTTATTTCATATACTTGTTTCCTTTACAAAATAAGGTACATACGTAGTATCATCTGATTCATGCATTGAGTTGTATCCTATTTATTCAAAACTCCTGGATACTTGGATTGTTGCAAGCCTGCATCTGTGCTTTTCTTTAGAAAAGTGACTTCCAAATGTCCTCAAATCTATAACGGTGAACACAAAATCATAGTTATCCTTTTGAACTTATGAGATTCTATGAGTACTTTTATGATGAACCTTAGAAAATGTACACTGAAATTCATAAAGATCATTCACTGAAACTTTATAGATGTTCTTTTGGTTGTTGATCATGTTTTGTAATATTTGACTTCTAAAATGTGATAGTTTTGAACTCTAAATTTCACCATTTTTCTTATAACGTGATGAAGATTTGTACCTACTAAATTAATTAATGATGTACTCTTCTTTTTGTGAATGAAACCCACTTCCTTTTGAAATTGGAATTTGAGAATTAATGTTATTTTTATTACAATCTCATCCTCATTCTGATATTTGGAGCTCTTGCCATCTTGAGCTCATATTTGTGCCTTTTGTGTTTAGTTACGTTGTGTACTATAACTGAAGTTTTTCATGAAGTAACGTATATTTCTTTAAAACTGTAGCTTTGAGTTTACAATGTATTTTCTCTTTTATTTTAGTACTATTTGATTAGTACAGTAGTTATATTTTGTTAAAAGGTTTCAATCATGTATTAGTTTAACAAAACATGATGGAAAAATATAAAATGTCCATTTTACATGGCGAAGCCCTATCAAAATTTTCTTAGATTTCCTTTTCCACTCTGTTGCAACTATAATTTTTCTTATTCCAGTTTTTAGAAATTGCATCAATAAAATTACATTTTTTTTATCAATTAATACGAGCATATCTTTTTATACTTCAGCCTTTAATTTGAACTGAAATAAATGTAGTTTTCTGATTTCAAGTTACATAATGCAACACTTCTTTCTTCTTACTCGAACCTGCACATTTAGATAAAGTAGTTAGAAATCATTAGGCTTTTTGGCCTTCCTTTTATTCCATAGTTTTCCTCTTTCTTCTCTCTCCTTCTTTCTGAGTGGATAAATCATGTATGTTGCTACAGAATAGTGCTTTTATCAGTTGTGCCTTTTATCCTCATGTAATTTATACCTCATGTTGTTAAGAGATCCACCTACATGAATTTGGATAGTATAGGAAAATGGATCAACCCTAAGCTCAATATTGAAAATCTTTCCTTTTCTATTTTTTAGTTACAGTGCCATTTGTTAAGAAGTGAGGATGAAGATGGAGAAAAGCTATAGCCAGAAATGCATCAACTGAAATGAAAGAAACCCAAGGAAGTGATGGGTTCTTTTATAATCCTTTACTTTCTCTTTCATGCATATGTACCTCTTACTTTAGTAGTTGTAATTTACTTTTGAGTTACATCCCCTGGCTTGTGTGAGAACATTTGAAATTCCTTATGAATAAAACATTGAATTTTGAAACTAAGTTGTATATTTATTTCTGCATTTCAGCTTTATATATGGATTGTATGATGAATTAAACAACTCAATTACATAATTGAATGTATTTAATCATGAACAAAAGAACTTTAGGATACCTGTAATTTTTAGCAATGAATTGTGTCTGATGCAATCTATAATTATGATTGTTGTTCCAAAACTTAGCACTTCATCTATTGTGCACTTCATATCTTCATCAAGATAACACTTCTGTCCTTCAAGGGTTTGTGTTCTCTTCTGAGGATAATCATGGATTTGAAGAACATGTGATCTGTTACATTTTTTAACAACACACATAGCTGTAGATTTCATGTAATCATTACTTAATCCAATAGAAACAATATTGAATTGAAAGAAACTCCCCTGTCATAAGTTCAGTTCATCAATGTCATCCATCGTAATGAAGTTTTGAGTTGCCCATTTTTTCACAAGTGAAATTTTTTTCAACAAGTACCTTTCATATCAAGGGGAAGTAAGCATTAAACCTGCACCTTGTCCTTTCTTATTTTTGGCTCCATCGAAGTGAAGCTTCCATATCCCTTTTGTTTCTTCTTCTATTTTGGACAACATCGGAATTGGTACATTTTCTTCATGCAATCAATAAACACCAAAAAAATCTTCTTCCGCTTCCTTAAAAGTTTCATAAGAATGTTCCTCTTGAGTCTTTTCATCCATGAAAAGATTATAAACACCATCAAGTGTTGAAACATGAGTGTAACATTGAAATCAGACTGATCTAGAATTGAGTAATTTGTTGTAGCATTTGAAGCATGAGGCTCAATATAATATCTAACAAGAGGCTGTGAAATTATGGTAACCTTAGTTCTATATCGTGTAGTAAAAAAAATGACCAATTTGAAGAAAGATAACATCCTATTTTTGTTGTAAAATCTTGTAATAAACATAGGTAAAATAAGGAGACAAATCTACAATAGTCACATCTTGTACAATTCTAATGTTGGGACAAGCATGTAAAGTTACTTCCAGTTGTCTAATAACACAAACTATATTAGTCGTCTTGTCTAGCTGCAACACACTTTTCTCTGTAGGCTCATACTACAGGCCCAACTTTTCCTCAACTTCATTTGGCATAACTGCATTACTTGCACCACTATCAACCATGCAGTTATGAACTAAATGATCTCCAAAAAAAAAATCTAAATAAAATGGTGGTGGCTTCTTGATATCATGAGTGTTTAATACCTTTTGAACTATCCATTTAACTTCCTTAATGCGGTCTTGTTCCATTGTTCCAAAGACCATGTCTATTTTCTGAACTTTCTTTTTTACCATTTTTGAAGAAATCTACAGCTTAGAAAATTCATTAGAAATCATCTCCTGTTGTCATAGAATACTCAGAACATCCCACATTGAGATAATAACATTATGCTTTTTCATTACATTAACAATGTTAAAAGAAGTAATAGTTTTGGAAATAGATTCTACTCTCTTATCATAGGATTTGGCAAAATCTGAATCTACTTCTGTTGCTTTTGATATCTGAGGTATAAATAATCTTCTTGGATCGAGTTGTGACTATTTTTTTGTTCTTTACCAGCTGAAACACTTGATGTTTTCTAAGGAACAACAGAACTGTTAGCTAATTTTTGGCTTGTAGTTGTGGTTTTATCCATGACTGTGGGAAGAATAGGTTTTTTCTCAAACTTTTAACTTTCCTAGGCATTTTCTTGGGCCCTAGTAGTAGCTGCAATAAAATCATCTTTACTAAAAATAACCAAGTTTTTTTCAAGTGCTTTTTGAACATGAGATTCTTGCTGCCCACCCTGCATTTGAGGCATGAACAATGTCTAAGGTTGAGGTTGTACAACAAGGCTTATATTAAGGAAATTATTTGGGCATTTGACATTTTTATGAGGTTTTTTACAAGGTTGAAACCATTTTTCTATAGCCATATTAACTGGGACTAAAGCATTAGATGAACTAGGAGCCTTTGGGTCAGACTAGCTTTGCTGATATGGTTGTCTATAATTCTGATTTTGTTGATAAGGTTTCCTATTTTACTATTTTTTCTCATAAAGAGCTTGATAAGGCCTGCTAGGCAATGCAAGTCTATTTTCAATTGAAGTTAGTTTTTTTCCCATAGTCTGCAAAGATTTAAAAACATCATCTGATGGGGCTGCAATAACAGGTTCTATAATGGTAATAGGCTACAAAATAAGTGTCAAATCTACCAAAAAGGCATTGAAGACCTTGGTGGCAATTTACTAGCTTGAATAAGACTATTTCTAGCTTGGATAGCAATATCATAAGCTACTGCAAGAGTCTCTCCTCCCATAAGTGGAATCATAGTTGAAATATCACTGTTTAGGGCTCTAAGATATTAAAGAAAAGCATGGTCCACTTTAATCTTGACACTTGCTGAAATTCTTTCCCAAGTTCTAGCAAAATGGATATTAAAACTAGCCATAAATTCATGAGGAGCTCTCTTAAATGTAGATAGTTATTCTTTGAGTGATAAATGATCTAAATTATCTTGAAATTGTTTTAGTAATTTACCACCTAATGCATCCCAAGTTCTTATGCTTCCAATCTCTAATTTTCTATACCATTGCAAGGATTTCCCTTTAAAGGATGCAGCTAAAATTCTCAAGGCCACATCTTCATGTGTTATATTATAGACTGCACATAGGGCTGCAACATCTTTGATGTGTTCTATAGACGTAACTTAATTTTTAGTAGTGAATGACGACAAACATTTCATGGAAGCATTAGGAATATCATGATAAACTAGGATTACTAATGGGATTCCATTAGTAAAGGTCACAAAATTCCTAGGTGGTTGAATAGCCATTAGAAAAACTAGGATCTGAACAAAGAAATTTAGACATGGTGAAGGAGGATTAGGAGGAGGGTTGTTAAAACCAGGCCTATTATAAGGTAAGGTGTTACCAACTCTTCATCTTCTTACAAAATTCAAAGGAAAAGAAATAACCTCAGAAGGAATTCCTCTTACGGATGATCTTGTAGTCACTTTAGGAATAAAACATGTTGCAAAACTGGTCTGAAATCGGTCTTACAGAGTCGCCAAATAAATATTTTAATCTTTATAATATGTTGATGTATCTTGTTGATTCAAAAGTAACCTTTCTTTACTATGAATCTAATGTAAATTGTTGTAATTTTCTCACAGATATGATTCATTATCCCACCAGGTGTGCCAAAATAGTTATCTCTCGAAAGTTCACCCTGTAGAGAGATGAGTGTAGGTGTTCTAAGCTTTCTTTGGATCTCTCTCTTTCATAGATACAATGGAAACACCTCATGTCTTTGGGTATACCTATTGTTGATGTGAGTCTCTGATATCAAGGTTGGTTCCTTTTTGATGTATCCTAAAATAATTTTTTGGGTTTTTGAGGGTAAAAAGATGACTGTAAATGTATTGAAAATTGGGGTGATACACCAAAATTAATGAGGGATTTGACTGAGTACATGCACAACTATTTAAGAATGGATTCTAGATGCAAAAACTAATAGTTTTCAGTAGATTATTAAGGTAAAAGACTTGATGTATTGAGGGAAAGATTCACAACAATACTATTAAGACAAGCATGCACACTAATATTATGCAAAGATTACTAAATTTACAGCAAGGTAGGATGATGAATCAGGGAATTTTTACATTCAAAAGAAATAATAAAGTATACATGGCACTGCAAATAATAGGAAAGGTAGAAATCAACTCTCATTCAAAAGGTAAAACTAGAAAAATCTACTTTAGCACTCCTATGTCAAAAAAATCCTCTTCCTGTGCTTTGCCAATGCACACAATATATAGAAAAATTATTCATCCAACCCTTCCTAAAAATAGACTAAAATTGTACTCTCCCATGCATCATATTTTTATCCGTTATCATAAATAAATAAAGGAATAAAAATAAACATGCTAATACAATAAGACATTAATAGACTTGATTACAAAAATACAACTCAGTCAAATTGAAGTTGATTGTTCTATTTTTAATAAAGTTGGATGAATAAGTTAGCTAATAATAAGTTTTGCTTAATGAGGAAGTCTTCTCCAATGCATTGAATTTTCTTCTTCTAGCTGATGATGTGACATCTGCAATTTGACTCACTTTGTAGTAATAAATTTGACATTCTTTAGTTCTACTCCCTTGGATGCACATGCAAAATAATATCTTTATGTAAAAAATAATACCTTTGATTTCCCAACACTTAGTAAAATAAATCATCTTCACTATGGGGACAACCTATAAGCATGTGCATAATATAATACTCTTATTTTTGTGAAAAATAAGGTAATAGGACTCTAAAAGGGTGCCTTGTACTTTGATGTTGACCTCTGTATTACATGATTTTCTTTGTCTCTTGTTATTATGTCATACTTTATTTCAAATGTGGGGATCATCATGCCATGGTGTAGAGACACTTTCTTTTATTTCCTATGCCACATGTACTTACTTTTCTCCTTTGAATATACTAAGGTCATTTGATTTGTGTAAGGTAATAAGGACCTTAGCTTGACCTTGTCGACATACATTTGATCAAATAATCATGTTTTGAAAAGGTCCCCCTTTGTTTCTCATGGTCATAATGTTTAAAGACCCTCCTTTTTATATATCATTACATTTATAATGATGTTCAATATTTTACATAGTTGATGGAAATTATTTGGCCCCTTCTGATTAAAAATCATTACAAATGCTATGAATTTCAGGTTTTTGATCAATAATTATTACCGCCCTTTTGACTAATCGACATCATATAGTTTCATACCTTAGTAAGGTCAAATGTAATAATTTGTATTATTATGGGGCTGGTCCCCTCTTCACGATGACTCGACCCTTATTTTGATTGTCGATGCTAGTTGGACTTATTTGGGTTAGGTTACATTGTTCCCAGAAGTTTGCATTGATAAGTTAAATCGAACATTGGCCATTGATTTTTGTACTTACTTCATCTCTAATCATTGATCTTCTGATCCATGATTAGGGCTTCGACCTTGTAATTAATATGGTCAGTGAAATTGTAACCATGGTGGTTTGTATAGAAGTTGGGACTTCATCCCTACCATCTCTCTCCATAACCTTTTAATCTGGATCATTGATTAGTAACCTACTGACGGGTTAGGCAAACTGAGGTTACATTGAATTTGGTGATTTATACTTGATCATTGATTGTGGTACTTGATTGATATCAACTATTTGATCAAAATTTTGACGATTTAGGTTTGGTAAAAGATCATCGAGCTTATCACCTTGTCATTCTTTTGCTCATTATGAGTTGCGAAGCCCTGGCCAATTTTTATCTCACCGCCATTTTCATGTAATCAAGCTTGTTTTTATCCTACAAATCCATTTATAGACTCTGAATATCAGTATTTTCATCTACAATGAGCTTGCAGGCATTCTTTGATAGAGGTGACTATTATTGGTGAAGATCTTGAGCTCATGTGAAATACTTTCTATATTTTTTTAGAGATGGCCCTTGCTTTGATACCTCTCTGCAAAATGTTTTTAACACCATCATTGGTACATTTTTGTTTTGTTTATAATTTCTCCTTAAGCTTGAAGGTTGGTTTTTTTAAGCTTTCATGGAAGGCTGAGCTTTACCAGACCGATGTTGATTATTTTTTAGCCTTATTTTACTAAAATCTATTGGGTTTTATGAAGGAGAGCTTGATGTGGGTATTTTTCTCTTTTGCGAGATATATCTGATAACTTTCTCAATTAAAATTCTCCCTATTGAGAGATCAGAATGTGGTTGCCATCCTTCTGGTATGTCGAGCTCTATTTTACTCATGGCTTGGTAAAGCGTTTCATTCTTTATTCTCTTGAAAATATTGGCTATTTTGAGCACTCTACCTTTTCAATGTGAATGCCATTATTGAGACACTTTGAGCTTGACCTTCTGTTAGTAGTTCTTTACTTCACTGGATAAGTTAATATCTTCTCTCCATTGCTTGATACAGAATTTGTTGAAGTTTTCGACACCAGGGATTAAGTTTTCTTTTTACTTGCTAGTTATGTACTCTCTAAATTGCTTCAGAGATCGACAATGATTTGGTTTTTAATAACCAAAAAATGGGTATTAATTTTTTATCAAAAGTACCATATTTTCAAAGAATTTTGATCGGGGTATTCTTATCTAACTTTGATATCATCAAATCTGGAACTTTTTTATGAGGGTTTCAGTTTGTTTTACTAAAAAAATTGATAAGTCCTTAAGTCTTTAACTCTGTATTTTGTGTGATTTTGCAACCTCTCATAAAATTATCGTTATCATTCTATGTATTTGAGTTCTGTTTGGTCTTTAATGGTTTTAAAAACATTAATTTATGAACCTCCTTTTTTTAAATTTTCTTGTATTGTTTGTCACCATTATTGAGTGCTAGAGCTTGGTTTTAGTTGTATATTCCTTCTTAGTTTGTACTTTTGAGATATTTCTTGCTCACTGATTGTAGATTTTATTACTCTATTTTAGTTGTTCTATTGCACACTTGAAGAGAGTTAGACATGTATTGTACTGTTTTTGAGCTTGAATATGTTCATGTAACCTCCAAGATCTGTAGATCTTACTATTTGAAAATTTTGATGTACATTCTTCATGAATATATATTTTTCATGACTTCAAGAAGTGATAGTGCTTCTTCAGTTGAACTATAGGTGAAATCTCCCACTCCTTGACACTGAACTTGGGTAACTCTAGAAGCTCTGTATTTTTTTTTCTCAACTTCTACCACTTAGTTAATGAATTTCATCTTTAATTACCATTACTTGAACTCTTGTAGCTATCTTATTTTATACTTCTAAGAAATACAATGACTTATTTCTTTTGTATTGGTTTGTGTCATGATAACTTGCTGATGATTTTGCATAGTGGAACTTCTATTAACTACTGCAACTTTAACTTGATATGATGTTCTCACTTTCATGCTCTATTCTATATTTTGATGAGAAATTAATACAAATGTTGAAATCCCTATAAGAAATTGTTACTCTTCAATACCTTTAGGTTTAATGAGGTCCTCTGAGCTTTCATGTTTTGCTTTGGCTCCTTAACTACTCTCAAGATAGCTACTTAAAATACCATTCATACCCAAATTGGGTTTGCATTTATGTAACTATGGTGCATTCTCAAGATCATCTTAAACTGAAATCACTTCATAAAGTTCTATATGCTTAAAATTTGCATGGTAGTTGGAATTTTAAGCTCTATACTTCTATCTCCATAAATGTTGTCCTATATTCTTAGGGATGTGTATTAAATTCATTTGAAAATCTTGTCTTTCTAAACTAGTTCACTTGCTCTCTTTTGTAGCTGCATTGCTAAACTGTTTCAAATACTATACTTCATCGTTTATTAGTAAAACAATGATGTTGAACAATGATTCTATTAGTGATACCAGTAGAAGACTTACTTTTATTTGTATCAAGATCCTTGACTAAAGAAATCTAAAATTGGTATTGTGAAATATGCATACTTCATTTTGATCTCTGAAACAATTGTTCTTACAATCTGAACTTTTTCTATAATTTGAGTGCACTTAAGTTTTGCACATCTTGTCATTAATGTTTATTCTATGCAATAGAGACCTCTAGAAGCTTGTTGAAAATTGTTGGAACTCTGATGAATTATCTTCTTTGTTCATTGAAACTTTGCTTTTGAGTAGACAAGAAACATATTTAACTTAATTGCAATTTCATCTATGTAATTTTATTTTATAGTTGTTGCATCCTCAGTGTATTTTTTATTTATTCAAATTTGGGAAATCTATTTGAAAGACTTCGCAAACCTGTTTCTGTCTCTTGATCAGTATGAACTGTTATGAATGAGCCCTCAGTTTAGTATGTAGCTTTGATGGTTTTACTTGATTTCTTACTTTCCTGGCACCTTGATCTTTGATTTATTTGTCTACTTGTGTTATTTATTCACATCCAATGTTATATCTGAGATCATTATGGTCTTTTCTAGTAACCTTATGCCTTTTGTTACTTTGACCCATCTACAGAAATCGATATATCAACATACTTTAGCATGTACAGTGGTCCTCTAAAAGAAATTATCCCTTTGATTTCATTGTACTTGATTATTTGTTTCATTTGTCATGCATTTCTAAAAATATATTCTGCTTATGAATTCTTTTTTGAACCTGATCAAATTTATATGAATAAGACACTGCCACAATTATTAATTGGAAAAGCTATCTATAATACATGGCATATTTCCTTAATTTGGCCTAAAATGAACAGTAAGTTCCTGTAATGGATTTTGAAATCTAAATATTCTATAAATTTTACGTAGCATTACTTAATAAGTTCTACAAATTAAAAATAGTTATAACTCTCCTTTTTTCTCTTATAAATATGAACATCCTACATTATTCTTTGTTCAATCTGAGTTAAATTTTTGCAATACTTATCCTTTTTCAGATTACTATTTCATCATAACAATAGTTTATCTTTTGTCATAGCTTACGAGCATGTATTAGTTGTGAAATAACATGATCGAAAGATGTAAATTGTCCATTTTTCATGGCGAAGCCCTTTTAAAATTTTCTCATATTTCTTTTTCCATTATGTTTCAGCTGAAATTTCATCTCATTCTATTTGTTAGAATTGACAACACTAAACTTGCATTTATTTTATATATTAATACAGGTAAATCATTGTATATCCAGCCTTTAGTCTGTACTGAAATAAATGTAATTTTTTTATATGTAAACACAAGAGTTAGTGTTTATTTCTTTCTTCTTACCTTTACCTTTACATTTAGATAAACTACTTAGAAAACATTAGGATTTATGGTCTCTCTTCTTTTCCATAGTTTTCCTCTTTATCTTTGCTCTCTGAAATGATTATAAGAATCATATGTACTGATGTAGAATACTCCTGCTTGTTTGTTATGCATTTATATTTTCTGTCATCATACCTCCTGATATCAAGAGATTCATTTGCATGAAGATAAACAGTACAAGAACATGATTTAATCCTGAGCTCGTGACTGATAATATTTTTCTATTTTTTTTTAGGTACAATGGAGTGTTGACTAACAAGGATGAAGATTGAGAAAATCCAAAGCTGGAAGTGGAGCAACAGAGAAAAAAAAACCAAGGAAATGATGGGTTCCTTCATATTCTTTTTCTTTTACTTTGATTCACATGCACCTTCTATTTCAGTATTTATGATGTTTACTTGAGTCACATCCCATGGCTTGTGTGGGAAACATTTACAATTCCTTATGAATAAACCATTAAATTTTGAAACTGATTTGTGTACCTCCTTCTGCATTTCAGCTTGTATATGGATTGTATAATAAATTAACCAACTCCATAACATAATTGAATGTATTTAATCAAGAAGGAAAGAACTTTAAAAATACCTATAACCTTAGTATTGAACTTTGATTGCTACAATCTATAAATTTGGTTGTTGTTCCAAAACTTAACACTTCATCTATTATGTATTTTCTTTCTTCATCAAGATAACACATCTCTCATTTGGGGCCTTTGTGTTCTTTTGCTGAAGAAAAACATGAAATTATAGACTATGTGATTTTTTGTGTTTTGTAACAACACACATAGTTGTAAATTACATGTAGTCATTAATTAATCCAATAGAACAAATATTAAATTAAAAGAATCTACCCTAGCTTAGGTTCACTTCACTAATGCCATCGATCTTAACGAAGTTCGAGTAGCCCATTTTTGCACAAGTGCAAACATTGTCAATAGTTACTCCTTTATATTTATATTGACACATTGAATTTTGACACATAGATTTAGTGACACAATCTAGCTAGTCTTATGATCGCATTGTTGTTGATGAAATGAAATAATTGAAATATCTTGAAATTGTAAACTATTGGTGAAATTAAATTATTTTAGTGGTGATTTATTTGTGTTAATCGATGATGTGAACTTATATGTATATGTGTGTTTTATTGTTTTAATGTAATTGATATGGCCACGAGGCCAAGGAGGTATTGGTTTGATTTGTGTATGAAATTATATCACAACATACAAAAGGGGATAGGAGACCAAAAATGAAAGAATTTTAGGTATTGGCAACATGTCACCTTCACAACTTGTCTTTTTGTGTATGTTGTGTATGTTGTTATGTTGGGAGGGTGGGATAAAATGTGACCAACGGTAAATGTGTTGTTTTCCGTTTTCATTTTAATTATTTTGAGAGTATGTGATTTATTATTGTAATGTGATTCGCTTTATTAATGTTACTTAATTAAATCTTATTTAGTTTGATTAATTGTGTTAATTAAAGTAATTTGTGATATGACCAAGGGGTATTTAATTTTGGTATATTTTCCTTGATTTTATTATAAATTTGAAAAGGCTTTTATTTGTTTTTTGTGTTAGGTAATAAACCTTGCATGTCAAACTTGAATTTTGGCTTAAGGGCCACTTTTGGAGGCTTGTGGAACAAGTTAAGATTATCCCACACCTCTTAAATTCACCTGACAACTAAACATATGGGGTAAGGGGTAAAAATTAGACCCCATTATGTGATTTGGAAGGTAAAAAGGTGAAATTATTGCACTTTCTTACATGATATTTTAATTTTTTCCTTAGAATTATTGTTAGTGGCTTGTGTGTGGAAGAAGAAATTGTCACATTCTCACCCACCAATTTATGATCTTTGGGCTTGGTGTTTGACCCTGTGAAGTGGAGTGGAGGAGAAGTGATGTGGCATCCTACATGGATCCACATCACCACTCTCTCCTCTCTTTTTATTTGTGTATGTTGTTTTTAAGTTTTTGGGGTTAGAGATTTTAATTTCACTCTTACATTTATGGAGGAGCTTGTTTTGGAGTTATTTTTTGAAGCTTGGGATATTGTTTTGTGCTTGTTTTAGACTTGGAAAATATTAAATATTGTGCTTGTGCATTGTATATTTCTTGCAATGGCATGGTATGTACTTCACACATGTATTTTATTTTTTTTATTTGTTGTGCAATTGGTTGTAAATGAATGAGTGTTGTGTGTTTTGGCTTTGGGGATAGAATTGACTTAAGGTTGTGAAAGAGAAATAAAATGAGGATATATTGAAGGAGGGATAAGATTTTATGTTATGAATTTGGAGGGAGTTTTAGTTTCGGCGTCCCACGTTGTGATAGTAAGAAATATTTCTTATTTATCTTGATATGTTTATTGAGGGAAGGATAAGAATTTGAGGGAAGGATAAGAGAAATTGAGAGAGAAAAAAGTCTAGTTATGGTTGTTTGAATGATGCTTTGGAGGCTTTTAAGGTGGACACTTAACCCATTAGGAGGAATAAGTGATTCCCCATGTTTTTTCTCTCTCTTCGCTTGGATTGTAAGCCTTTGTGATTGGGAAAATTGTATGTTTTTTTCCACTATTGTATTGTGCTTGTTGTGTTGAAATTTTTGTGTGAATGGTTGTTGTTGAAGCCTTGTCAAATTTGACGTGGTTACTTTATACCTCTTTTTGTTCCATTGTTAAGACTTGGGGGCCAATAGGGAGGATGGATTCTCCTTCTCATTGTATTATAGGTTGGGTGGAGAGCATTGCCTACTCCCATTTTGTTTTTGTTTTGTTTGGATATTGAAGAAATGAAGGAGCTCAAGTTGTCATCTTGGAAAGTGTTCTATTCAAGGAGATTAAGGGAAGAGATAGTTATTCTGGTAAAATTTGGCCATGTTGTTTCCACATAAGTGGAAGGCTTGTAAATTTTATTATCAAGTCATGTATTAGAAGTGATTGAAGAAAGAACTTTGAAATTTGTATTTATTGATTATGTATTTCCTCCAAATCTGAAAATGAAATAAAAGTTGTTTGTGCTTCCATTTTGTAAAATAGTTGTGTTTGTTTTGGAATATATATGGAAGTTATACTTGTTATTCCTTGTTGAAATGGTTACCATTCTTGTTACGAAAGGAAAAGAAACTTGCATTTAATAAATGGTTAAGATATTTTCTCTCTTTTATAAGTAAATGCATTGTAGTTGAAAAGGAAATATTGTATTCAAATTCTACACATTGTTTTAGTAGAAAAGCTACTCATTTGGTTCATTTAATCAAAAAGTAATTAGACTTTTGCACTCATGGGTTTTGTAATATTAAATAATAGCTTAGAACTCAAATTAGATATATATATATATATATATATATTACTCAATATATATGTTTATATATATCCATTTTAAACAAATTGTGTTTGCATCGTGACTGACGTGGGTTGAACAACTGGCGTCGGTAGAATAGAAACCAGCTTCGGTCTCTACAAAATTGTAAATAGTCAAATAAAATTAACTCTCCTTATGTTGCATGAATCTTGTTGCTGATAAAAGAGTAAAACAAAGTCTATTATTTCTCATGAAATCTATATAAGCACATATAGATGTATATATTGAAGAATATATACATTTGTGTGTGATTAGAAAAAATGGGTTGGATTTGATATAACTAACACCGGAAACCCTACCGAAATCGATAACACAGTGAGAACTATTGCTGGTTAAGTTGTAACACCCGTAAAAATGATGTTCTAGGAACACGTTGAAACCTAACACTTATCCTGAAAATTGTGACTAATTTTTTTTTTTTATAAGTAAAAAGGTTACAAGGGTGCTAACCCCTAGGGTACATTAAATTAATATACACCAATAATCTCAAATTTGCAAGGGATGGACCAAGTCTAAATTAAATGATTAAATATTTAATTTACTTTATCCCTAAGGTCGATTCAATGAAATTCATTTAGTAAGGTGCCATAATTTAATTTACTTAGTTAAGTGTTTTCCCCTCTTTAGTTATTGTTCATTCCCAAAAAGGTTAACCTCATGCTTAATTATGTTAGTTTCATTATTTTAATGGCTTAAAGTCCTTTTTATTAATTTCTTAAAACATACTAAGAACTAATAAAGACTTTGCACCCCAAGGCAATTAAATGGCCCCATTCACCCATTTACACATGCCTTAAAAATTATTAAAAACCTTTAAGAATGCATTCCTATCAAGCAAAGGTAGGGTTCATATTCTTACCTTAGCTCAATTAAATTGTGGCCATTAGATCCTTGGGTTCTAAACTAGACCTAAAATTCATTATGAATTCTTATTAAAACCTTTCCTTTGTTAGACTCTCCTCATTTGGTCTATTTTTCTCTTGTTTGATTTGTTGGTTGGAGCAAAGGAAGCCATGGGAGCAAGGGAGGAAGAACTATGGGGGAGTCTACAAAGAAATCAAGCTTAGATTATTTTAGATTGTAGGTTTATTATTGTAATGTATTTCATTCAAGGATTGAAGGGATTTCCTTTACTAATCTAGTTTTATTTCAAAACTATTTGTATTTGGGGTTTTCCATTTGGGGCAAACCCTACTCCCATTTATAAATACAAGTTTGAGTACTTTACATCCACCATTTGAAGGTTTTATTGCTTAAAACCATGAGATTTAGCCATTGTTCATTTGTTGGTATTTTCCTTGGTAAATTTACAAGCTTAAAATTCTAATTAGGCCAAGTTAAACTTTATACAGACGCAAATATGAGAATTTCCGTCATCAGTGAAAGAACTATTACCCAAGACATGTCGGAGGTCATAGGACCACTGCCCTATCTAGGTGACAAACCATGAATCTCTTCCTTACAGAGCGGCGGTTCTGAGACCACCGCCTTTCCTAAGCGGTGGTTACAAGATCACCACTCTGCACAGGGCGGAGGTTCTGTTCCTTAGGAACAGAACATCCAAATCCAAGATTTCCCAAAAGACAAAAGTCACTAAACTATTTAAAAATACCTTCTGAACTTGATTTTATATGCCTAGAGTTTCCAGTTATAGGATTTGATTCCATTTATCCATTTCATAGTTAAAATTACTCCTTTTAAAGCATTTTCTATTTTAATAGTAACAACAATATCTACAAACTATACTCATCATGCATTATTTTTATTATCATCATGCAGAATGGTTACTACTATACTCACTTTTTTCTCTATAATTCCATCTCATTCTTCATTCTCAATAAACTGAACATCCCTGCTGATCAAAACCTTTCCATTAACTAGATTGTAAAACTTGTATGCTTTTGTATGCTCTGAAGACCCAATAAAGATACACTTTTCTCCTTTATTGTCTAACTTCTTCCTTAGCTCATCAGGTACATGTGCATATGCTACAAAACCAAAAACTCTAAAATTTGAAACAATGTTTTTCCTGGTAGTCCATGCTTGTTGAGAAACCATGTTCCTAACAAGTTTTTTTGCGCACCTATTTTAAATGTAAATAGAAATTGCTAGTGCTTCTGCCAAATAGTCATTTGGAAGCTTCTTTTCCTTTAACATGCTTCTCGACATTTTCATAATGGTTCTGTTGACCAATTTTTCCCCTTAGGAAAAATTAATCAAACATGACCCTGTACAGAAGAAAATTAAAGAGTCAGTTCAATTATGCAAGCCCACATTTAAAAAACTAGCAATCAGGTTACAAACATGAAAAGAAAATTAGTGGACTCATGGAAGGCACTATGTGTCATCTCGGTGCAATTCCAAAAGACATTAAAAAATGGAGACCCCAAGCAAGCGTAGGCTCTCCATGTGTCGATTTACCGAGGAAGTGGTACCGGTTGTTGAAACATTCCAACCATTGCTAGAAGCTTGCATGTTTCCAGGGTCGAACATAGTACCTTTTCCAAACATAAGGGACTTAGGAAAAAATGAAGAAAATAGAGAAGAGCCACAGAAGGAGAGACGTGTCACCTTGGTGCAACTTCAAAGGTAGAATAAAAATTGGGTTCCTAAACGATTGCAAGCCTTCCATGTGGTCAAAGTCTGAAAAGGGGTAGAGTCGGCCATTGAATTGTTTAAGTATAAAAGAGCCAGTAGAAGCCTCCACATGCCTCATCTACACAACTTCAACGGTGCAACCCAAAAGGTAGTCCCTAAATGAGCGCTAACCTGCCACGTAGTCAGGAATTGAGAAAGGGAGAAGACCTAAATCGGATAAGTAAAAAAAGGTCAGCGGAAGCCTCCACGTGCCTCATCAGCGTAATTTCAAATGTGAATCCCAAAGAGAGACCCCTAACTACTATCAACCCTCCACATGTTCCAGGTCCGAAAAGGGGACACCAGCCATTGAAAAGTCCAAAATCCCATAGAGGCCTCCACATGCCTCATTCATGCAACTTCAAAGGCAAAATAAAAATGGTAGGTCGCAAATGAGTGCGAAGCCTCCACGTGGTCTGTAATGCCCACTTCCCTTTGACACTAAATGAACCATGAGTATCTTTTCCAAATTGTTTATAATCGTAAACATGACTGCTGTGTTCTAGTTAGCATGCAAATAAAAGGTGCGGACACAAGGATTTCTATTGTGTTTTGGTTATTATTATTACCTTGACTCTATGTCATATTGTGGACCTTGATGGGAATTTAAGGATATGATGATGATGATCTAGAATAACCTTGTTACAAACTGATTGTTATGTCATTACTATTATTGTATTGTTATTGGCTCTGGTCACGCTCTATTGGATCCCTAGACCTTGATATCGTAATAAAAATTAGACATTTCTAGATGGAAAATGATACACTCATTTTTACTTATTGGATAGACAGTACAGACATGTTAGACTTGTGACATGATGTGACTATTGCGGTAAAATTTATATGCTTGATTCCTATATCAATATTCGATGTTCTAATTTGTTACTATTGTATGGATGTATTGGACGTGAATTATGGATATTTCTAGATGATTGTTGATGTTGTGATCTTAGTGCAAATTGATGGATTGTTATAATCGAAATGTTAGAAAATTAAACAATTGGTGAATTACTTGATTCTAACATTGGTTTAATTATGATATTTAATGATGTAAATTGTTATGTATACATGCATGTGTTTTTATTATTTCGACATCATTAATATGGCCACGAGGCCGGTAAAGGTATTGATGGATTTTGCTGGAAATTATATCACAACAAACTATGGGGGATAGGAGACTAACAATGAAGGAATGTGGGGTATTGGCAATAGGTCACCATGGCAACTCGTGTATTCATATGTTGTGTATTGTCGTTGATTTTTGGAGGTCCCCATTGGGGGGTGACCTCAATAGTGACCTTTAGTAAGTTTGTGATCTTGTCTTGTTGATTTTATTTTATTTGTGAGTTTTGTATTTTTATTAGTATGTGGAGTCACTTTATTATTATTGTTTAACACCTCTCTTAAGTTACTTAAAATTGTTTAGCTAGTGTTAATTAGGATGTGACAAAAAAGGGGGGAACAAATGTGAGTTGGTATCTTTAATGTGTGTTGGATGAGAATGAATTTAATTTTTTTTGGAGTAGATTGTACTCTATCTCTCGAGTGAAATTCGGATTTTGACCTTCTAGGCCATTTTGGTGACTTGTGGGACAAGTTAAGCTTGTCCCACACCTCTTAAAGTGACCCACCCACTAGGCCTATAATGTGAGGGACTTATTTTAGGTCCTATTTTGTGTTTTTTTATGGAGGAAAAGAGTAATTATGTGTACTTTTCTTACATGGGTAAATTTAAATTGTTGTCCTTAGGGGTGTGGGTTGGGTTGAGTGTGTAAGAGGGTGGTTTTTTCCCCAACCACCAATTTATTATGCTTTGGGGTTTGGGTTTGACCTTGGTGAGGTGGGTTGGAGGAGTGATGATGTGGCATCCTAAATGGAGCCACATCACCCCCTCTCTCCCTCCTTTCTATTTACTTCATTTTGTGTGAGGATTTGGGGGTTACTTTCTCACTTTTATTTTGGAATGTTGGTAATTTTGGAGAGCTTGCTTGAGAATGGAGCTTGGAGTGGATGGTGGTTTCTTAGGAATTTAGATGCTTGGAGCTTGTTGTGTTTTGATACTCTTCATTTGTGAGGTAGATCTCCACCTTTAATTCGGCACCTGTGTTATGAAAGAGTGTGCATCTTGAAATGTTCTAAACTCAAAAGTTGAACACATTTAGTCCACGTTCCTTAATACATTTGTTGCGAAATGGCGGCTGATTTTCCTCATTAAAAAAACGCCCTATGGGACCCCACCATTAATGAAACAATGAATCTCGCCAAAGAGTTTCCACCTCACTTTTGCAATTACAATACTCG